>SJYO01048061.1:64175347-64196809 GCA_006410555.1 Capra ibex | reverse complement strand
CCCACCCCCCCCGCCCCCCGCCCCTCGTCCCCGCCCCCACCGAAGACCGTTATCAATGTTTCCCAGAGTCAGTCAAGGTCTCTACTGGAACGAAGACCCGAGACAAGGACACCGGAACCATGTTCCGGAACGTGGATACTGGAACCTCACCCTGAGGTGTCCTTCACCTATTCCACCTGATCTGAACCTTAGACTCGTGTTCGTCCAACGGTAGGTGGGGGCTCCACAGTCGAATTGAAGGGGTCATAGGGTCCTGTCGACACTCGTCGGGGTCGGTCGATCCGGACCCGTGCTACGGAGGGACGGGTCCTGAGTGTACACGGGAGAACCATATTTGTCCGTCGTCAGGTCTCTACGACGACGTCCCGACCCGTGGCTCCAGGGGACAGAAGCCGTTAGTCCTCTCTCTTCTTTTTATCGTACACGTTTGTGAACCGTTATAGTCGGACAGATGAGAGGTATCGTTGGCCCTCCGATAATACCCCTGACATCGTAATTACTACTCCTTTACCCCCGAGTCTCTCCACCCTAGTAAACAGGTCACAGGGGGTCGTCCAGTCACTATCTCAGTCTCAAATTTGGGAATTAAAAGACCGAGGTTTCGGATCTCGGGACCAGGGTAAGAGTAGGAGGGGTACAACAACAAGTCGGGGAGTCAGTACAGGTTGTGACACTGGGGTACCCGACGTCGAGCGGTCCGAAGGGACAGGTAGTGGTTGAGGACCTCGAACGTGTTTGAGGACAGGTAGCTTAACCACTTCGGTTGGTTGGTAGAGACAACAGGGGAAGAGGAGGGCGGAAGTCAGAAAGGGTCGTAATCTCAGAAAAGATTACTCAGTCAAGAAGTGTAGTCCACCGGTTTCCTAGCCTCGAAGTTGAAGTCGTAGTCAGGAAGGTCACTTGTAAGTCCTGACTAGAGGAAAGTCTACCTGACTCGGAGGGGTACCTGAACGGTTTTTCAGTCCAGTCGAGTCTCCGAAGCACGAGTGAGACCGGAACTGGAAGCGGGAAGTCCTTCACCTGACCGGATTCTACTCGATTAAGTCATAGACGCAGTTGACGAGTTATTTTTTGACTAGAAAAAAAAGTTTCGTGGAAGGTCCGATACTCCTCTTGGGTTTTCTTCACTACCACACAACGAACTCAGATTTGTCCACTAAGGTCCTACCCCCCGTGTCTCACCGTGCACCTTTGTTTTCTTTGGTCCGACCGTGACACAAGGTACCCCGAGACACAAGGTGTCCCGACCCAACCTCCACCCCCGTCCCCAACCCCCACGCTCCGCCCCCGTCCACAACAAACCTCTCAGTCATCGTACACCTCCTTCCACTAACCTCGTCCCCAGACCCCGGCCCGGGACTGGACCTCTCAGTCGTCGTTCACCTCCCCCCGTCTACCCTGTCCCACGGTAGTCGGGAAGTTATACCGACACGAGGTGAAAGAACCCCTTCCACCGTACAGGGTCCCTACGTTTACTGAGACCCTCTTTTCTCCTGAATCCCCGTTTTCCATTTATCACATTTTCTCTCCTGGTTCCTCTTCCACCTCCGTTTCTTACTGTCCCTGTCTCCTCTCCTTCGACTTCCTCCCTCTCTCTTTTCCGGACGGGACCCTTTCTGCACTTCGTGAACCCTAGGTCAGTGACTCGAACACAAGAGTCACGAAGTCGGCACCCCTCCCCCCGTCTTCGAAAAAAGAAGTCTTTTCACTTTCACTTCAGTGAGTCAGCACAGGTTGAGAAAAGCTGAGGCACCTGATATCGGATGGTCCGGGGAGGTAGGTACCGTAAAAGGTCCGTTCTCTTGACCTCACCCAACGGTAAAAAGAAGTCTTCACCCCCGTAAACGTCAAAGGAAGAACAGAGATCCTGTGGAACTTCAGAGGAACGAGTCTCTTCTAAGAACACAACTTATTAAACGTACGGACCCGTGACTGGTGAGTTCTAGGTACGACCTGGACTGTTGGGATGTCGGTTGGTCCCACACCGTGGGGTGTAATCCGGACCGACGTGTACACGGGACGTGTGTGCACGTGTGTGTGAGTGTGTGTGTAAGTATCGTGAGTACGTCCTTTGCGATGGGGTCGAATGAGTAGTGTCTTCTTGACTTATGGTGTGTGTAAAGGAGGTCAAATTAATTCACCCCGAAGCGCTAACAGATTTTAATTACAAAGTTCACTTCCAAGAATTAGGAGGGCGACGTAGAAAAATCTGTGTCGAGGGGACTGGAAAAGTCTAAGAACGATGTGTAAAGCGGAGAACGAGTTTATTAAACGTTAATGTTCTGTGGTTGACCAACGACTATTTCCGATTTACATTTTGTGGGTGCCATAGGTTGAAGTTTCACCCCGAATTCTAGTCTCACCAATGATTGTCATTGATGATCCTGGTTACTCTACCTTCTTTTTTGGAACTCAAATTACTAGATACTCACGGAATGTCGAGATTCTGTACACAGGGTCGAGGGCCGTTTTCTTGGGTTATAGTGGGTGAGAGACCTACCGTTGAGTTTAGGTATCCCACATATATATTATGGTCAAGAGAATCCGAAGGGCCATCGAGTGTACTATTTCTTAGATGGACGTTACACCCTACCTGGGTCCAAACTAGGGACCCAGTCCTTCTAGGGGACCTCTTCCCTTACAGATGGATGACGTCATAAGAACGGACCTCTTCGGGTACCTGTCTCCTCGGACCGTCCGATGTCAGGTGCCCCGGTATTTCTCAGTATTGACTCGCTGATTGCGTTGTGTGTGTCAAGAATCTCGATGTGACCGTTTAACGATAATCTGATCAACCTTTCTTGTCTGTGACCCACGGACTGGGCACCAAAAGAGTAAGAAGGTGGGAGGACGGAAGGGAGGAGAGGAGGGTACAAAGAGGAAGAGGAGAGTCACAGAGAGAGACGGAGAGGGAGAAAGAGGAATAGAAAAAGGACCCAAGTATTAATCCACCCACGACATGATCTGTCATCCCTACATTTATTCTTATCGATAAGGACGGGAACTCCTTGAACGTCGATGACCCTCCTTTTCTGTGTCTCCTTTAAGCTTATGGTAAACTTCATGTCTCTAGAGGTCCTTGTGGCTTCTTTCTATGGGATTAGTCTGTCATTCCAGCTCGAGACCGTATTCTCTTTCGGGGACTCCTTCCGGGGTTGGATTCTTCCGAGACCTTCCTGTTCGGACGTGACTCACGAGACTCGTGTCCCGAGGTCCGAGACTTTCTAGAGTCTTCGTCTCCGTCTTCCGTCTCCATGGTGGTCCTTCTACGAACCACAGGAGTTGGGTTGGAGGTTCCGCTCTGTTTCGGGTCAGTTTTCGTCGTCACCCCTGAAGGTACTACTAGGTCACTGATCTTCGAGGTGCGGGGGTCACGTCTCCCGGGTCCAAGCTAGGGACCCGTCACTGGATCTAGGGTGTACGGAGTTGATTCCTAGGGTGTACTGAGTTGATTCTGGACCGGGTCAGTTTATTCAGTTATTTCTAAATTTTTTTTTTTTTAGTCGTCACGGGTTGGTGACGTCGTCGGGATGGGTTATCGAGATGGTCTTTCGAAGTTCCATAGGCTTCGTCGTTGGAAGACATAGACCTTCCACTGTCGTCCGACTTTTGTACCACCTTTGACGACAACGTAGACTTTAAGGTGGTAACCTTACAGTAAGAAACCTTCCCTCTTCTGAACGAAATTATTCGGAAATTATTCCGTTTCAACGGACCTGTCGGAACCGGAGTTCAATTCTCTCCTACGGGGAACTTCTCCACTCGACTCTTGTCACTCTGGGGTCCCTGTAGTCTCTGTGGATCCTCCCAGGAACCTCCTTTTGTCCTTCGACCCGTCTCACCCAACCCGATCTGCATATGACCCAACCGGGTTTTCAAGTAAGCTCAAAAGAGAAGTTAGAAATACCTTTTTGGGGTTTCTTGAAAAGTCGGTTGAGTTAAGGAAACCTTCGGTTGTACTTTTCTTTTCCGTAAAAAGATATTAAAGTTCTCCACAAACGCACCCACTGTTAAACATCAAGAGGGGAAATAGAGGTGGACTTCGTTTAATATCTTTGAATTCAGAGTGACGAAGCCTCGTGAAGTAGGACGTCTGAAATACGTCGCGGGTGGTACACGGTCCGAAACACGGTCCCCGACCCCCGTCCTCGTCCCCACAGACCTCCCGAAGAAGGACGAGAGGGTAGTGAACCACCCCAACTTCCCCGGAGTGCCCCTGGGTCTAGTTTCCACGGTACCGGCACCCACCACGGGACGTCTGTCTGAGGGAGGTCTACTGGAGACGTTCTCTGGTGCGACTCTCGTGGGTCGTCTCTCCCGACCGACTGGTGCCCTGCGTAGACGTGAGTCGTGAAACAGTTTTCGGAGTGGACTTCGGGTCACGGACGGCCAATCTTTTTATTTGGTTGTCCACTTTACTTGTAATATCGTCGTTGGACGGTTCGGAGAATTAGACAGTGAATATACATCTCGAAAGTCGATATTAACTTGTAGGATGACTCTGATAATACTTCTCCTCCTCCTCCTCCTCCACAGCTTCAACGACGAATCCTCCCGCCGCCTTTTATTTAAAGGGAAGTTTTGATCAGTTATTGTTACGGAAACACAACTTTCTTACCTCACGACCTGGGCACCGACGCCTCCTTTTGTTATGTAGGCGTCGTGAGGCCTCCGTCGACTCAGTGATGGGTCCGACGGTCTCCTCTCGACTCTCGGGGGCTCTGACCTTTTAATGGTGACGTAGAACTTTTTGAACCTTTCTTCGTCGAACCCTCTACCGATATTCGTATGACAACAAATCAGCGAGTCACCACAGGCAGAGAAAACGCTGGGGTACCTGACATCGGGCGGTCCGAGGGGACAGATACCTTAAAGGGTCTGTTCTCATGACTTCACCCAACGGTAAAGGAAGAGGTCCCCTAGAAGAGCTGGGTCCCTAACTAAGGTGCAGAGGACGTAACTTCCACCTAAGAAATGGTGACTCGGTGGTCCCTTCGTACAATAATTCTTTTTCTTTCTTTTCCTCCTTTCCCTTCCTACCTCCCTCCCCCCTTCCTTTCTTCCTTCTTTCCTACGCGATGTAGTATATAGAAGTCTCTTGACGCTTAGTCTTGTCGTTACTCTAGGGCACTTACCGGTTTTAAGCCTAGTGACGTTTGTGGTTTTCGACCGTTCCTACACCTCGTTGTCCTCGAGAGCGGGTAACGACCACCCTTACGTTTTACCAGGACGACAGAACCTTCTGGAGAACCACCAAAGAATATTTTGATTTGTATGAGAGTCGTATGTCAGGTCGTTAACCCCAGGAAGCACAAATGTGTTTCCTCAACTTGCGTATAGCTGTGCTTTTGACGTGTATCTACAAATATCGGTGAAATAAGTATTAACGGTTTTGAACCTTCGTTGGTTCTACGGGAAGTTATCCGCTTCCCTATTACCCCAGGTAGATCTGTTCCCTTAAAATCAGTGACGACTTTCTTTACTCGAGAGTTCGGTTCTTTCTGTACTTCTGTAGAATTTACGTATAACTATTCCCTTTCTTTTCGACTTTTCCGATGTATGACATATTAAGGTTGATGTACTGTAAGACCTTTTCCGTTTTGATATCTCTGTCACTTTGCCTGACCTCCCCTTCCCTTGCTACTGATCCACCTCGTATCTCCCAAACATTTTTATAAATAAACCGGCTCAGTCTAGAATCAACACCGTGTGCCCTAGAGTCAACGTAGTACACCCTAGAAAGTGCCGTCGAGTGATTAGAGATCAACACCGTACCCGAGGTCTCGTACGTCCGAGTCATCAACGGCACGTGTCCGAATCTACGAATCAACTTGCACACTAGAATCAGGAGACGTAACGTTCCATGCAAGAATTGTTAATCCGTGGTTCCTTCAGAGGTGTCTCCCACAAAATTCCGTCACTTTTATGAGACTGACTCTCGTATTACTACAGTGATATGTAGACAGGTTTGGATATCTCACTTGTGGTGGTTCTCACTTGGGGTTCCATTTGATTACTGTAACCTACTATACTACACAGCTACAGTCAACCTTGTTCACAAGGTGGGATTACCCTCTCCAACTATTACCCTCTCCGATACGTTCACACCCCCCGTTAGAGATATGGGAGGACAGCCAAACCGACGTTTGGACTTTAAAGAGAAAAATTTTTTCGGAGTTTTTTCTCTTTACCTTCCCTTCCCTTCCTTCTCTTTTCTTTTTGAGAGTTATCTTCTCTCGTAGTTTTTGAGGTAAATGATCGAGACTCTTCTAGTGTCACACACCCCTACCAAAACACTTCTATCTTCTGGTAGTCCAATTAACGTGGGTCGGAGGACCTTTAAGAGTCCACGAGCCGAAGACCTTATTCTCCCTGAGAAGTTTCGTAGGGTAGGAAGACCTTTCCGTCACACTGTATTTCTGTCCTCCGTCAATACCACGGACATAATGATAATAATCACCTGACTTAACGGAAACTCTCTAACAAGACGACTGCTCCTCTCTTTAATCTGACTCCCCACTTAACAAAGGGTTGTAAAGAAGAAATCTCTTTAGCCCGAGGACCCCAGACTTCTCCGTATCATCCTCCCGGGCCGTCTATGGCGTCGTCCGTATAAGTAACAAAGGATTAGAAGTGTCTCTTGGTCGGACCCGCGACCTACGGACTGGAACACTCTTCAACCCACCTTGACAAACGACAGTGAGAAGAGTCTTTCCTAGGTTGTCGTCAAGTGAGGAGAATAGTTTCGAAGGGGGTCCTCGTGGTTCGTTCCCGGTGAAAGGACGGGTAGGTGTCAGTGACGGAAAGTTTACTGGTCTAGTCTACGACTTTTTCAGGTCTTAGCACCAGACTGAGTTCCGATCTCCTCTCGACCGAAGGAAGTTGCGAGGACACTTCTTTACACTCGGTGAGTCTTGTGACGGGAGTCAGGAGTTCTGTCTTTATGTTGACAGTCAACGAACATGTGTTAAGTTTAGAATTAAGAGTGGAGGATATTGTGGAGTAACTAGGGAAGTAACAGTCCCCTGCTCCGCAAGACGTCCTCACTTACACGGAACATCAAATCCGAATGGACAATTTCGTGAATTAGTATTTTTTTATTCTTCTAACCGACATGACGTATGAAGTGACGATCTTATTTGTCATGGAAAGTATGAACTTTAAAATACTAAGTCCGGTAGTAGAACTAACTCTTGATGTACCACACCAACATTAAGTATATACCATCCATTATTTTCCAAATTTCGTCACCACTAAAGACGGACTGACCGACTACGAAAGTACATCTATTGAACTAAAGATTCCGTAATGTACAATAATTTAAGAAAAGAGATACAGACGAAGTCCAAATAGTCCCAAACACTTCGTTCACAATTTTTCTGTACAGTGTCCATTCTCCGAGGTAATGTCTCTGACATTTGACACGATCAGTAATCAAAGGTTCCTGTAGACTTTTTTTACAAGAAAAGATATTATTACCACCACCCTATCATTCATTCACATAGTCGATGTTAAGAACCCACATTCGTTGTCTTTGGTTGAGACTCATTCAATTTGGTGTTTTCCCCACATAACTTTCTTAAGAATCATCCAGAGTCACGACCGGGACCTTCCTGACTTAGTCCCGACCGGGTCGCTTGAGATCCCGAATCTGTAAGAGACTGAGGAGGGATCTGTGAAGGCCCCGGACAGACAAAGGTGGGACCTCTGTCGACGACCCTCCTTTACTGAATTAACTAGGTAGATCCCAGTACCCAGGTAGGGACACCGGTACACCCACTTAGGACACTTAGAACACGGACCGTCGGGGATTTTTGGGGTCTCTTACTTCCCCTCAAAGGTGGTTTCTTCCCTTACAACTCACCTGTTTTTGTCCCCAGATGATCTCTGTTGGAGTGGTTGGGTTATATATGTGTCAGTGTCAGGGATCACAGGTCAACGAGCACCAAAGTATTCTCATACCGAAGGACAGGGTTTTCAAACGGCTACGGATGACATGGGATCTCCGACGTCTTCCGTCTTACGTGGGGAGGTACAGGATTAGGGGTCCCAAACACTTACCCCAAGAAACTTCTACACTAATTGTCTCATATTTTACGTCTCTAAACGGACCTAGTAGGTCCACCTGGACAGTAGTAGTGTGCTTAGTCTGTCCACGTCGTCTTCTCCTTCAACCTCTTTAAGAATTGACACCAACCCTGAACTAGGGGACTTCGACGTTATCCCTAGTGTGTCTTTTATGTTCTTCTTTAAGTTCGTCGGAGATCGTTCCTAGAGATCATTTCTATCCGGAGACCGACTGTCGGTTGTGTTCCTGGAGTTAGGATGTTGGAGTTCCTTGAATTAAAATCGGTTGTTAGACTTACCAGGATCTTCTCCCAAGTATGGGTCTTGAATGTTTTTCCTCGAACGATTGAGGTACAAAGTAGTAAAACTTCGAGATTCGTCTTCTGAGTCAACTTGGTGTGACACGGGTTTAAAGACTGGATGTCTTGATACATTGTTATTTAAACACCAAAAAAATTCGGTAATTTAAACACCAATAAATAAGACCGTCGTTACCTTTTAGTTATGTCTCGAGTACTTCTACAAAATGGAAGACGTCGTAAGTATGAAAGCAGAATACTAAAAGAACGACTGTTCGACCACCCAATTCGAGAGACCCAAATAGTTGGACCGGTATCAAGAAAACGTAGAAGCCGTTAATGTTGTCAACGGTTAAAACAAATCAGTAATTCAGCGCAGGTCGAGAAACACTGGGGTACTTGACGTCGGGAGGTGCGAGGAGACAGGTACCTCAAGAGGTCCGTCCTTATGACCTCACCCAAGGGTAAAGGAAAAGGTCCCCTAGAAGGACTGGGTCCCTAACTTTGACACAGAGGATACCTAAGAAATGTCGACTCGGTGGTCCCTTTGGGATAGAAGTCGTTATTGTTAAAAAATTTTTCGTTGGTTAGTACACAATTCATGAAATGTCGGAAATGGTGTAATTTAGTAGCGTTTTTTTTTTTTTTTTTTGGNNGTTTTTTTTTTTTTTTTTTGGAAAAATTGTCTAATTTTCCGAGACGTATAGTGACGTAGGACCTTGTACCCTTCTCACGACTACGTATGAAGTAGTCTGAAAAGATTCCTAACTTATTCTATAACTATGTTTAAATGTGTTTATCACTCTTCATCTCGACCCTAATCTCGGGATAAGACAGACTGGGTTTGGGAACGAGAAAGATGGTGTGAGTTGTCGTGGTGACACTTTCGTGGGTTCTGTTAGTCAAGTCAAGTCAACGAGTGAGTACAGGTTGAGAAACGTTGGGGTACCGGACGGTGTACGGTCCGACGGGACAGGTGGTGATTGAGGACCTCGAATGAGTTTGAGTACAGGTAGCTCAGACACTACGGTAGGTTGGTAGAGTAGGAGATAGCAGGGGAAGAGGACGGAAGTTAGAAAGGGCCGTAATCCCAGAAAAGGTTACTAAGTCAGGAACCGTAGTCCACTGGTTTCATAACTTCAAAACCGAAGTCGTAGTCAGGAAGGTTACTTATAAGTCCTGACTAAAGAAAATCCTAACTGACCGACCTAGAGGAACGTCAGGTTCCCTGAGAGTTCTCAGAAGAGGTTGTGGTGTCAAGTTTTCGTAGTTAAGAAGTCGTGAGTCGAAAGAAATATCAGGTTGAGAGTGTAGGAATACTCTGATGACCTTTTTGGTATCGAAACTTATCTGTCTGGAAACAACCGTTTCATTATAGAGACGAAAAATTATACGACAAATCCAACCAGTATCGAAAAGAAGGTTCCTCGTTCGTAGAAAGCTAAATTACCGACGTCAGTGGTATACGTCACTGAAACCTCGGGTCTTTTTATTTGAGACAGTGATAAAGGTAACAAAGGGGTGGATAAACGGTACTTCACTACCCTGGACTACGGTACTAGAATCAAAAGACCTACAACTTAAAATTCGGTCGAAAAAGTGAGAGGAGAAAGTGAAAGTAGTTCTCCGAGAAATCGAGAAGAAGTGAGAGACAGTATTTCCACCACAGTAGACGTATAGACTCCAATAACTATAAAGAGAGTCGTTAGAACTAAGGTCGAACACGAAGTAGGTCGGGTCGTAAAGAGTACTACATGAGACGTATATTGAAGTTGTTCGTCCCACTGTTATATGTCACAACTATATGAGGAAAGGGTTAAACCTTGTTCAGACAACAAGGTACAGGTCAAGATTAACAACGAAGAACTGGACGTGTGTCTAAAGAGTCCTCCGTCCAGTCCAGCAGACCATAAAGGTGGAGAACTTCTTAAAGGGTGTCAAACAACACTAGGTGTGTCGGTTTCCGAAACCACATCAGTTATTTCATCTTCATCTAAAAAAAAACCCCCCCCCCTTGAGAGAACGAAAAAGCTACTAGGTCGCCTACAACCGTTAAACTAGAGACCAAGGAGACAGAAACGATTTAGGTCGAACTTGTAGACCTTCAAGTGCCAAGTATATGACAACTTGGGATCGAACCTCTTAAAACTCAAAACGAAACGATCGCACACTGTACTCACGTTAACACGTCATGAAACTCGTAAGAAACCGTAACGGAAAGGAACCCTAACCTTACTTTTGACTGGAAGAGGTCAGGACACCGGTGACGACTCAAAAGGTTTAAACGACCGTATAACTCACGTCGTGAAAGTGTCGTAGTAGAAGATCGTAAAATTTATCGAGTTGAACTGGAGACGATCGAAACAAGTATCACTGTGAAGGATTCCGGGTGAACTGAAGTGTAAGGTCCTACAGACCGAGATCCACTCACTAGTGTGGTAGTACTGATAGATCCAACACTTCTAGAAAAAACATGTCAAGAAGACACATAAGAACGGTGGAGAAGAATTATAGAAGACGAAGACAATCCAGGTATATCAAAGACAAGAAATAACTCGGGTAGAGACGTACTTCACAAGGGAACCCTAGAGTTTAAAAGAACTTCTCTAGATGTCAGAAAGGGTAAGATAATAAAAGGAGATAAAGAAACGTAACTAGTGACTCCTTCTGAAAGAATAGAGAGGAACGATAAGAAACCTTGAGACGTAAGTCTGTCCACATAGAAAGGAAAAGAGGAAACGGAAATCGAAGAGAAGAAAAGAGTCGATAAATATTCCGGAGGAGTCTGCCGGTAAAATGAAAAAACGTAAAGAAAAAGAACTCCTACCAGAACTAGTGACGGAAGACATGTTACAGTACTTGGAGGTAGGTATCAAGAAGTCCGCGAGACAGATAGTCTAGATTAGGAAACTTAGACAAACAGTGAAGGTGACATACTACCATTCCCTAAGCTCAGTTCAGTTTGGACTTACCAGATCACCAAAAGGGTTGACTAAAGTGTCACGTACGTGTCCTGGAAAACTTCCTCCAGCGGTAATAGAAGTAGTGGAGGTGGAACCGGAGTCCAGTTTGTCGTTCCTCCCTTGTGTCGGGGCGGGTAGTTGTCTTTTAACCTAATTTCAAAAGACCTGGATTGTCTTCGTCTTCTATAATTCTTCTCCACCGTTCTTATGTGTCTTTTTGACATGTTCTTTCTAGAAGTACTGGGTCTATTAGTACTACGACACTAGTGAGTAGATCTCGGTCTGTAGGACCTTACACTTCAGTTCACCCGGAATCCTTCGTAGTGATGCTTGTTTCGATCACCTCCACTACCTTAAGATCACCTCGACAAAGTTTAGGACTTTCTACTACGACACTGTCACGACGTGAGTTATACAGTCGTTTAAACCTTTTGAGTCGTCACCGGTGTCCTGACCTTTTCCAGTCAAAAGTAAGGTTAAGGTTTCTTTCCGTTACGGTTTCTTACGAGTTTGATGACGTGTTAACGTGAGTAGAGCGTACGATCATTCCCTTCAGCGAGTCAGCACGGGTTGAGAAACGCTGGGGTACCTGTCGTCGGACGTGGTTCGAGGAGGGAGGTACCCTAAAAGGTTCGTTCTCATGACCTCACCCAACGGCAGATTACGAGTTTTAAGAGGTTCGGTCCGAAGTCGTTATGCACTTGGCACTTGAAGGACTACAAGTTCGACCAAAATCTTTTCCGTCTCCTTGGTCTCTAGTTTAACGGTTGTAGGCGACCTAGTACCTTTTTCGTTCTCTCAAGGTCTTTTTGTAGATAAGACGAAATAACTGATGTTGTTTCGGAAACTGACACACCTGGTGTTGTTTGACACCTTTTAAGACTTTCTATACCCTTATGGTCCGGTGGATTGGACGGAGAACTCTTTAGACATACGTCCAGTCCTTCGTTGTGGATCTTGACCTGTACCTTGTTGTCTGACCAAGGTTTATCCTTTTCCTCATGTAGTTCCGACATATAACAGTGGGACGAATAAATTGAAGATACGTCTCATGTAGTACTCTTTGCGACCTGACCTTCTTTATGTTCGACCGTAGTTCTAACGGCCCTCTTTAGAGTTATTGGAGTCTATACGTCTATTGTGGTGGGAATACCGTCTTTCACTTTTCCTTGATTTTTCGGAGAACTACTTTCACTTTCTCCTCTCACTTTTTCAACCGAATTTCGAGTTGTAAGTCTTTTGCTTCTAGTACCGTAGGCCAGGGTAGTGAAGTACCCTTTATCTACCCCTTTGTCATCTTTGTCACAGTCTGAAATAAAACCCCCCGAGGTTTTAGTGACGTCTACCACTGACGTCGGTACTTTAATTTTCTACGAATGAGGAACCTTCCTTTCAATACTGGTTGGATCTATCATATAAGTTTTCGTCTCTGTAATGAAACGGTCGTTTCCAGGTAGATCAGTTCCGATACCAAAAAGGACACCAGTACATACCTACACTCTCAACCTGACACTTCTTCCAACTCGTGGCTTCTTGACTACGAAAACTTGACACCACAACCTCTTCTGAGAACTCTCAGGGAACCTGACGTTCCTCTAGGTTGGTCAGGTAAGACCTCCTCTAATCGGGACCCTAAAGAAACCTTCCTTACTACGATTTCGACTTTGAGGTCTTGAAACCGGTGGAGTACGTTTCTCAACTAAGTGACCTTTTCTGAGACTACGACCCTCCCTAACCCCCGTCCTCCTCTTCCCCTACTGTCTCCTACTCTACCGACCTACCGTAGTGGTTGAGCTACCTGTACTCAGACTCACTTGAGACCCTCAACCACTACCTGTCTCTCCGGACCGCACGACTCTAAGTACCCCAGCGTTTCTCAGTCTGTGCTGACTCGTTGACTTGACTTGACTTGACTCGTACCTGACAGGGTAGTCTTGTTCTGGGTCAAAGGGGGAATCAGTCAGAGAGGGTAGTCCTTGGAAGATATTTGGAGAATAGGAAGAGGTGGCCTCCCGTTTGTCTGACTTTTAGTGTCAGTGTCTTTTGATTGACTAGACTAGTGTACCTGGTGTCGGAAGATGGGGTTTTGTTATTCGCCGGTATTGACTGTCGGTCACAGCATAGTACCGGAGCTCTAAGAGATCCCGGAGGTCACGTACCCCGTCACCCCACTTGTGACTTGGTCCTCAGCGGACCGGTACAGGTAGGGAGATGGTCAATCTAGACACACCCCGACTCTTTGATTGACCTTCAATGTCAGTCTAGAGTCAAGAGGAACTACAAGTCACAAGGGAGAGGACCTAGAGGGGGTGCGGACGTATTACCGGGTCAGGTCCTTGTGTACCTCTTAAGAGGTTTCAAGAGACATCGTGAGAAAGTAGAGGTCCTGAAAGGGTTACTTTAGAGACCGTCCCGACGGCGAGTGAGGTCGGTTCTCGCGTTAAACCCCAATCGTTTTAGAGTCCAAAAGGAGTAAGTAAGGGAAACCTCAGAAGGTGAAAGTTGGTCGTTTTTGTGTCCTAGTGTGTGTATGTGAGCGCGCGTGTGCGCGTGTGTGTGTGTGTGTACGTGCCTGTGGTTTACCTCAGACAGGAAGGACGTTCTTTTAACGGGCAAAGTACCGGCCGGGGCGTGAAACTTTTCGTGTCACGAGACGGGTCAGACCGACCGTCTTCCTAGGCCGTCCTCGGGGTCCGGTCCTCCGGTGTCAGAGGACGACACGAGGGGTTTTGAGGTCGTCCAAAAGTTCTCATTTTCGAACAGTTAAACACACGAAAGCCAGTTAAATGTCACGAAACTTTACCAACAGACCTGTTAAAAAGGTCAAAATACGAGTAAAGTATCTTTCCTCGGTGGCTACGGGTACGGTGACAAAGACCTTCAGAGACGGGGGTCGAAGAGAGTCTAACGACGGTACTTCTGAGTCCTTGACGGTCGCGACCCCGAGGGGCAGACGGGGTATACGGAAACATAGACGGGTCTAGACGGGGTTTTTGACGAGGTTTCACCAGGGACGGGAAGTCTTGGAAGACGACCCTTGAGGAGAAGCGTGTAAGGGTCGAGACGGTACCCCCTCCGTCCTGAGACAGCGAACTTAAGGAAGGCAGTATACATATAATAGGTTGGAATCTTTTGCGTGTTCAGACCGACGGATTCGAAGTCGAAACCGACAGTGAGACACAAAAACCGACGTCAATTACTTGGGATTGACGGGGGTTTATGAGGCCGAAAGTCTGATAGCCTCGGTCGTAAGGGTCGACCTATAGCTGAATGGTAACGTAAATATACTTTCTTGTTCTTTCTCGAGACACACACAAAAAATCGATGAATTAGGAGTAAGGAAAACCGACTCTCGAAGAGGAACCTGGTAAAGTCTCTCTCCTGGTCTCCCTAAATCGGACGACTAGGAAAAATAAAAATAATACAATAGAGACATAATCATAGAAGGAAAACCTTACGAGTCTTTTGTTCCCTTTTGTCGTTGTTGGGGGAGGGGGTACCTGTAGTTTCAGTAGATCGTTTCACTACTCAATAACGTTTGACAAGTACTTAGATTTACGGTCGGTCTGTAATAAACTTCAGACTTACTTATTATATCCATGTTGACGAAAAACTTACGTACTCGTAGAGGAAATATTTGACGACCAGACATATGTCATCGATCATAATAACATGTAAAAGAAATTGCAACCTATAGATATGTATCCGACGTCTTAGATATAGTAGGACCTTCACCCCCTGACTTTGAATAACTACAATAATTATCTTTCATAAGGAGTGAGAGTTTTTCTAACCCTTAGCGATGAGGGATTTTTTTCCTTTACTTTTATTCCTTAAGAGACCATCACGTCACCAATCCTGTGGTACGAAGGTGACGTCCCCAGTCCCTAAGTTAGCGACCCCTCCCTTGATTCTAGGGTGTTCGTCGTACTACACTAGTTTTTTTTTAAGAAAATTATTTTAATTTTTTCTTGAAGGATCCACCAGGTCACCAATTCTTAGGTGGGTGGGTGCGTTCCCTGCACCCAAACTAGGGACGGGACCCTTCTGACGTGTACGGCTCTCCGTCGTTCGTGGGGCACGTGGTGCTGACGACTCGGACACGCAGGGCCTCGGACGCGGGGCATT
Organism: Capra ibex; assembly: GCA_006410555.1. Taxonomy (NCBI): domain Eukaryota; kingdom Metazoa; phylum Chordata; class Mammalia; order Artiodactyla; family Bovidae; genus Capra; species Capra ibex. The sequence continues at coordinate 64,181,352 of SJYO01048061.1, read as the reverse complement.
GTCCTCGTCGGGTCGTAGTGTCGATCCTCGTCGGGGAGAGTGGCGCTGGTCCCTTTCGGGTGCGTGGCGGTACTTCTGGGTCTCCTCGGTTTTACTACTTTTTATTTATTCATTTACCTATTTATTTTAATTTTTTATTTTTATCTCAATGGCATGTTAAGTCATTAGGGTGAGGACCCGTATATAGGTTTGTTCTTTTTCTACTTTTGAGATTTAGTTTTTTTACGTACTGGGATTAAAAGTCTTTTCGTGATAAATGTCATCGGTTGTGCGCCTCCGTCGGACTTACAGGTGGATGTCTATTTGTCTATTTCTTCTACACCACATAAACATGTTGCCTTATTATGAGTCGGTATTTTCGTCACTTTATTACGGCAAACGTCGTTGCACCTACCTGGATCTCTGATAGTATGATTCACTTAGGTTGTCTTTTTCTGTTTGCAGTGGACTATAGTGGACATACACCCGAGATTTTATACTGTGTGGTACCGAATAAATGTTTTGTCTCTATATAAGTGCCTGTACCCTTTGTTTGAATACTAATGGTTTCTCCCTTTCTCCTTCTCCTTATTCAACTCTTAAACCCTAATTGTCTATGTGTGAATGTATTATCTATTTTTTGTTTCAAGATGACATATCGTGTCTCTTGACATAAATTATAGAAAATTATTGGATATTACCTTTTTTTAGACTTTTTTATACATACATAGTGACTTAGTCAGACGACATACGGATTTTGTAATACTTAGTTAATATCAAGTTATATATATATAAAATTGACCCTTAGTGACAAAGTTCCTTTAACCTAGAGATCGTTTGTCGGAGAGAGGGGAAATACCCCTTCCTTTTATGGTCTCTGCTTCAGGGAAGAGGTGGGGGGTGACCGAGTACGAGTACTACAACCGGGTTACAACCCACACCACGGGAGCTCCTTGTCCGTTCGATGACAGACGTGCAGACTTGTAAGTTGAGGATGAGACTCCAGACGATAACTGACCGATTTTGTAGAACCCAAAAAGTGAAGTGAAAGTACCCGGAGGTAATGAAGTAGATACTTTACTAAAGTGTTTTCCACAGTTTTTGAGAACGGTCGAGTCGGTAAGAAACTGAGTTGTGTAACATTAAGATCCGTGGAACGTGTGTACAATGACGAGTATTTAGGATTTTACCGGTGTCCAGGAAATGTCTATTAACGTAAAGGGTCGATTCTCGGTTGTCCGAGAAGTAAACTGATGACTGAATTTTTTTTTTTTTTTTCTACGTTTCCCGACTTTCCTAATCCCGAGTCCGATTCCTTGTACGTAACGGAGTGTACAAGGCTTTTGTCGGTGGTGGATGGGTCGTGAACGGCACACAGTCCGTGTGACTTTTGTTAAAGACACCTAATTTAATAAACTAGGTGCTCTATTGGAATACTCTATAGTAGACAATGAATAGGGGGAAATGGTCATTTCTTCGGGTTTGGGAAGAGACGAGGTTAAGACATAGTAGAAACATAGAAAGTCTAGTAGAAGGGGAATGACTCTTTATTCCTCATATAAACAAGAATCTTACATTAAGTATTTGTGTATTCGGTAGTGGTACACCCAGAGGTAGTACTTTGCGTCGTTCTACGTTCTTTCTTTTATTTTCCGAGTAAATCGATCAGGGTAAATTATAAAGGAAGAGACTCTGTTTGTAATTCACAGACACATTAATAGGAATTGAGAGTGACCCTCGTCCCTTCTTAAGTTACTAAGTTTCAAACGGTGAAAAAAAATCAATTAGAATTTCCCTCTTGTGTATTTTGTCACCCTTTCTGAATTTAACCTGAAAGAACCGTCGATCTCCGAAAGTTACTACTCTCTTTGGAACTGGACGTAGGTTCAGTCGGGGTAGGCATTTGAAAAACGATGGACCGAGTGGTCATAGGTTCGGTTTCTTTTGATCGTTGTGTAATATGTAGGATTAATCTCGTTTGCAGACGTTTTTTATAGTTGTATGATCCAACCACTGTAACGGTATTCTTCGGTGGGAGGCATATCGTAAGAGCCCATATATTATACATATACTCATCTAACCATGTTTAAAACCTTTCGTTTTACTGTTTTGATTTGTCAAGAGTCGTTCCGGTGAGGACTTACAGATAGGAATCTTTTGTATGGTATCTTTATGTAGTTATTTTCGTCTTTCTCCCGAAGGGACCAACAGGTCACCATTGTCAAGTAGACCGTTATAACCCCTGTGTCCGAGTTAGGGACCAGACCCTTCTAGGGTGTTGGGAGTTCAGATGACTCGGACACGAGGTGTAGTTCTCTTCTGTGGCGTTACACTTTGGACGCACGGTGTTGATCTTTCATCGGGGACGAGCGACGTTGATCTCTTTCCGGGGGTGCGTTGTCACTTCTGGGTCACGTCGGTTTTGGTTTAATTAATTAAATTTTTTGTTGTCCTTCTCAATATGTACACTTACAGGTAACGTCGTAATAGATGTTATCGTTTTAACATTGTGTTTGTGTTAAAAAAGTTACAAATACCTTGTCGATAAAACGCGGTCCGTGATACGACCTGGGGTTGTGTCGCTTGTACTCAGAGGATTTCATAACACGACTTATCCTCCGACAAAAAGAAAGAAAACCTAGGACAAGAATTAGTAAAAATTATCCTTTTGGTTCTTCCCCGAAGGCCGAGTCATCTCTGTAACTAATTTCGAACCGTTTTTTACCCGTCTGCATGTCTAGAACCCATTGTGTCCAGTTTCAGTCGTCTGGTCTCACGTTCAAAAATACTACCTTAAGAGTGGTGGGTGACCAAACCCCGGCCAAAAAGTATCGGTGGGGAGGGTCGTAGTATCAGGATTCCTATGAGTGGAGCAAGGACCGAGGTCCTTGAGGGTGCCAGTTTGACGGACGGGAGGAATTTCGGACGTAGGGTCAGACGCGCTTACTAGCTAGTTGGTCCATTCAAGGTAATTACATGGTGCACCGTAAAAGACGTAGACGAGAACTTAGCGTAGGGTGTTTCGTCTTGTGTGTGCGACAGAAGAAGTAAAATAGGTCCGGGTTCTACTAAAAGAAATACAGTGGTGAAAACGACTTCTCGAGCATCCAAACAAGAAGTCGACATACTTTCCTTTCTAGAGGATGTATGTTACGCGTCAAAAAGAAGTCATTAAAGGGGACAAGAAGTGATAGTGGGGTCTTCCCGACCAGAACCATGACCGAGTCCAGTTGCATCTTCAACGACCCGTCACGGAAGTCCTCCGGTGGACTGAAGTCAGGTCTCTCCACCGGTTCCCGTGGTAAGCCTCTTACTCCGACAAAGCAAAAAACAGACAAATAAAACTCTTCAGGCATAAGTGAAGAAAGACCAAGAGGCCACATAATGTCCCAACCCTCCAACCCTTGAGGTACCGTATACCCGAGGACCTACGTTACACTTAAGACGGTTGTTACACACAAACATACTCTAAACCCTCCGTCTTTCCTCCGCTCTCTTGGATCAGAAGAAAGAGGTCTTACCTGTGTACTCAAAACAGTCTACACTCAAAAACGTCTTTGGTCACTTCGAGAATCGGTGGATGGACCCACAACACCCCGTCGACCCTGACAATCGTAAAAGAACGTCGAAAGACTAGAAACGAGATTCGTCATTGGGGACTAAGAGACTTTCAGCCGTCATTTAGACTTTTGGTTCTTTTGGGTAGGGGGTGTAGGTGAAGGGACGACAACTAAAAATAAGGAGGTCAGAATCGAAACATTCGAGGATTAAGGGACACAATTTAGGGAGAGACTGAGTTTATGGATCTCACTTTATATAAAAGGAATTAGGAATTGAATAACGTCACTTCGTTGTTAGATCTTGTCGAGGCGGGTCATCCTTTGATTACATTCAGTGTGTACCCTCTGTGCACATTAAACTTAAAAAGGTCGTCCGTATAATTTTTTCATTTTTCTTTGTCCACTTCAATTAAGTTGTTATATAAAATAAATTGGGTTATATAGGTTTTATAATAGTAGAGTTACACATCAGTTATACTTTTATACTTAGTCTAGTGAAGGAAAAACACGACAGAAGTCATATGTCACGTATAAAATAGACATTTCGTGAGAGGTCTGGTCGGTGTAAAGTTCGTGAATTATCGATGTGCACTGATCACCGAGTGGATGAAAGATTGTATCTAGATATATTCCACACGTACGCACGATTCAACGAAGTCAGTACAGACTGAGAAAGACTGGGATACCTGACATCGAACGGTTCGAGGAGACAGGTACCCCAAGAGGTCCGGTCTTATGACCTCACCTAACGGTACGAGAGGAGGTCCCTTGGAAGGGCTGCCTCCCTAACTTGGGTATAGTTAATGGAGAGGAAGGAACTGTCCGTCCAAGGAATGGTGATCGCGGTAGATCCTTCGGGAGACCGAGTCAGACGGACTTTAGGCCCTCTGGACCCAAACTAAGGTCTCGCCCCTTCTAGGGGACCTCTTCCTTTACCGTTGGGTGAGGTCATAAGAACGGACCTGTTAGGGTACCTACCTCCTCGGACCATCCGATGTCAGGTGTCCAGCGTTACTCAGCCTGTGTTGACTCGCTGAAGTGATATATTCTATGATCTCATTTTTACTATCGTCTAATAACATGACGACAAACTTGAAACCCTGAATCATCCCCTGACACAAAGACGATCCAAACCGAAGTAGAGGGATGGGTCAGGTAGTCCACACACAGTTTATTCGAGACCAAGAGTAGGTCCAACTTAACTTCCGTCGGAAAACCCACCCCTTCCTACCCTCACGACATTTACGGGGGTTTGACGTACCCTTCACCGTAACGTGTTCTTCCTCGGTCCTGGACCCAGGCTCTGTCCAAACGGAACCAGACCCCACTCGAGTCACAGGCCCACCCTTGCCCCGTCAAGGACTCGACCCACCGAGACGCGACTCTGTCGTCTGCGTGGTCACACTCCCGGAGGTAGTACGGGCGACCCTTGTCCACCACGCTACTCTCAGTCGTTCTGAACACGACTCTCCACGACTCGGCCGGTGTAGACGGGTCTCGTTCTCGGAATAAATCTCCGTTCAGGTTGACGTCCTCGTTCTCTTTGAGTCGACACCTCCGGAGAGAACGGTTGTCACTTAGACTTAGTCTTTTTCCTTTTTTTTTTTTTCTACACCCTACCTAGGACCTTTCTCGGTGTCAAGGGTTCCAGTCCCCGTCGGTCCCACCTACGTACATCTGCGACCTGAGGTTCTTGTCCTCTTGACTTTATGACGGGCGGTCCGGTCATTTGTTTCCTCCAACGTCGGTAGTTCGGCAATGTAATGTCGGAGGGACTACCACTCGGGACTCCCTTGAGTCCTGCTCTGGTCGTCCGACGGGTGACGGTTCGGGTAGGTCGTCGGTCGGCGACGTCGGAGGGGACTGTCACTCGGGACTCCTGTGCGTCCCATGCCCGGGGTCTGTCGACTCCACGCGCGGTTTCCTTACCGAAGTCGGCCGGGTCTGAGAGCCCAGAAGGGTATAAGTGTCTTTTCTCGAGTTAAGGAATGGAACTCTCTGGACCAAAAGAAATTAATTTTCACGGCCCCAGGTCGGGGCCACCTAGGTCCCTTAAGCTTCCCACCTGCCGCAACCGCACCTTTCTGAACAAATAACTAACTATATTCTAATCTAATTCTTTGACATCGCATCATCCTTCTAATTCACCTCCTTCTCCCGACTTATCGAACCAAATGCGCCTTCCGGTTATTTTAAGGTCTGTTCCTTAAACGTGGTAGATGCAACCCGGTGGCCGCGGGCGAACTTATAGATTCCCACGGAGCGGAATTCGAGGGAAAGCACGCCCAGAATTGTCGGTCCCGTTCATTCATCTGGACCGCTCGGAGGCGCGGGGTCCACCTCTAAGTCGGACTTCAATTTCATTTCTCGTCTCTCTCCCTTTTCCTCTCTTCTTCTTTCTCTCTTTTTCTGTGCCCCCCTCGGTCTCAGGGTTCTTTGGTCCGGCTCTCTGATCAAGCTCTGACC
>SJYO01048061.1:63784668-64175324 GCA_006410555.1 Capra ibex | reverse complement strand
CTCTAGTTACCCATTGTGTTTTAATACATCGCAAGCGTCGGGTCTGAGAAAGACATGTAGTAAAACATATGTTTTCCAGAGTCCACTAAATGTAATAGAAGACCGGTTCTCCGAACAATTGTTAAAAACCGAGAGAAGGAATTTCTTACAATTAAAACAAAGGGGACTTCACAAAAAGAAATTAGACGTAGAGGAATTGCGTAATTTCAATGTAGAGATATCTTGTTTCCACGTCACCCTATATTGTTTCTTCCATGAATTGAGTTTCTAGATTACAACGATTATGGTCCAGATGATGAACAAAAAGATATATGGTTGATATAGATTTTTATTTCCTATACTTTTAAACCGTCGTTCGTAACTGGGTTTTTTACTTTGAAAATTAGTCAGGATAAGATTTCTAAAACTGAGGAGCCTTCGAGGATGTAAGGATCCTACAAGATTCGAAGGACACGGAGGACGCCAGTCCTCCGGAGTTTGTTAGTGTACGCGTCGACATGCTCAGGACGTCCGTCCGATCTTTCGGTAGTCTCCCAAAAACCTAACTTTGTGAGAAAGTTTACGTCTTCTGATTTCGGGACTTAACTGAAAAAGGTCTTTTACAGTCTTCTCACCTTTTCGTCTCGTGTTTTCGGCCGTCTAAAAACAACCCCATGTACGAATCCTTAAAGGTCTCCCCGGGGACTTCAGACTCGTGCGGAACGCATACAGTCGAAGGAAGGAGTACTGGAACAGTGCCCGCCCTAAGGAGTGTGACCGAAGGCCGTATTTTCGCTAGAAAACTAGAAGACTGGCGAACCCCAAAAGCGTTTTTCCGGATATATAGGGCCGAAGGGCAGTGGTGGGGGGAGGGCGGGGGAAGGAGAGCCTTCTCTAAGAGTCACGATAGACTCTGCGGTGCAGGGTCCGGATTCAGGAGTCTAGACAGGTGGTTTATTTTGTATTGAGAGTTGAAAGTCCAACACGAAAAAAAACAACAATAGTCAGTTATTTGTCTCCTTCTCGTTGACTACTAGGTCGATGATCTTTGCTAATCTTTGGTTCCGTTTACACCTACCTAGACCCATACATACACATACCGAAGGGACTCTGAGCTAGTCCGTTCCGTACACCGGTCTCCATGGACAAAGACGGCCGACGGAAACACAACAAAGTCGGAGTTTCTGGATGCGTGTCGAAGATTGTGTATTATTATTGTTACCCCTCGAATAAAGAATGACGTTAGGTCTGTGACACCGTTTTGAAACGTGTGTGTTAGGGTCGACCAGAAGCGACTTCGGGACACTCCTTTCATGTTGATATTAGGGTAAAATCTCCATTCTTCTGTCTCCTGAGTCTTGGAAAACGACAACAAGTGAGCGAGTCAGGACAGGCTGAGAACCGTTGGGGTACCTGACGGGTCGGAGTCCCAGAAAAGTCTTGGAATGAACTCCCGTAGATAAATCACTTTTGCAATTCGACGTCAGGTTCGCGTTTTGGGACTGAGACCCTCGGACCCGGACCAACGATACGGTCGCGGGGGAAAACCATCGTGTATGTGATTAGGGAGACGGTGTCACGAAGTCTCTGAATTTGACCTTTTCCTGTCTACACTTTTCGTCCCTCCATTTGACGGTCTCAGGGTAAAACGTTTTAGGTGTTGCTGACACAAGTCGAACCTGGACCCGTCCCCTGTCGCTCGTCGCCGTCCTTGCTGTGACAGGTGGCCCTGGCGCCGTGTGGGGCGGGGGTTGCAAGGTCTTTGCTGGCGGACGTTGGTGTCGCTGGACCCGACCCCCACCCCTAACGTCCGTGGCGTCCGGAGGACTCTTTTTCCTTAGGAAGAGTCCATCCTCTTCCGCGGCAACGGTACCGCTGGTGTTTTGGAACCGGGTTAGGATCCCGTCATCGGTCTCAAAAGTCTTTTTATTTTACTTTAACTTTTCTTTGTCGGAGAGAGCCGGTGCCGTCGGCAGGTGTTTCTGTGTCACAGAGGTAGCCCGGGGTTCAGATTTGTCTACTTGGAGTCTCCGGGCCTCCAGCTACTTGGAACGCGTCCCAACTTCGTAGGAAAGTATGGCCCGTCAGGGTTCCGGCCCCGAGTCGTGTCGAGACGGTCCGCCGACGGTCCCATTTGTGTCGCGTGGAGAGGCTCGCCGGGTGTAAGGTCGGCACCCGGAGGGCGTCGTCGGTCGTCGGTCGAGGAGTGTTACGACCGAAAAAGGGATGCGCAGTTAGGTGTAAAGGGGTTGGGCCGTTTCGGGGCTTCGGGGCCCACTGGGGGAGGAGTCGGGAGGGACTTCGAGTTGCGGACGAGAAAAGTTGTCTTTTAACAATCAGCGAATCAGCATAGGCTGAGAAACGTTGGGGTTCCTGACATCGGGCGGACCGAAGAGACGGGTACCCTAAAGGGTCCGGTCTTATGACCTCACCCTTCGGATAGGGTGGAGGTCCCCTAGAAGGACTGGGTCCTTAGCTTGGCCCGAGACGGCGTAATGTCTGTCTAAGAAATGGCAGACTCGGTGGTCCCTTCGGCCAACATTAAGGAGAGTTCGTTACCAAGGGGCTAATTCCGGGTGTGCACCTCAGGACCCCGGTGGCGGGACAGGGGCTCCAGTGAACGAGTAGAGGTCCGTGTCTGTCGTGACACGTGTGTGCCCCTCCCCTGAGAGTTCTGGACCTGGGTGTAACCTCTTTGAGTGGTGGCGGTGGTACTACGAGGTCCCGTTCCGGTGGAGGGTCTTTGACGTGTTTGGGACGAGACACGATTGTAGGAAAGAGGGACGTCACTCCACGATCGTGTTTCATGAGTTACGGATCTGGTGTTTTTTTTCTGTTTTTGTTACTTTTGGATGGGTTTAGGATTTCCAAGGACATAGAGTCTCCTCAGGTTTCCTGACTACCTACGGCAGATCAATCTTGGACAACTACTATCCAAAGTAATAGGAAATGAAAATGTAATAGAATGTAAAATAAAAAATTTTTTTATAAATATAAATAAATAAACCGACGTGGTCCGGGGTCGACGTCGGACGTCTAGAAGATCAACGTACACCCTAGATCAAGAGACTGGTCTATAGTTTGGGGTCCGGAGGACGTAACCCTCGAGTCTCAGGGTCGGTGACCCGGTGGTCTCCTTAGGGAAATGTAAATATCAAACAAAGTACGTCTTTAATACCTTCGTAATTCGTCTTAAAAATTATCCACTTTCTTTTGACACATAGGGGGTTACCCAATTTAATGAAAGCACACAGACGTAAGGTGACAACAACGGAAAAATAGAAAGGTCTCTTGAACCTGATAATATAGGACCGACTTCAAATTAATTCGAGTAGTCTTCTCTTCTAAGTCGTACTAATTGGGGGTAAGGTATTTTCTTCGGGGCCACTGTATTGGTTCCAGTCTCCGGGTCGACAAGAGAGTTCTAGCCCTGGTCTCGTGTTAGATCCACTCAGATCCAAAGACAGGTTGAAAGGTCTTATGGGAAACATAGTCGTCCCGAGGACAGGACTCGACTTGACTCCGGACTCTCCTAATCCCTCTGTCCAAAGGAAAGTATTTGCCCTTGTCAATAACGACTACTTTCCCCTTGGCCCATCGACCTCGGACCCCACTCCCCCTCTGAAAGAAAAGTGACGGAAACTTAACACATGGTATACATCCTTGGTTGAGAAGTCTTTTATTGATTGAAAATTAAAATTTACAATCGAATTTACATTAAATTTTAAATTTACATTCAAATTTTGAAGGAAAATATTTAGTTAAAATAAGACGGGGGTCTGATTACCTCAACTTTGCATGTAACACTTATGACACCAATCTCGGCACGGACCCTCCCGGGTGTCAGTCCAAGTTTCCCTTGTCTGATCCTGTCCTCTAGGACCTGGGTCTCACTGGGGAGACGTAGGATTTTCCACGTATGAAGTCACTTTTAATTTATCGGTCCAGAGCTAATAGACACAATCGTATCTTTTCAGGACCGTGACCATCAAATTTACAACAACGAGTCAGCGAGTCAGAGAAACACTGGGGTACTTAACGTCGTGGGGTCCGAAGGAACAGGAAGTGATAGAGGGTCTCAGACGAGTTTGAGTACAGATAACTCTGTCACTACGGTAGGTTGGTAGAGTAGGAGGCAGCAGGGGAAGAGGACGGGAGTTAGAAAGGCTCGTAGTCCCAGAAAAGTTTACTCAGTCGAGAAGGGGAGTCCACCGGTCTCATAATTTCGAAGTCGAAGTCGTAGTCAGGAAGGTTACTTACGTTTAATTTTCAATATAAATTAAATACAAGGCGTAACTCACAGAGACGTATGGAATCTTATACCTAGAGAAAGTACGGAACTTGAATTTTACGACGTTTGACTTTTTTTTTTTTTTTTTACTTTTTTTTTTTGTGGGTTTGTGACTTTATGACCCTGTGACAGCATAAAAGGGAAACATAAGTAGTTTTACGAGAACCGACGTCCTTTGCTTTGAGGACTGTCTTCGACTGAATCTGTTACCCCTTTAAGTGACAGAGTGTTTTGTCTCTCTTGCGTCCAGTCCCAGAGCCAAACGACTTCATCGTCGAGGCGCTGCAGGAGTTCCGCGCCGGGAGACGAGACGACAGGAGCCCGGCGGAGGAGGAGTCCGAAACCGTCCTGAAGGGCCGTAGAAGAGGTCTGTGCTGTCCGAGTTCCCCTTTTTCCCTTCGTCAGAAAGACATCTTGTTCCCTTTTCGGGTAGAAAGGTCTCCTGTCCCTTCGGAGAGGGTCTTACAAGGGCGGGGGTGAACTGGGGTCTGCAGGGGCGTCCGGAGCAAAGGGGGACGCGGTCTCGGTTAGTGATCACCCCCCTACCCCAGTGACACTACCCAAATCTGATTAGTTTCCCTCCTCTTACCTACGACCGGACATTTTGTCGTAGGCGACGGATGTGTCAGTAAGGGGGTTCTTCGGGGAAGGATGTCGGTGCAGTCCTCTCCGCAGTGTCTGTCCGACTCCAAAAACGCATTGTGATTCATAGTCAAACCCGAAGGGACCACCGGGTCTGCCATTTCACAGACGGACGTCACGCCCTCTGGCCCCAAGCTAAGGACCCATCCCTTCTAGGGGACCTCTTCCTTTACCGTTAGGTGAGGGCGCGAGAACGGACCTTTTAGGGTACCTGCCTCCTCGGACTATCCGATGTCAGGTACCCCACCGTTTCTCAGCCTGTACTGACTCGCTGAAGTGAAGTCCATAGTCAAATCTAGTTCTACGGAGGGAGGGTGCAGGAAGACTCTACCCAACCCTGGACCCTGGGAAACGACGTCACGGATATGGACCTGTTTGTAGGGGAGTTCGTTGTTCCATGTTTTGTTGACATTCTCTGATTTTTTATTGGAGCTTGAAGGGACCATCATCTCACTATTCTTAGACGGACAGTTACGTCCCCTGTACCCAAACTAGAGACCAGACCCTTCTAGGGTGTGCGGGACCCCGTTCGTTCGGGCACCCGGTGTCGACGACTCGGACACAAGTTCAGGAAAGATGGACACACTAGCTACACGATTCATCCAAACCAGTGAGTCAGTATAGGTTCAGATCACTAGGGTGCCTGACATCGGGTGGTCCGAGGAGACAGGTACCCTAAGAGGTCCGTTCTTATGACCTCACCCAACGGTACAGGAAGAGGTCCCCTAGAAGGTCCTGACTTGGGCCCAGAGGACGTAACGTCCGTCTGAAATGGCCGACTCGGTGGTCCCTTTAGGCATTTTTCTTTCTGTTTCGAGTGTAGTGATTTTTTTTTCGTCGAATCTACCTTTTTCACCTTCAAATCATTCGGTAATTTTCGTTCTAAGTGGTACTCCCTTGTGTCTTTCGGCGGTCGGGCACAAGTTCCACTTACACAGATAATTCTACCCATGGTACAAGTAATAACAGTAAACGGTCTTTAGATGGACTCGGTTTCCATAGAAAGTTCCGATGACTTTACACAGTCTACTTCACACATCCTAGGTCCACAGTCTTTTCGTAGAGTAACTGAGTTTCCAAGTAACACGACTCCAGAGCGGGAATCGTTGACGTGGGAGGGATCATGAGTCTTCACCTGCGAATCCCTCACGAGAGTAATTTCCGTATGTCGGGGACCCTCTCCCCTACCTAACTACCGACCGACTCTATTGTTGGTGAAGACGGTGTGTCTCGGGGTCAATCTCCAATTCTTCTCTTAACGGATGTTCGTTAAATGTTCCTCGTCGATCCTTTATTTTGTGTCACAGTCTACCCGGCAACTTTTGGTTACACCCTTAGACAAGGAAAAAAAAAAAAAAAGACCTTTCTTTGTCTTCCATGTCGGTGACCGATGTAAATAAAAACCTCGTCCCTCTTCCCCTTTCTTTCCCTTATATATCTTTTTCTACATCTTATACCTAACTAGACTAAGTTGGGACCTCTTTTTGTAGGTAGAGGTACACAGTCCCAATTCTTCCCAGTGTATGAACACTTGAACGATAGTCTTTACGTACCGGATCAGAGTAAAAAATTATCGTCTTTCTCGTTCTTACGACCGTACCCCAGTAAGGTCTTAGTTTTTACCTTTGTATGCTTACGGACTAAGTAGAAGGTGGAATGTGTCGGTGTGACACAAGGTCTCGTCGTAAGGAGTTCTGAATGACGTATTTAGGGGGTCCCTGGAACAAGTGTATGTCTAAGGTCGAGTCTACACCTCGTTCTGGGTCCTAAAACGGAAACATCGACAAGGGTCCCTTAAGGGATCGTCAGGTTAACAACCTGAGACGCGAGAGTGACGGCTCCCGGACCCGAGCCAGGGACCAGTCCCTCGATTCTAGGGTGTTCGGTCTGACATGCCGGTCTTTCTTTGGTCCAAGGGGCCCCTACGGCTACGACGGTCGGGTCCTGGTGTAAAACTCATCGGTCCAAGAGTGACACTAACTCGTATTCCAAATAACTTAAGTCTCATCCACACTAAAATTCTACGGATTTCCAATTTTGTCTCTCCTTGGAAATTCTTTCAGTCTATTCAGTCCAATGATGGGTCGCATACATGTATTGAGGATGTCGAGTTGTCGTCATTGTTGTTTTTAAAAATTTACCCGTTTTGAACTTGTCAATAGTGATTAGTAATCCTTTTACGTTACTCTGTGGTGAAGTATATACAATCTCCCCTACAATAAAGATTTTTTTGTCTTTTATTGTTTATGACCCTTCCTACACCTCTTTGACCTTGAGAACGTGAAACGACAGTCCTTAAATTTTACCATACCGAAGATACTTCTTGTAAGACACCAAAGAGTTTTTTTAATTTGCATCTCCTAAACCCCCTTTACCTCTGTATTCTCCGTGAACTATACTTCTTTATTGAGTAACCTTTTCTGGGACTACGACCTTTTCTAACCCTCGTCCTCCTCTGCCACAGTCTCCTACTCTACCAACCTACCGTAGTGACTGAGTTACCTGTACTCAAACTTGTTTGAGGCCCTCTCTCACTTCTTGTTCCTTCGGACCGCACGACGTCAGGTACCCCAGTGTCTCACCCCGTACTGAATCGGTGACTTACTACTGTTTCTCCGTAGTCCTCTTTTATTAAACTTTTTCTAGAAAAAATCTAAGAAAATATATCTAACTATCTATATAGACTTAGAAGAACGACATGTGAACTTTGATTGTGTTGTAACATTTAATTGATATAAAGGTAAAAAATTTTTTAGTTTAATTTTTCTTTTTCTTCGTGGTCCTTATAAAGAGAAGTGGATCTGTTGTTGACGCGACCGTCTTAGATAGACTATATTGATAAAACCTTGAGACCTCAGATAGCTTCCGAACGTTTAAGACCCCTGTCGGAACCCACCATTTAACGTCAATTAACGTCAGTTAAAGTCAAAAGTCGTCGTCGTCGTCGATGGATAGGCGGTTGAGGTCGGTAATCCGTCCGTCGACACGCACACAAGGACCGCGTCGAACCTGTGTTGAAGGATCTCGGTCCCACCCGTTTTTCCTCGGACGGGAGGCTTATAGTCACGAGACACGCCCCCCCAGTGGCTGACGACGAAGACTAGTGTCTCCACGTCCGTTCTCTGTCCGTCGGGATCGACATGGAGGGATGGGGGTGACAACGTTCGGGGAGGGAGAGGTCGTTTTCATTGGTCCCTTGAATTTCCCGGTTCCGAGAAAGGGGGTGCTGGAAGTAAAGAGAGAAAAAAGTACAAACCCTCGGTCGGTAATTTCTTATCGTACAAGTTTTTGTTGACGTATATACTCCTTTTAATCTTCCATTTGAGGTGTATGGGTCATTTTCCGAGTCTTTTCTGGATTCTTCCAAAAATCAAATGTGGAGTCCGACTAAGAGGGGTGTCTCTGTTGAACGTTATTATCTTTCGTTATTGTTTCGGACCTCTTCCCCCTCCTAAACTGAAGATCTTAATGGAGTAATAATTTAAGTTTACAGGTTAAATTTTTTTTTTGGTGTTACGTACGTTTCTTTGTGTTTAGGCACCAGGTAAGTTTCTCCATTTTTTTAGTTGTCTTTAACAAGGACTCTATCTGGACTATTGATTAATTGATTTGTTTCTACAATTTTGTTAATAGAATTTTTACGAGTTTGCTTCAGTTCTTTTACTACATTCTTATTTTACCTTTATAGTTTTTTGTTTATTATTTGGATTTTTCTTTGGCTTTTCTTTAGGGTTTCGACTTATTATGTTATTAACTTTTTAAGTGAACCCCCGAATAGACCACCGAGTCTGTCATTTGTTAGACGGATGTTACGTCCTCTGGACCCAAACTAGGGACCCAACCCTTCTAGGGGGCCTCTTCCCTTTCCGATGGACCTTTACCGATTAGAACGGACCTCTTAAGGTACCTGTCTCCTTCGACTTCCCGGTGTCAGGTACCCCAGTATTTCTCAACCTGTACTGAGAGAAAGTGAGTGAGTCTTCATTAAGTTTCCACCCAAATTTGTCCGTCTTTTTCCTTCGTCGCCTACACCTCGACTTCTTATATTTTTCACTTGTCTCGGATTCCTTGGACACCTTACGGTCGTTGGTCTAGTTATGTGTGTGGCACCCTCAAGGTCTTCCTTCTTTTCTCTTTTTATACACTTCTTTATTACTGACTTTTGACGGGTTTAGACTACTTTCCGTCATGTATGAATGTCACCTCACAACGAGTCGAAAAGTTTCGATCCGTCAAGACGTTATATGATGTTGTACCTATTCGGTAGTCTTGTAAGGTGAGTCACTTTATGTGGTCAGTGTTTTTCTGTATTTGACGGACTAAGGTTAACATACTCCATGTGTCTCATCAGTTTACGCGTCCGTCTTTAATGCCACTATCAACGGTCCCCGATCTCGTCACCCGCTATCCTCAATCTCCAGTCACCCGTATCTTGAAGTGAAACCCTTCTACCATCTCAAGACCTCTACCTACTATTACTATCGACATGTCGTTACACTTATATGAATTACGGCGACCGTGATTTTTAACAATTTTTCCACTCAAAAGACAAGAAATTTAAAATGGTGCCCCTTTTTTTCTTCCAATCGGTTAAATTAGGGGGTCAAAGTACACACTTCTTCCATTCTGTTTTCTAATAAAACTTACTGTTTCTTCTTCCGAATCTAGTTAATTATCCGTATCGACCGACCACTACCTTGGGACTCTGGATTGAGGGTTCAGGTTCCAGACTGGAGTCTTAAGACTACGATACGACCAGAGCTTACCACGTGTCTGCGTTCGAACTCATCACTTCTGTCTTTTCATTCAGATCTCAGGTCGATATTAAGACGGTAACAACTGACACTGTGTAATCTACTTGGGCACTGAAAGGACCCTCTCAGGAGAAGAGTCATTTTATATCTCTGACTACTGTAAGAGTAGTCGTTTCACTTCTCTTACAGAAGGTTTTATAAAACGACCTCTATGACCAGAGTTCTCTATAGACACTCGTCCCCGTCCCTTATACCAAAACATCAGTTATAAACTCTTTAAGACGTCTGACTTAGAGAGAACCTATCAGTGTTTCATGTAATCGTACAATTTCTGAGACCTTTCAAGACATCATTTCTTTAGACAAGCAAAGAAAAGAAATTAGTCGTTAAAATGAACCCCGAGGGTTTCGTCTACTACTCTGTTTCTAAACTCATGTTCATCAACTAAAACCTTCTCTTCCCTTTTTTCCATTCCTCTAACTCTTCGTTTATCCCTTCCCTTCCGTAGGAACTTCCTCCGTAATAATTCGGTCGACGGTGACCCCCGTTGACCTGGACTCAGGGTGACCCTGAAGGGACCACCAAGTCACCAATCCTGAGACATGAAGGTGACGTCTCCCGGACCTAAGTTAGGATCAGTCCCTTGATTCTAGAGTGTACGGTGTATGACATCGTTTTTTTTCTTTTCTTTCTCTTTGAATACACTACGGACAAGTATCGATTTAATAGTAGATCAGGATTTGTGACTGGGAGGAGAACGTACGATGTCTTCCGACTGGAGGAAGTTCCCGGGTACCGTTGTCTGAGGTAGGTCCGAATCGTCCACCCTTCAGAGTCTTTGTCCGGGGCTCGAGGGTAGTGAAGTAGGGACCCTACACACCCAAAGACAAAGAGTCCGAAAGGAGGGTCTCCACTGGGTTCTTTTATTCGGTAGAGTAGAAAGTGGTGTAAGTAGGAAACTTTACCTCTCCTAAGTAGATCCAAGAGTTCGAACGTCCAAACTAAAAAAAAAAAAAAAAAACAACATACACCTGGTGGACTTGATAAACGAACACAACTGTCTCTCTTAAGAATGGACTCGGACACCTTTTAGACTCCAGTCTCTAGTCATTGAGTCGCGATTATAGTATCGACAACCATGGTTTCTTTTTTTTCTTCGTGGTCAGGAAGTACTTCTTTACACCAGTCGGGAGGTCTGTCTACCTGCCGGGGATTACTTCGTAGACGACTTGTCAGTCAGGCAGGTTGTGGCGACAGTCGCAGGTTGGAGTGTCGTTCCGTCGGTCTCGGAGTGAAACCCACCTTTTTTAATGTGACCGGAGCCAAGTTCGGAGGAGTGAGAGAAATCGACTGTTAAAATTTTTCTTTAGTTCTTGGTCTTTCTTAATCTCCAAACGGTTAAAAAAAGGAGTATAGGTCTCCGAAAGGACGAGGATCCTTTGTACTCCAAGTAAAACTTCGAGACAAAGGTGGGACGTGTTTGTATAGTTATTAGCAGGTTACTATGTGTGTGGAACTGACATAAATGTTTTACACTTATACTTAATAGACCGTTTAGCATAATTACACTTATATGAATTCCTACAAACTCACTCTGTTACTTGCCTGGACAAACATTTATGGTCTAGGGTTACCCGTTAGTGAAGTCACCCAAGTAGGTTCTCGGACTACGACACGACTCCCCATTCCTCTCTCATCTAATCGAAGGAACCTTGACGACAAAGACGTCGTTTTCTCCCAGTCTTTAGCCGATAAATCGTGTAAAGTTGAAGTGTGTTTTCACTTACTGTGTTTGGGACCCAAGTTCCTCAGTCACCGAGTCCTCTTCTCTAATTGTACAATTTTTCGGTTTAAACCCTGAAGGGACCGCCGAGTCACTTATTCTTAAGTGGACGGTTATGGCCCTTGTGTCTAGCCTAGGGGTCCTTCTGGGGTGTACGGAACCTCGGCGATTCGGGTACGTGGTGTCGATGACCCGGGCACCACAACGTTGATGACTTCAGGAGGGATGTCGGACACGAGGGCTTGTTCTCTTCGGTGGCGTCACTCTTCGGGCGTGTGACGTTACTTCTCATCGGGGGCGAGCGGCGTTGATCTCTTTCGGACGTGTTTCGTTGTTTCTGGGTCGTGTCGGTTTTTATTTATTTTAATAAAATTTTTTCTTCAACTCCTGTATTTGTTCTTTTTTTTTAAACTATATTCTTGAATCCATGTCCGTCGTACGACTCCCAGACCTCTCAACTACCTCTACGGGATTCCTTCATTTTAAAAACGGAAAAACATTTTTTTTTTTTAGTTTATAATGTGTTTATAACTCTTTTCTTTTTCAAACGGTCAGAATTGGAGGTTTCTACTAAGTACAATGGTTATCAAACCACGTAAGATCTGAAACGGATACGAAAATAAGAAATTCTTTTAAACAAGAATATCGGGTAGAACAAAATGTCGCACAAAAAGAAAGTGAACTGGTATGTGGAAATAAGACAAGAGATCGTTAGAGTAAAAAGAGACTGACACGTACCAGAAGGTAACACTCCTCCGCGGCACTGAATAAAGTGAGAGGGGATGTCTACCTACAAATCTAACAAAGGTGAAGTCCTGTAAAGGTTGTTTCAACGTCACTTGCGGGAACTTTCCTGTACAGAAAAAGACCAAATTTTAGGATTTTCATCCAAACGATCTAGTGTTCTATGTCTGCAAAATACACATTGATTGTAACAGTCTGATCTCCTTTGTTTAAAATTCAACCGGAACTCCTAGTCTTCTTTATCCCCTTAGTCTAAAAAGTCTGAATCCAGTCGCATACTCTTTCCTGCATCTCGACTTTCTGCTTCGTTGTTCGGTCGAGGACACTGGATACTAAATCCCGTCACCGACTACTCTGGTTTTGTCATCAAACCTCCGATTAACATGCACCTTCCTGACCCTGGGATGTCGAAGAGTGACCTGGTAAAGGTAGAGACGGAAAAGGAGTTTTGAGTGTGGGTGGTAGTCGCGAGTATGTGTGATTCGACACTAGTGAGACCCTGTCACCTGCACCTCTCCACGATCTATATACTACTGATTAAAAAACACAGACAAAACGACTCGAGTCCCTACAGGTCTGTCGACCATTTTCGTAATGAAGACTCTCAGACACAGTCACAGAGGTCTTCTCTGACTGTAAACTTAACCATCTGCGTAGAGGTAGGGGTCACAGTCCCCTGTAGTAGATTAGGTGACTCCCAAAGTCATTTTGTTTTGTTTTACTCCTTTCCCTCTTAAACGACAGACACGAACTCGACTCTATAGGTAGAAGGCGGGAACCTGCAGTCTGTAATCGGGAGGATCAAGTAGCCCGTAAGTCTGAATGGGACCCTAAGAGTTCAAACACCTGGACTTGAATTTGGTAACCAAAAGAACCAAGAGGTCGAACGTGTTTCGTCTAACATCCTTAAGAGTCGGAAGTATTAGGGTACTCGGTTAAGAAGATTCAGAGATTCAACACAGGCTGAGAAAGTGCTGGGGTACTTGACTTCGGGTGGACCGAGGAGACAGGTACTCTAAGAGGTCCGTTCTTCTAGCCTCACCCAACGGTACAGGAGGAGGACTCCGAGAAGGGTTGGGTCCCTAATTCGAACACAGAGAAGACAGAGGACGGAACCGTCCGTCCAAGAAAAGGTGATCGGCGGAACCTTCGGGTGTAGACGGATAGAGATAGTACGACCAACAAGGAGGCCTCTTGGGACAGACAGTGTCCTCTACAGCCGGTACCGCTTCCCAATTACTCTGTCTACCGTCGAACGGATCGGGGGAACAAAACGAACTCCCGACACATTTCCCAGAAAGGAATTTATACTTCCTCCTCTTCCATAACTCTCTTTCTCTTAAACTCTCTGTTTTGCATTCACTACCATGTTTGCGAGCCCTCATGTACCCGAGACTCGTCTGCCTGAAACTTCTCTCCCACACACGTCTCTCGGGAGAAATGACACCTCGGGCTCAGAACCCACTTTGTTTCTGAAGGTCTCCCGTGCACCCGTGTCTACCAAATCTGCCTTACGTCCAGACACGACCGGTGACGGCACGTTTGAGGAAGGACCCTGATCAGACGGGCTCAAACATAGACGTCGATTTATGGGACCTCCAAAAGTGAGGGGTGGAGCGGAAAGGGTTCGCGGGTGGAGGGTAAAAATCGAGAATAAAACAGCAACAATTGGTGAGGGATTCACGGACATAAAAGATACAACCCCGTACTAAACGCGTCTCCCCTTCAGAACGTTCTAACGGTGTCCCTCTTGCTCTTTACCTACACGAGCATTTACAGTTCTTCGGTCTTCTCCAAAAGACTGTAGGACCCACACCACTTTTTATCGGTCTAGTCCGAAAGTAATGTGAGGCAGACTAGTCACATAGTCTTCCCTAGGATTGTGTGTTACCCGACGTAAGACACTAGGTACTCATCAACAGTTTTTACTAAAAAATTTACTTAACGAATTCGATGGAACACGGGACTCTTTTTACCGGGACATAAGTCTTTTTAGAGTAAAAAATTTCTCCGTTAAAGTCATCGATTTATAAACTTGCACCAATTTATAAATATCTAAGTGTCGCAATTTATAAGTCCAAGGGAGACCATCCGTCTACTGAAAATAGGAGGCAGTATCAGAGTGTTTGAGTGCATAGAGAGTAATGGACGAAGGAATCGATAAGAGCAATCGGGGAAACTCAGTAGATTAACGAGGTCGTTGGCTCTGTAAAGATAGTTGAGGACGAGTAATTTTCCGGACCGAAGGTTACTAGGTACGGAGCTCGGTCCTAGTTTCGATGTTACTTCATAGTGGAGTGTGGTCAGTCTTACTGGTAGCAGTTTTTCAGATGTTTATTTACCACCTCTCCCACACCTCTTTTCGCCTGGGAGGATGTAACATTCACTCTTACGTTTAACCACCTCGGCGATACCTTTTGTCCTACCTCTATGGAATTTTTTGACTTTTTGTCTTGATGTCGCTAGGGTGAAGATAGACCTCTTTTGCTATTAAATTTTTCTATGTACGTGGGGTCACAAGTAACTTTGTGATAAGTGGCATCGGTTCTGTACCTTCGTTGGATTTACCGGCAGTTGTGTCCCTACCCATTTCTACGGTATGTACATATCTTACCTTATAGTGAGTCGGCGTTTTTTCATATTTTATTACGGTGGACGTCGTTGTACCTATCTGGATCTCTAATAGTAAGAGTCACTTCATTCAGTCGGTCTGTTTCTGATTATAGTGTACTCTAGGGAATATACACCTTAACAAAAAAATTACTGAAGGGATTGACAGGTCACCAATTTTGGGACGTGAAGGTGATGTCCCCCCGCTCCCAGGTAGAGACAACCCCTGGATTCTAGCACACACAAAATACCGTACCGTTTAATAAAAAAATAAAATTTATTTTTATTTACGATATTTACTTGAATAAATGTTTCGTCTTTGTCTGAGTGTCTTAAACTTTTGTTCGAATACCACCCACTGGGTTCACCCTCCTCCCTATTTAGTCCTCGAATCCTGATTATACGTGTACGATGACGTGTCTTCGATCTATCGTTTGTTCCTGGATGACACACGGTGTCCGTTGAGATGAGTCATGAGACAAGATTGACACACCCCCTTTCTGAGGCTTTTTCTTACCTATATACCTATTGATTGAGTGTAACGAGGTACGGATCTGGGTCTCAATCGAGACTTGACCTTGGAAGGGAAGGCGAAACGGGAAGTAGGCGGGGGTGAGGGACGAAGGTGGTAGTGGCACCGGTGGTCGGTCGAGGTCGAGGGAGGGGTCGAGAGACGACGGGCAAGGAAGATTTCGAGGATGTGAGGAGAGGTAGACTTTTTCCTTCCCTGTCGGACGGGATACCCGAACGAAGGAGGGGTCTTCGGTCTTCTGTACTAATCCCTAAGACTCCTCACAGTTTATTTAGAACGTCAAACCCGGTTTTCATTATCCTAACTCTAAACCGTAGTTGAATTAGTGGAATCTACTGGTACACACTGGGGCTACTCAGGGGTGTGTGAGAAAGTAGGAAGAGAAATGAGCCGGAGGGTAGAAAAAAAAAAAATTTCAATAGAGGGTTTCTCTGCGTTCTACTCACCGGTAATCCTAGATGGCTGTATCTCTGTGCAACTCAGGTTCAGTCCTCCGGGGACTTTGATAGACGAAGTAAGTTCGAAGAGAAGGTAAGACGTCCCAAAGGGACCCCCGAGTCGACCACTTCTTAGACGGACGTTACGTCCTCTGGGACCAAACTAAGAACACGTCCTTCTACGGGACCTCTTCCCTATCCGATGGGTGAGGTCATAAGACCGGACCTCTTAAGGTACCCGACATATCAGGTACCCCAACGTTTCTCAACCTGCACTGACTTACTGAAAGTGAAGTTAAGTGAAGGTAAGACTTTTGGGTACATGAAGGTTATTCAGGGAAAAAACAGATCGACCCAACTCGATCTAAAGACAAGTATGAGGTGTACGATATTATTAGGTACTTGCACACACGTCACATCTTTGAAGATAAGAACCCGAGACATAAGTTGCAGTAATAACAAGTCAAAGAGTCAGCACAGGCTAAGAAACTTTGGGGTACCTGACGTCGTGGGGTCCGAAGGGACAGGAAGTGGTAGAGGGTCTAATAAGTTGTAGAATACTATTTGGTATTACCTTGTCTTATATATATATAAACATATACATATATATATGTGTATGTATATATACACATTGACTTAGTGAAACGATATGTCGTCTTTCATTGTGTTATAACATTTAGTTGTAGTCAAGTCAAGTCAGTGAGTCAGCACAGACTGAGAAACGCGGGGTACTTAGTGTCGTGTGGTCCGGAGGGACAGGTAGTGGTTGAGGGCCTCAAGTGAGTCTGAGTGCAGGTAGTTCAGTCACTACGGTAGGTCGGTAGAGTTGGAGACAGTAGGGGAAGAGGAGGACGGGGGTTGGGGAAGGTCGTAGTCTCAGAAAAGGTTACTCAGTTGAGAAACGCACTCCACCGGTTTCATGACCTCAAAGTCAAAATCGTAGTAAGGAAGGTTTCTTTAGGGTCCCGAGTAGAAGTCTTACCTGACCAACCTAGAGGAACGTCAGGTTCCCTGAGAGTTCTCAGAAGAGGTTGTGGTGTCAAGTTTTCGTAGTTAAGAAGCCACGAGTCGGAAGAAGTGTCAGGTTGAGAGTGTAGGTATGTACTGGTGTCCTTTTTGGTATCGGAACTGATCTGCCTGGAATCAGCCGTTTCATTACAGAGACGAAAACTCATACGATAGATCCAACAAGTATTGAAAAGAAGGTTCCTCATTCACAGAAAATTAAAGTACCGACGTCAGTGGTAGACGTCACTAAAACCTCGGGTTTTGTTATTTCAGACTGTGACAAAGGTGACAAAGGGGTAAATAAAGGGTATTTCACTACCCTGGTCTACGGTACTAGAAGTAAAAGACTTACAACTCGAAATTCGGTTGAAAAAGTGAGAGGAGAAAGTGAAAGTAGTTCTCCGAAAAATCAAGGAAAAGTGAAAGACGGTATTCCCACCACAATAGACGTATAGACTCCAATAACTATAAAGAGGGCCGTTAGAACTAAGGTCGAACACGAAGAAGGTCAGGTCGCAAAGAGTACTACATGAGACGTATCTTCAATTTATTCGTCCCACTGTTATATGTCGGAACTGCATGAGGAAAAAGATAAACCTTGGTCAGACAACAAGGGACAGGTCAAGATCCACAACGAAGGACTGGACGTATGTCTAAAGAGTTCTCCGTTCACTCCACCAGACCATAAGGGTAGAGTGAGTCTTAAAAGGTGTCAAATAACACTAGGTGTGTCAGTTTCCGAAACCGTATCAGTTATTTCGTCTTTATCTACAAAAAGACCTTGAGAGAACGAAAAAGGTACTAGGTCACCTACAACCGTTAAACTAGAGACCAAGGAGACGGAAAAGATTTTGGTCGACCTTGTAGTCCTTCAAGTGTCAAGTGCATAACGACTTCGGACCGAACCTCTTAAAACTCGTAATGAAATGATCACACACTCTACTCACGTTAACATGCCATCAAACTCGTAAGAAACCGTAACGGAAAGAAACCCTAACCTTACTTTTGACTGGAAAAGGTCAGGACACCGGTGACGACTCAAAAGGTTTGAACGACCGTATAGCCCACGTCGTGAAAGTGTCGTAGTAGAAAGTCCTAAACTTTATCGAGGTGACATTAAGGTAGTGGAGGTGATCGAAACAAGTATCACTACGAAAGATTCCGGGTGAACTGAAGTGTAAGGTCCTACAGACCGAGATCTACTCACTAGTGTGGTAGCACTAATAGGTCCAACACTTCTAGAAAAAACATGTCAAGAAGGTACATAAGAACGGTGGAGAAGAATTATAGAAGACGAAGATTAAATTTTAAAAGATAAGGAAATATTAGTGTGACCATCTTCTAGATTCCCCCGGAATCAAAACAAAGGGGTGTTTTGTCATTCCATGAGTGCTCTACGTGATATACGGTCCTGACGTCTACACTTACCATGAGTGAGCAACCGCGAGCACCATTTCTTGGGTGGACGGTTACGTCCTCTGTGTCCTCTGCACCCAAGTCAGGGACCCAGTCCTTCTGGGTGATCTCCTCCTTTACCGTTGGGTGAGGTCATAAGAACGGACCTCTTAGGGTACCTGTCTCCTCCGACCACCTGATGTCAGGTACCCCATCGTTTCTCAGGCTGTACTGACTTTCTGAATCGTGCGTCCGTCGTGCGTGGTCTTAGGTGTCTGCAAAAGACTCCCGGACCACTTTTAGTGACGGGAGTACTCGAACGAGTGGTTTCTCCTGGGAGTGGCACTTAATGCTATATATGTTACTCTCTCCTCGTTTTCTAAACGGTACGATCAAGTTTTGTCCTTACTACCATAGGGTGACACCCCTGTCCTTTCCGAATCCCTTCCTCTTCGGTAAAAATCGGTCCAGGATTTCTATCGATCTTCCAAGGTCTTCCACTTCTGGTACTCTTTTTTTGTAAGATCGGTCTCCTGAACTTCTTCGTTAATTTACGTTTCTTTCGAAGGTTTTGTCACTGATGGGGTCGCCCGCCTTTACAACCCACACACTGACACTCGACGCTTTATCTTACATCCTTTACCTTCTATCTCACGTCCCCAGGCGGAGCGTAGTACGGTTCTCACAAACGAAGTAAATTATTCGTTAAATTTTCCGCAGTGTCTTACAAAGACTCGGTCCCTTATTGCACCAGACTCGACGTGAATTTCTTCTATTTAGCCCGTCGTAATATTCCGTGTCAAAGTTTCCGTCTCTCTTTGATCATTTTTGCGTCTACGGTAGTAGAATCCGTCCTCTGTTACTCCCCGAGTTGACCCCACCGTCTCTCCCCTTCCCCCCTCCGCTACCTACCCTCTCTTTGGTGTCTCCCGCTTTTCGTTGTCCTAGACTGTGGAGACTCATCCTTCAGGAAGTGTCTACACACCCGGTAAACATAAACCACAATGAATCCCACCAGTTCTAAACGTCTGGTAGACAGTGACTACGTTTCCTCTTTCAGTCGAAAGTAGGGGTGACTTTCGTCCAGCAGTTTTTGGTCCCCTGGGTTCCGAGTGTCCTAGCACGCCGTCCCTCTTCACCGTCTCCTGGACAGCGGAGGACTCACGTTACGGACCTGGCGTGACCTGGAAGACCTGGAAGTTGTGTAGGGATTCACCTGGTAGAGGGATCCACGGTCTCGATAGGGCCACAAGTACTTAACACGTCCCCAGGACATCCCGACGCACCGTGAGTCTGTGTTTGGACGAAGTCTCCGGGCGAACCCTCGTCTGGGTCCCGAGGTCCGCCTGTCTTATATTTCCTCCACCCTTCTTATAATCCTCTACCCTTCATCCCGACAGGCATACAATGGGCGAGGGGTAGTGGTCGTGTCTCGGACCGTATAGTGTCTACGCACCAGGTACCTATGTCCTTACTAGGTCACTGATTTACTGACTTCCTAAGGACTTGACACGTTCGTACGATACCTCCGAAGTCACCGAGGTGGTCATCCCACCGTCGGGGGGCAGGAGAGACTTCGAGGGGTCTTTTCGACTCGAGAGGCACCGAAGTCGGTGTGGGGTTCTCCCCCGTCTTCCCCTGGGGTTGAGGCCCCCTCTCCTCTCCCTCCACCGTCCACTCGGACTGTCTCTGAGCGTAGGTTGTGAGATGGTTGACCCTTCCAGTGTCGTGACCAAGAGTCCTCATCTGTCTCCTTGCGTCGTGTAATTTATTAGTAAAAAATTAAAGTCAGGCATTTCGTTACCCCTTATCGACATCGCACTTGGTAAGAGTGTTGGTTTATTGTAGGGTCCGCGGGTGGTGCCATTGACGACGACAGAGTTGTGAACAAAGGAAGGAAGAGTAGAGAGATAACGAAGGTCGGTGCTAAACTACTTAGAGACGTGGTCTCTTTTTGTTTTGAATAATTTTAATACGACAGTTTGACAACATTAAAATGAAGCAGAACGAAAGTCGACAAGAAATTTTTTTCTTTTTACAAGGGAGGAGTTGGGATCTCGAAATTCGAATCTTTACTGTGGACGGAGTCCAGAAAGACGAAGAAAGAACGTGTTTGTCTTCACAGAGGATCTATGACCCAGATACGCCCAGGTCTCTCTCTTTCGAGAAAAAAAGGGGGTAGGAGACTGAGGTACTCCTAAAAACAATGGTACACACACTCCGTAAAATTCTAACTCTTTAATGTCTCTAGTCTTAAGACGGTGTGTGAGGTTTCCACACACAGAGACACACATTTATATATATAAAGATATCTACGCAGACCACCACCAAATCAGCGATTCAGCACAGGTTGAGAAAGCTTGGGTACTTGACATCGGACGGTCCGAGGAGACAGGTACCCTAAGAGGCCGGTTCTTATAACCTCACCCATCGGTAGAAGAAGAGGTCCCCTAGGAAGGGTGGGTCCTTAACTTGGGTCCAGACAACGTAACGTCCGTCTAAGAAATAGTTGACTCGGTGTTCCCTTAGGGGCTTCACTTTCACAATCAGCGAGTCAACACAGGCTGACAAACACTGTGGTACCTGACATCGGATGGTCCGAGGAGACAGGTACCCTAAGACGTTCGTTCTTGCGACCTTCCTCATCGGTAAGGGAAGAGGTCCCCTAGAAGGGCTGGGTCCCTAGTCTGGGTCCAGAGGACGTGACGTCCGTCTAAGAAATGACAGACTCGGTGGTCCCTCAGTTTATCTACACATATGGGGTCTGTTTTACCCGAAGGGTCCACCGTAATCACTATTTCTTAAGCGGACGGTTAAGTCCTCTGTGTCCTCTACGTTCAACCTAGGGACCCAGTCTTTCTAACGGACCTCTTCCTTTACCGTTGGGGGAGGTTATAAGAACGGACCTCTTAGGGTACCTGACCCCTCGGACACCCGACGTCAGGTATCCCAACGTTCCTCAACCTGTACTGACTTCGACGAATCGTGTATTCTGTTTTCAGGTTTTCGGAATTGGAGACAACCCAGAACCGGTACAGTTACTGGAACCAGGACGTCTACTCGACTTACCTTCTTTAAGTCATTGTTCGTTTCACTAGGATGACCTATACCTGTCACCTTTCATACCCCGGACAGTCAGGGAACGTCCATTCTCCCCTGGTAAGCTATAATTCGACACTACCACAGGAGGAACCCCTAATACACAGACGACAACCTCGGAGTTTAAAGTACTAGCTACTTTAATTTTGATGGATGTTCATCCTGGTCAGAGTTCTTACTCGAACCCTTTCGTGGGGACCCTTTAGTATCGTTGACTAAGTCCGCTTTCTTTGTTTTTAAGACTCCCGGACGGTTTGTCAGCGTCGGTTTACTCAGCCACTTCGGTTCCACTCCTTAGTCGTCAGACACTAGTGCAAGTAAAGGAGTTGAGAACACAAAGAGACGACAGACCAACCCTAAACGCAAAGGTACGTAAAGGATTATACTAAGGAAATCCCTTTCAGGTCGACTTACTCTCCTACTTTCCTACGTCTCTCGACCCGGTTAGTGGTGGTCTCGACGAGCCTCGTCACCACGGGTATCGACGTCGAGTCGACCTTCGTCCCACGCTCCCCCTCCTCCCTTTTCACCCGGTGCCCCCGACACGGGGGCTCCACGACGGAGAGCGGAAGAATCGAGGCTCAGAGATTGGAAGTGACGGACATGATTTCGTGCACCCGACGCCTGACCCCTCTCCCTTCTCACGAGAACCGTACCCGAACCGCAAGTGCGTCTACCCGAGACTTGCCGGTGCGATCTGGGTCAGTGGACCCTGTGCTACGCCTTACAGGGGTTCGGAGCTAAAAGGAGTAAACAATTTTTCCTCATTGTCATCAGGAAAGTACCAACGACCTTGACATACTCTGTCATCATATGGGTTCTCAACTCACCCTAAAATAAAGAGTCGGTCGGAGAGTGGGGTAGAGGGGACTCTTTTCGTGGGAATGAGAAAGTCCCTTGATCAATCTCCTCGATTGTTTAGTCATTTGGGTCTCGTGAGAGTAAAATTTGTTGACCAAACAACCATAGATATTTTTTTTTTTTTTCAGTCTAATTGGATTCTTGAGAAAACTTACTCTTTTCGACCGAATCCTTCGAAGTAACTCCGGAAGAGTTACCCGGAATGTCTATGATTATTCTTGTTAATTCTTATAGTTGGTTTTGAACTTTTTTGTTTTTTCCAGATCGATAGTAAAGTTTCTCCGTTTTTTTTTTTTTTTACTCAATGGTGTCCACTTAAATTTTTTTTAAGAAACCTACGAATAAATCTTACTCTATTTATTTTATCTGTAAATACACTAATTTCGGTCTAAACTATAATAACGTGGTGGATATCAACCGAAGGGACCACCGAGTCTGATATTTCTTAGACGGACGGTTACGTCCTCTGGGTCCAAACTAGGAACCCCAGTCTTTCTAGGGAACCCCTTCCCTTACCTTTGGGTGAGGTCGCAAGAACGGACCTCTTAGGGTACCTGTCTCCTCGGACCGCCCGATGTCAGGTACCCCAGCGTCTCAGCCCGTGCTGACTCACTGTGAAAGTGAAAGGTGTGGGAGTGGAACCGTAGGTGTACCCTCAGCGATGGAAAAGGGTACTGGAACTGGTGTCACTGATTGGTTCTCCATTAGAGGGAAGATTTAATACGGTCTGTGTCATCCTTGAGGAATTGATGTCACTAACTAGATCCCCACCCACACACAGGGGTCGTTTAGGGACCCTGAGAAGCTTTCTTTGTCCCTTGCGTGTACAACTTCAGGGACCGAAGTGGGGTGGAAAGGTGCCAGACCGATAGACGACTAAACTTAAAACACACACAGGGTACGTTGATTTTCTTAAGACATATTCGGTCCTCACCTCTCAAGTTTCTGGGATTTTACACGTATCAGACTCAATGCCAGTCATACCCTCAAGATTCGATACGTTTAAGAACTGTACGGAAGGTAGTCCTCCTCTTAGACAGGGGAAGGGGAACTGTGACTCGGTCCGAACCACTGACGGAGCTACTTGTCTTATACACCCTTTCTGTTACACACTAAAGATTCCAATCCTCCTTTACTTGGTTTCCCGAAGACGGTCAAACAAAACCCTGTGATCGGGGTCCTCGGAAGTCACCGGTGTATTCTCCAAGCCTAAGGGTTCCGACGGTCCACCTCGCTGGTGCCCCTTTCTCTCGACGGTCTCAGGGTCGTCAAGGTCGGGGTCACTAACCTCAGAAAGGTCGGGGGGTTTGGGGAATATTCTATTTCTATGAAAACTCTCCTGGGGCCGGGGCCGGTAACAGACTCTGTCAGTTCTGACAGAGTGTTGTTTTCACTAACAATGACCGAATTGGTGACCTCTACCAAACAACGAACCGTTGTGAATACTTCCGTCAGTCCTAGGGAAGCAAAACAGAAACCATCCTTAGTCAATTCGACAAACAAGTAGCTAACGCACGGCACAGACCCCTGAGTGGGCGGACTCTGATATCGGAACCCTTGAACCCATTCAAGTCTTTCTAATTTACAAGTACAACGGACATTTAATGTCCTCGTCTTCTTCGATATATGTCTCGACTACTTTTCCTCACCTGTAGTGGCTGCTACACCTTAATACCTTACCACATCTCATCAGCCCTTGTAAAGTTTTCCTACTCCTCTATTCGTACAGACGTCAAGACGTATCCTATTAACGTAAAAACCTTTACAGAGTCTACCTCTCTCTCCCCTGCTCTCTCTTTGTCTCTCTTTCTCTCCCCTCCTTCCTCGCGTGTGCACACACGTATGTACGGATCCATGACTCATCGGTCCCCACCTGACATTACCCAGACAAAAAGAGAAACGGGTTGTAAGGAGAGAGGGAGGAGGGAATGTTCCCAGTAGGGAGGGAGAGGAGGAAGTGAGACTCTAGACTTCGGTGGTAGTGGTAGAAGAGTGTTATGGGTGGAGTGATAGTGGTAACTAGCCCACTAGTTACCCACCCATTTTTGGAATGAGTGTGGTCGGTAATGCCCGGGAAGGGGTCGGAACGAGTGTGAGCTTGTCCCTACCCTTATCACCCCAAACTCCCTCTCTAGCGAGGAAAGACTTGAGAGTAGATATTTCTACCTTCTGGTTTAGACTGTAAACTTTAACAAGATCGGAGTACAACTTACCGTAGAAACACAACAAGTCAGTGACTCAGCACAGACTGAGAGACGTTGAGGTACATGATGTCGTGCGGGTCGAAGGCACAGGAAGTGATAGAGGGTCGTAAACGAGTTTGAGTACAGGTGATTCAACCATTACGATAAGTTAGAAGAGTAGGAGACAGTGGGGAAAGAGGAGGTCGTGAGTCAGAAAGGGTCGTAGTCCTAAAAAAGGTCACTCAACCGAGAAGTGTTGTTGACCGGTTTCATGTCTTTCATATCACCGGTTTCATATCTTTTCTCAATTACTCTCTGGTGCCTTCGGACATGCCACGGAGTCAGGGACGGAAATGGTAATAAATAACCATAATCGATTTTTAAGAAATGGTTTCGATAAACTAGGATAGTCGACCTTGCTTATCTCAGGAATTAAGTCAGGGTCCTTGTATCTTTCGTCGGTTATTCACGAAAAGTGTGAGTCGACAAAGAGTAACGACACGAAGATCGTTCTTCCTTTCTTCAGTTGACATGTACTTTTTTAACGAGTTTCGGTGTGAGGTAACCCCGGGTCACTCGGTGGCTAAGCCGAGTGGAGTAGTGAGATGACCCTCGGGAGTTTAACATCTA
Organism: Capra ibex; assembly: GCA_006410555.1. Lineage (NCBI taxonomy): Eukaryota > Metazoa > Chordata > Mammalia > Artiodactyla > Bovidae > Capra > Capra ibex. The sequence continues at coordinate 64,150,376 of SJYO01048061.1, read as the reverse complement.
GTGAAGTTCTTTTAATCTCTACGGTTCCCTTGTAAAGTACGTTTCTACCCGTGTTATTTCCTGTCTTTACCATACCCGGATTGTCTTCGTCTTCTATAATTCTTCTCCTCCGTTCTTGTGTGTCTCCTTTGATATGTTTTTTCTAGAATTACTGGGTCTATTAGTACTACCACACTAGTGAGTGGATCTCGGTCTGTAGGACCTTACACTTCAGTTCACCCGAAATCCTTCGTAGTGATACTTGTTTCGATCACCTCCACTACCTTAAGGTTGACTGGATAAAGTTTAGGATTTTCTACGACACTTTTACGACGTGAGTTATACGGTCGTTAAACCTTTTGAGTCGTCACCGGTGTCCTGACCTTTTCCAGTCAAAAGTAAAGTTAGGATTTCTTTCCGTTACGGTTTCTTACGAGTTTGATGGCGTGTTAACGTGAGTAGAGTGTGCGATCGTTTCATTACGAGTTTTAAGAGGTTCGATCAGAAGTTGTCATGTACTTGGTTCTTGAAGGTCTACAAGTTCGACCAAAATCTTTTCCGTCTCCTTGGTCTCTAGTTTAACGGTCGTAGGTAACCTAGTAGCTTTTTCGTTCTCTAAAGGTCTTTTTGTAGTACCGTAGAACCGTAGACCAGGGTAGTGAAGTACCGTTTATCTGTCCCTTTGTTGCCTTTGTCACTGTCTGAAATAAAAGAACCCGAGGTTTTAATGACGTATACAACTGACGTCAGTACTTTAATTTTCTGCGAACGAGGAACCTTCCTTTCGATACTGGTTGGATTTGTCGTATAATTTTTCGTCTCTGTAATGAAACGGTTGTTTCAGGTAGATCAGCTTCGATACCAGAAAGGTCATCAGTACACACCTACACTCTCAACCTGATATTTCTTTCACTTACGACTTCTTAACTACGAAAACTTGACACCATAACCTCTTCTGAGAACTCTCAGGGAACCTGGCGTTCCTCTAGTTTGGTCAGTTATGATTTCCTTTAACCCAGAAGGGTTAGGTCTCTAGATTGGGTCCAGAGGACGTGACGTCCGTCTAAGAAATGGTCGACTCGATGGTCCTTTTGGGATATCCTTCAGTTGGGACTTATAAGTAACCTTCATGACTACGACTTCGAGGTTATGAAACCGGTGGACTACGCTTCTCGGTTGAGTAATCTTTTCTGGAATTACGACCCTTTCTACCGTCCGTCCTCCTCTTCCCCTACTGTCTCCTACTCTACCAACCTACCGTAGTGACTGAACTACCTGTACTCAAACTCGTTCGTGGTCCCCTATCACTGCCTGTCCCTTGGGACCGCACGACGTCAAGTATCCCAGTGTTTATCAGCCTCTGCTGACTCGTTGACTTGACTTGACTTTAACATCCGCGTAGGTCTACGGCGGGGTCCGAGGACGTACTCTTAGAAGTTCTACCCTGGACTCATGCCCCAATAACAATTGTAAGGCACCTACTTGAAGACTATGTATTTGTGTCCACAAATAGAGGTGAGCAGGATTTCGGACTATTCTACCGTTGTTTTCTTAGTTTCTCGATTTTTATAATGTTTTATCCTTTTTTTGTCTTCTCAGTTGTCGTCTACTCTTTACAGTTATTGCAAGACAATAACTGTTCCTCTCAGTTTTTTCTTCCGACTCTGATTCACGGACGACCCCTTCCGTTGGTCTCCGTTCACGTAACATGGGACCCTGGTGTTTTTCAGAGCCCTCAACTATTATGGTCCACGGGGACTTCCGTCTCCACTTCTCCTCCTGCTGGCTACCCTTCCGTCGCATTCTCCTTCAAGCACGTCTACGGGGACTTCCGTCTCCACTTCTTCCCCTGCTGGCTACCCTTCCGTCTCATTCTCCTTCAATCACGCCGTTCACGGACAGGGAAGGTCCGTCGGTCCATTGTCGAGAAGGACTCGGTCCGTCTTTTGTTCTACGAGAGACCCTCCTAGTGGTTCGACCTCGGTCCTTAGACTCCGAATCCGTGTCTACTCCGGTTCTACTCGACGGAGATCTTTTTCACTTTCATAATCTACGAGTCAGCACAGGCTGAGAAACACTGTGGTACCTGACATCGGGAGGTCCGAGGAGACAGGTACCCCTAAGAGGTCCGTTCTTATGACGTCACCCATTAGTAAGGGAAGAGATCCCCACAGAAGGACTGGGTCCCTAGCTTGGGCCCAGAGGACGTAACGTCCGCCTTAGAACTGGTAGACTCGGTGGTCCCTTCGGGTTTTCCTCTTAATTTCGTCTATCACGTCCGACGTCCCTGTCTTGGTGATCCGCGAAAGGAAAGAACTTTACCTCGTCCTGGGAGACCAGGAACGGGGGCGGGGGTTGGTACCGGAGACGGCCGGAAAATAGACACCTTTTTGAAATCGGTTTCTTACTCATTTTAGTCTCTGCACTCTTGTAGGGCTTTGTTTCCTTTTGTCGGTTTCCTCCGGTTTATTATTATTGCATCAGTACTTCGTATCAGTTCCTAGAAATCAAGGAAGAGCACCCGGTATCTATTACAAGACTTAGTATAGGACCCTCGACAGAACATCTGAGACTTTATAGGTCCACCTTCTTCAATTGATGGACTACTGATCTGACATCGGCACTGTATTCGTCGGTGTCAAGACTCTTGACTGGAGATCCTTTATCCTTGTTTAACTGGTCCCTTGATTTCAAATTAACATGAAGTTTGTTAGTTCTACCGTGACCAGTCTGGTGGCTACTAGTGAGACTTCTCCTGACAGTCTCCACTGACACGACAAAGACGTACATTGGGGGAGGGAGGCAGATATTTTCGGAGGAACTAACAGTCCCTCCCCTCAGTCGGAAACCTGTCCGCAGGTGGTAAGGAGAAAGACCAACGGTCGTAGGTTTTATTTCGTTTGAAAGGAAAGGTAGTTGGACCAGAGGAATGACCGTTAACATCTTTGTCACTAACTCGTTAGTCTGTGGTAAAAGTCAATGTAAGAACAAAGGGTTTACGACCTTGATTTGACCTTAAGAGTTCTCATATATCTCCTTAGGATCGAAGGGACCAACGAGTCTACCATTTCTTAGACGTCCTCTGGACCCAAACTAGGGATTCAGTCCTTCTAGGCGACCTCTTCCCTTTCCGATGGGAGAGGTCATAAGAACGGACCTCTTAGGGTACTTGTCTCCTCGGACTATCCGATGTCAGGTGCCCCAGCGTCTCAGTCTGCACTGGCTCGCTAATTGTGAAAGAAGAAAGAAAAGAACAGAGGTTCTTTTCACTACCCGGGTTCCCTTTTGGGGGTCTATTTTTGTACACCCACAAGGACTGTTTTTCGGTTCATAGGTAGGTAGAACGTATAGTCGACTATTCAGGACGAGTATGTGTCCCTTGACGGTAAGTCAGGAGTGTGAACTCACCACAGTCACTCTCGGTTCCTATGGTCTATTCACTCCTTTTGATGATGTCCTTTCCTCCCAGATTTGGTTGTGTGTCCTGCTTCTTTAGACCTTCTTTATCTGTTCCGTCCCTCCTCTTCTTTTTGTGGAAATTTTTGACATTAAGTATAGGGGTGTCTATCTTTTCTTCCATAATGTGGTTACTTTAATCTGATTTTACGATAAAAATTCGTAGTAAACTCTTGTTCTTTATACTATCGTCTGATTTTCTTCACCTTCTATTTCTACACTCTTTAAGTGACTTTAATCTTAAAAATTACCCTTTATTTTTACTACTTACTAGTAAGTTTTCTATAAGGTTTTTCACCTCTGTATCCCTCTCGTTAGCTGGGGCTTTTTCCTGTTCTTTTTAAGAAGCTTGACTTCTTATATACAAAGGGAAAATACTACGACATCCTTCGTCAATTGGGTTAGAGTTTTGGGTTTTCAGTGACCTACTGGCAAGCAGAATAGAGATGTTGTGAATGTAAGTGTCCTTTACGTACCCTTATCGTTTTATCGACAGGAATGCTCCCGAACGAGATACGGTCGATGAACGACACAAAAGATAAGGAATATAGAGTAAAATAGGAGTGTCACTAGGATAATTCATCCGTGATAATAAAAAGGGTGAGTGTCTACTTGTTTGATTCTGAGTTTCTTCATTGAAGCCCTCGATACTAAGTTGGGTTTTGACAGACAGGAGGATTACTGATGTGAGAAGACGCAGAACAGACAATTACTGTTGTCCCACATGCATGTGTTCTGTTTTGTGTGTGTGTGTGTGCGTCTAGAAAAGAGGGGTTTGAAAATCACCCAAAATAATAGCAAAATAATAATAAAATTTAAGAGGTGAGGGGGTTGAGATACGGTGACAATGGTTTAAGAAAAAATTTGGTAAGGTTGAAATTATCTTTGTTAAATTTTAGTTATTTGGAAATGATAAGTTCGAAGCAGTATTCATATTTAAAAGAAAAAATGATCATATAAATAATAAATTAAACTTGAATAACTTTTGTACGTCATATTTAAGATGGTAGAATGTCAAATAGGATTTAAACAATAAGGTGCAATACGTAATAACTTCTTATGGAAAAGGAGAAAATCTCTGTCTGGGTCCAGTATGGGGATCTTCACTCGCGGACAAGTAACTGGAGACGGAGCGGAGCCCTGCCAGGGAGTAAGTTGCGTGACAAAACGAGAGACTCCGATACAGGTAACTGGAGTCAGAGAGGGCTCTGGTCTAAGAAAACAAAAAATAACTCAACTCCAATTAAATTTCTGACACAATCAAAGTTCATATGGCTTTGTTGGAAATTTATATACGTATATATAAGAAAAAGTCTAAGAAAAGGTAATCTCCAATAATGTTCTATAACTCATATCACAGACAGGATTCGACACATCATCCAGGAACAATAAATGGATAAAATATATATCATCACACATATACAATTAACGCGGGGGGGGTGTGTGTGTGTGTGTATCTAGAAATAGACACGGTAGGAAACGAGAGAGGTGTACCCATCTACGATTGTTCAGAATAATACACGAAAAGACCACCAATGAAATGAAAAGTTTTTCCGCATCAGAAAACACGGGGAAATATAAAAGTTCAAAATTGATTTAACGAGTAAAAGACGAAAAGTAAACCCTCGTTACACTTTTTGTCTAGTTAGGAACCCTGTCAGTGTAGTCGAGTATACCGGAAAATTGGAGGGTCAGTAAAGAACCTTCAGTTTTAGGGGATCTTTTCTTTTTAGAAAAAAACAGGACAAACCACTCCATCCTTCGACGATTCCCTGCCGAAATGTCCCTGTCTCTTTTCCCATTTACGAACAGGGGGCGTAAGAGACACTTTCCGTTTCTGGTCGAACCGTCGGCCATAACTATCTAGAACCTTATCTTCGTTCTGGCGTAAAGTGGTTCCTGACAAAATAACTTTAACGTTTCTATTACAGTTGTCACAGACAGAGACCTGAAAGAAGACTTCCTTCTCATATACAAGTCGACCCGATTCGGTCGGGAGAGGTCTATTTCCGTTATTTCTGTCTCTGAAAGTTCTGTACAACCGAAAATACCTTGTGATAGGACGTAGTCGGGACTTTTCGTACCTTTTCGAGTATTTTACGGAGTTTCCGATGTAAAGTACTAATAGAAATTGGGAGTAAAGTGGAATGTGTAAGAAAGAAAGGTAGTCAGGGAGTCACCCCTCGATATAGGAGACAGTATATAAGTCTTAAATAAAAATTTTATAAAAGTTGAAATAACTCCAATGAGAAATGTGTTGTCTACTTCGGTAAAATTCACATTCAGTTACTTAAAATTGTTTAGCTATGTATATAGTAAGAGTGTCGGTTCGGAAATTTCTACGAGGGTAGGTTTAGTCTTAGAAAGAAACACAGGGACACTTCAGGGTCGCAGTCCGACGAAGGACAATGACGTCTCATCTATAAAGCAAAGATTTAAAGATTTCAAATAAATTACCTTATTATGTCACGACTGAAATACAGACCTAAGAAGAAGACTGATATTGGAACATCTCTGCATAGGTACTACTATGTAGGTAGTCGTCAATTAAGGAAAAATAACAACTCATCATAAGGGGACAGATCTGTACGGTGGTATATCCATAGGTAACTGGATGTTAAGAGTGACTCAACAAACGTCAAATGACACTTATTTTAACAGTCATAAGTAACTTTTTTTTTTTTTTCTTCTCCTGACAGAAGTTTCTACGTGTATATACGTTAACGAATGCAAGACAGACAGGTAGTTTCACAAGACTCTTATAAACAAAGGTATTACAGAGACTACGCAAGGAGGGTGAGGTGTTTCCAAGTCGTAGTCGTTACGGGCTGTCGGTTGTCTCTGGTAGAGAAGGTTAAGAGTTTCCCACCTTTCTCGGTATTCCCTTGACCTCAACCGAGACCAGTTATACCTGGTCACAGATAACGACTTCGTCTATTGTCCCTCTAATCTTTTGCCCTATGTCGACGGTTTTCCTCTTTTGCACCCATGTTACTATCCGTCCGAAAGTTCTCCATTAACGGGACACTGCAAACCTTTCGTTGAAAAACCATTGTGTTCTTTTAATAAAAGAATTCAGTGATTTAACATTAATACTGTAACTGGTGTGTTTCCTAATAATCGTAGAACCTTTAGTGGACATCTAATTTGATTTGTTCACTGTTATAAGTTGTTCCTTATCTTTATTAAGTTGGTAGGGGTTTACCTGTTGTGAGTTTCCGTAAAGTGAACTTATAAAAATTTAATTAAAAAAATTCAACGATTTCTTTCATCGAACGATAAATGGGTTCAAAAAGTTCAATAAAGTAAAACTCAAAATTGAAATACCTGACCTCTCCGGACGGAACTGAGAGAGGTGAAATGTTTCTTCCTTTGGTTCCGAGTCCTTTCGATTCTCCAACTGAGTTCAAGGGTGTTAATCATTCTTATTACCGATTTAATCATGTCATGAAACGTTCTGTGTTTCGGGAAAGTTTACACAGTATAAAGTACGTTATGAGGACAGTACACTCTTATTACAATGACCATCTGAGTAAAGAGTCTCTATTTGACTCCGAAACTCCCGACTCTTTCCTAAAAGTCCCAACGATTGTAACCAGGTATGTTCTGGGTGTATAGCATAAAGTTTAGAGTGGGAGAAAGGTAAGCTCAAGTTGGGGTCGAGATAGTTCATGTTTAGGTGAAGTAAAAGAAGATTTGGTAGGTGGGAACTTCTTCTGTCTCTTTATTTAGACAAAGGAGAAATTGACTGTTAACAACTCAGTTTACAAAACTCTCGAAATCGTAGGAACCCAAGACGCAACTAAGAAAGTCGAGTCCCCCATAACTTCGTTATCAGATGGGTCGCCAGTCAAATTTGACTAAATGTTTACCTTCTACGGACCCTTTAACAACTTCAGAATTGTACGGGAATATATCGTGTTATAAACCGAAACTCTAGATCGGTTCTGACAGAGACCGAAATCTTGTCGATTTACACACAACCTCCCGGTAGTGATTCGGAACTTGGTCTGGTTGTATAAACTTTACTTTCCCCCATTTATTCCAGATTTGATTTGTGTTTGGATGTTCAACACTTGAAAGTTTCCACACTTGTGCGTAACCGTTCAGGTTAGTGCATTCAGTCAAGTGCCCAGACCGTATGTGACAGTGTGCGCACGTAGAAGGTGTCCACCGACACGAGAACACTTGAGACGACACGTCGCGGCAAACCACATGTCGTCATGTCGGAGAAATAAAGTTGGGGTCCGACAGGTCTTCGTACACGTCTTCGTCACCGCTGTGTCGACCGCGGCGCCTCTCCTTGGTCGAGAATATGAGACTTTCACTTTCAGCGAGTCAGGACAGGCTGAGAAACGCTGGGATACCTGATATGTCAGGTACCCTAAGAGGTCCGGTCTTATGACCTCACCCTTCGGAAAGGGAAGAGGTCCCCTAGAAGGGTTGGGTCCCAAGGTTGGGTCCAAAGGGTGTAACGTCCGCCTAAGAAATGGTCGACTCGGTGGTCCCTTCGGGTTCTTATGCCCTCACCCATCGGAAAGAGAAGAGGTCACCTAAAAGGACTGGGTCCTTAACTTGACCCCAGAGGTCTTAACGTCCGTCTAAGACATGGTTGACTCGATACTACCTTCGGGTAATATGAAGTGATGACATGAAAAGTTCTAGGACATGACATTCTAATTTTCACAAAAGAAAAACACAGACAAAACACAAACAAACAAAAAATATTATGAAAAACACACTTTTAATAATATTTGGATAATGTTATGACATATCGGTTGACACAATCAACCCATGGATCCGGTCGAAATAACCTGAATGTTTAACCTATATGCTTGCGTGAAAGTCTTACCATGAACAAACATACATCCCCTGAATGACATGAAAGTTTAGTGTGCTATGAGTTTACCGATACCTAATTTACGGGTCGACATGACACTTGGGGGTCTGTGGGAAAAGAAATCTCATTAGATGTAACCCCAGGTCACACCCTCGTTTCCCACACAGGGATGATTGTTTCGGGTTTCCAATAATCAGAATTGAACCGTAGGACAGTGAAAGGAATAAAAGAGTAAGTCTCAATTGGAATAAAACCGTAACTAAAACCACAGATTAAAGTAAAAAGTTCTTTTTAAATTTCTGACAGTAAAGATGTGTGTACGTGGGGTACTCTTTGTCGAGACCACTGTTGAAGAAATAATTTCAAGGAGCACTGGTTTGTTATCACGAAGTAAGTAGACTTAACTTTCTGCTCCAACAGTCTTTTAGACATTCGATAAAGATGTGTTTAGGACGTTCACAACACTTATCTGGGAGACAGGTCGGGGGAGGTGTCTAGACCGTAACCGTGTTTTGAACCGAGTCACCCAAAGAATTTTGCTTAGGACTCGACGGTATGTACGGGCCACCCAAAATATAACTGAGACTTTTATGGTATATAAATGGAACGTAAAGTAGAAAAGTACATTGTGGGAGTAACGAAGACAAAGGTGTAAGGACTTTATAATCTTCAAAACCCCCACAAGTTCCAGGTGAAACTCTGTAATTTTCACCGACGAACGAAAAAATTCAGGACATGTTTTGTTATTCTCGTGAAAGTCGTAAGAATAAAAGGATTCGGTTTTCTTTGGTCCTGTTCTTTTCCTTTTGAATTATAACTCAACGTTTTCAGAGTTCAAAAAGAGAAAAACAAATACCTCAAGAACCCATTGATACTTCTCTCAGAAACTTAAGTACAGCTCAGAGTTTCAGTTACCTTTAGAATCAGGGTCCTCTTAACGATCCCCAAATTTTGTCTTTTACCAAGGGTACTGTACACATCGACCAAACTAATACTCTTCGGTCGAATAATCCCTTCAATGAGAAACTTAACATCGTTCTTTCCGACGAGAGGACCGACAAGTCCCTTCCATCTTACTCACGGATACCACTAAGAGTCTAATACGTAAACTATATCAAAAACGTTAATTTGTTCTTCAGTCCTCGGAGAACTAACGAGCTCAAACGAAAACCAAGTCGACGAGGGTCCTCGTCGTCCTAGAAGTGGTAGACACTTAGCCGTCGTTGAGGGTCGAAATGTAGTATCGTATACAATCGTCGGTAAAGGACAACGAATACGTGAAGTATACAAGGAACTTTGGGGCAGATTTTGAGTGAAGAGGACACGAAGACACACACATTCGGGTGGTCGAACGATGACCCAGTGATAGCACACAGAGGTAAATTAAAGTCAAGTCAAGACAAGTCAGCGAGTCGGTACAGGCTGAGAAACGCTGGGGAACCTGACGTTGTACGGTCCGGAGGGACAGGTAGTGGTTGAGGACCTCAAATGATTTTGAGTACAGTTAACTCAACCACTACGATAAGTTGGTAGAGTAGGAGACAGTAGGGGAAGAGGAGGACGGAAGTTAGAAAGGGTCGTAGTCCCAGAAAAGGTTACTCAGTTGAGACGTGTAGTCCACCGGTTTCATAACCTCAAAGTCGAAGTCGTAGTCAGGAAGGTCACTTGTGGGTCCTGACTAGAGGAAATCCTACCTGGCCAACCTAGAGGAACGTCAGGTTCCCTGAGAGTTCTCAGAAGAGGTTGTACTGTCAAGTTTTCGTAGTTAAGAAACCGTGAGTCCGAAGAAATACTAGGTTGAGTGTGTAGGTATGTACTGGTGACCTTTTTGGTATCGGAACTGATCTACCTGGAAACAACCGTTTCATTACAGAGACGAAAACTTATACGATAGATCCAACCAGTATTGAAAAGAAGGTTCCTCATTCGCAGAAAATTAAAGTACCGACGTTAGTGGTAGACGTCACCAAAAGTTCGGGGGTTTTTATTTCAGTCGGTGACAAAGGTGACAAAGGGATAGATAAATAGTACTTCACTACCTTGGTCTACGGTACTAGAATCAAAAGCGTTACAACTCGAAATTCGGTTGAAAAAGCGAGAGGAGAAAGTGAGAGTAGTTCTCCGAGAAATCAAGAAGAAGTGAAAGACGGTATTTCTACCACAGTAGACGTATAGACTCCAATAACTCTAAAGAGGGCCGTTAGAACTAAGGTCGAACACAAAGAAGGTCAGGTCGCAAAGAGTACTGCATGAGACGTATATTCAATTTACTCGTCCCACTGTTATATGTCGGAACTGCATGAGGAAAAGGATAAACCTTGGTCAGACAACAAGGTACAGGTCAAGATTGACAACGAAGGACTGGACGTATGTCTAAAGAGTTCTCCGTCCAGTCCACCAGACCATAAGGGTAGAGAACTTCTTAAAAGGCGTCAAAGAACACTAGGTGTGTCAGTTTCCGAAACCGTATCAGTTATTTCGTCTTTATCTACAAAAAGACTTTGAGAGAACGAAAAGGTTACTAGGTCACCTACAATCGTTAAACTAGAGACCAAAGAGACGGAAAAGATTTTGGTCGAACTTGTAGACCTTCAAGTGTCAAGTGCATAACGACTTCGGATTGAACCTCTTAAAACTCGTAATGAAACGATCGCACACGCTACTCGGACAAGGAGAGACATGAGAGTTGTTGGAAGTTCCTATCCGAAAAAAAGTACAATAACTTCATATCAATTAAATGTTATAACACAAGTAAAGACGACATGTTGTTTCACTAAGTCAATCTGTATGTGAGAAAAAAGTATAAAAAAAAGGTAATACCAAATAGTGTCCTATAAGTTATAGTCTGAACACCACACACATACATATATATACATATTTACCATATATAAGGTATACCATATATACAAGGAATCACTACGGGGTCCAGACGGACCTCGTCCTCTTCGGAATACTTGTTACTTTTCCGAGTCGGTGTACACATATTTTCAGTGTGCCTATTACTCACTACGAGTATCTAAACATATATGATACCATATATGTATATATATATCACCAAATATGGTGGTATATACAGTAACAAATAGTCAAGATATATATTGTCGACATAGACGATTGGGGTCTAAGGGTTAGGTCGGAACGGGATGGAGAGTGCGGAAACCCGTCGGTCTTCAGAACAGAGACACAGGCACTCAGACAAAGACAAGGTATCTATCCGAGTAAACACAGTACAAACTCTCAGGTGTACCTTGATTATAGTATACCACAAGTAAAAAGAGACAGACTGAAGGAAGTAAGTTACACTATTAGAGATCCGGGTAGACACAACGACGTTTAACCGTAATAAAATAAAAAATACTGACTCATCATAAGGTATCACATATGTCCATGGTATAGAAAAAATAAGTAGACAGCTATTTATAGATGTAACAAAGTTACAGAACCGCCAACACTTGTCCCGATAACACCTGTATTCCTGTGCACATAAAAAAAAACTTGATATAAAAACAGACTGATAGACGGGTTCTCACCCTAACGACGTAGTAGACCGGTGAGATCAAAAAACTCCTTGGAAGAATGACAAAAGGTATCACTCACGTGGTTGAATGTGAGGAAGTCCCTATTCAAAACTACAGATCCAAACTATCTACTCGTTTACCTCCAAGTCTCTCCACTTCTCATTGAGTCGGTGTCAGTGTTTCGAACAGTCACCCTCTCGACCTCAAGCGGGAGGCTCAGGTGGACTCGTGTCCCGGACCGGGTCGGGGAGGGTGCGAGACAAAGAATCGTCGGGGGGTCCGGACGGGTCCTGTCCTCTGCCGGACACCCGTTACTTCTCGGAGTCGGTGCGCACATAGTCAGTGGGTCTCCTGTGTATTCCGAATATCTGTGTCAGTCCGAGGGTCTAGTGGATCAAGTTTGAAGGTGGGGTTAGTCGTTAAGGGAGGTTTCGTCAGGTCCATTTGTCAAAGAGTCGGACATGATCTGAACAAAGATTTACCTTTTTTTTTTTTCTACCATTTACCGGTACCGCTACTAGTGTAAACGCATATTTATAAGTAGGTCACAAACGCAAAGACGTCGTTGCAAGATAAACCCTTGTTAACACGTTTGTCGGTGCTAGCCCGACCTAGTCGCATAAGGGGGTCGTCTCGGTCCGGGGGTCCTCTCTGGGCCGTCGTTCCATATTAGTCCTTAGTGTCAAGAACCACGACAAATACACGGAAGGACCCTGACTGTCAGAGCTTTCACCTGGGGTTTCCCGCCTTGTCGCAGGAGGAGTTTGAAGTGTTTGTCGTACTGTTTGTCGTGTGTTTACGGGGTTTGTCTCGTTTCCGGGAGTGCAGGGGTGGTCGGTGCGATTAGTGGACAAAAGTGAGAGGAACGAAGGACGAGTAGGAGCGGTACACATTCGTACTAAAAAGCCCGACATTGCTCCATATACACGTTAAACGATAAGGCGAAACGCACGAGTTGTAGTATAGTATTCGTAAAAGACAACGGCGTGGCAAACGGACTAAGATTAGACATCACTGACGTACTATTAGGTAGTTTGACTGTGCTGCATTAAATGAATTGATGAGTGAGAAGCCGACAACGATCCAAAAGAAATAATAATTAATGAGGTGTACCAGTAAAAGTAAAAATAACTGAAAATAACTGAAAAGGAAGAAAGCCTAAGAAAGGAGCCTCAGTTCTTAGGTAATCCGAGAAATTTTTTATTTCAGTTACGCTTACCTAAGACCCAACTGAGAACACTGTATACTGTCCACTTTTAGGAATCATCTTAAGTGTAGTCCACACCAACAAACAGGTGTATAATGAAGCATATTTCCACAGATTAGTGAACACAGTATCTACTTATTTTAAGACGAGTGTTACTCGAATGAGAGATTTCCTTTCATTTTCCCCTCCAAACAAACAAACAAAATTCTCATTTTGTTAAAAGTTGAGAGGGGTGGGTGTTTCTTTCCAAAAATTTTAAAGACAATAGAAAGGCAAAATTGAAGATAGCCTATATACAGAATTTCGAAAGTTCGTGTCAAAAAATTCGTCCTCCTACCCCAGTAACCTAGACGACAAGTCTGTCTAGTAAAACAGGGGTTGTACTCTCCTCCGGACCTGTTCCATTTCCTTATCGTCCCCAGGTCAATCCTTCGGGGTCGTTATCAGGACCCTCCCGTCCCACTTCGAAACTTCATCCATACTGTCCACACTACCCCCACAAGTCCTCCGGTTCCGTCCACTACGAATCTTACCAGTCCCGAACTTCCAGTTAGTCCATACGTCGCACCTGTTCACTTGGTCAACGGTCTAAACCCCTCCAAAAGTCTTCGTACGAGGACGGAACCGAATCCGTATCCTTTCTGTGTGTGGACGGTTGCACTTCAGGAAATTCTATGGGGGTTTAGACTCAAGTGGTCGGTTTTTACGATGGTATCCTCTCAGTGAGTAAACTCAACTGTGGGAAGAGTAGTCGGAAGAGAGTCCAATGCTCCACTGGACGAAAACCCACTTTACTGTGTAATACTGTAATAGGTGTTACGTCCAGACCCTTTCCCCACGACCCGATTCGCGCAGACTCTCACCTCAGGAGTAGGAGTGACACACCAGTACCCGTCAGTGACCGAGGACGGTTCGGAGTCAAATAGAAAGACATTTTACCCCTATTGTCCGTGACACGAAGGACAAAGTGTTCAACCAAAACTTGTAGTACTCTCTAGTGTACACACTTGAGAGAGACATTTGAGACTATAGGTTGTGTCTACACCCTCCCACCCTCCCGCTCTTCCCCTCCGCCCTTCGACTGACACAGTGGTCGACTACGACTTCCCGTCTTCGTCTCGAAAGTCACTCACTCTATGCCCTGTCCTCTACGACTGCCCACACGGACCTCCCAACAGACTTCTCATAGACAACTCCGACGGTGCTGCTTTGTGGTGGCAGTCCCACCGAATCCATTGTGTGTAAATAAAGAGTATCAAGACCTCCGACCTTTCAGGTTTTCGTTCAACGACCGTCTAAGGTAAGGACCTCTGGGACATGACGGAACGTCTACCGGAACAGGAGTGTTCCACCTCTCACTCGAGACGACAGGGAAGGAGAAGAACATCTCAGTGACTAGGGTAGCAGCCCGGGTAGTAGTACTGGAGTAGGTCCGGATTAATGACCCAATAGGTTTTTCAAGTAAGTCCAAAAACATTCTACAGTACCCTTTTGGGTTTGCTTGAAAATTGGTTGGGTCGACGAAAGCTTAACATCACGACCTCTTCTGAGAACTCTCAGGGAATCTGACGTTCCTCTAGTTTGGTCAGTTAAGATTTCCTTTAGTTAGGACTTATAGGTGACCTTCCTGACTACGACTTCAACTTTGAGGTTATGAAACCGGTGGACTACGTTTCTTGACTGAGTAAACTTTTCTAGGACTACGACCCTTTCCAACTCCCGTCCTCCTCTTCCTCTGCTGTCTCCTACTCTACCAACCGACCGTAGTGACTGAGATACCTGTACTCAAGTTCGTCCTACGTCCTCCACCACTTCCTGTGCCTTCGGACCACACGACGGTAGGTACCCCAACGTCTTAGTCTGTGGTCAATCACCGACTTGTCGTTGTTGTATGAAAGGTTTCCGGGACGAAGGTTCATGGTAGGGTACCCCTGGTCTTGAAGTTGTACACTTGACCCGCTCCCCCTCGTGTGTTGCAAGTTAAGTGGCGTCTCGTGACCTCTGCCCTCGTGATTCTCTCTGTCTCGATTTACCCTCCGACTACCCAGAGACTCGTAGACCTTGTTCCCCTACGGACTCCTGTCGTGTATTCCGACCTTGGGACCGAGACAGTGAAAGATTTCGACCCGTTGAGTCTGTCCAGTGATTGACACGGGGTGGAGTCGACGGAGGAGATTTTACTCCTGAGTTGGTAAGTCGGTGACCTAAAATAACTCGTCGATGATACACGGTCCTTGACAACATCCATACTTCCTAATTTTGCATTTGTCTTCTCCGGACCCTTTCGTATTTAGGGGTTCCCTACCATTGTCACAGGGTACCCCAATGAGACTTCCCGGGATCCACATTAGACGTGCCGTAACACTAAAACGTCTGGTTCACATGATCTTAACAATCGACGACAATAGAGTAGACAAAGCGATAAAAAGGAACCCATCCAGGACAATTCCACGACAAAATTACAATTATCTTGTTTGCCTATCCTTAGTCCCCGTCATGGGTCTCCAGGTAAGGACGCAGCGTAGACAAACATAAACGACGATACCTAACCTGAAGGTCCCAGTGGGGATGTGGCGAGTAGGGGGACCTGCCGGTCATAGGTACGTCACACTGGTAAGAGACCCGAGGGAAGAGGTCGCTCAGGTCTTCCCGTAACGAATAAATCCCTTACTGTACAAGGGTCAATAATTATGTAAGGTTTATAATTTTAAAGTCAGCTTCGTGACCCTTTTAGTACCGTCCGAGTATTAAATCCCTCCGGTCCACCGATTACTTACGAACCACGGGTCCTTATAGAATTAAGGAGACGGGGAGAGAGGGTTAATTGTTTTCGCGACTACTAGAGTCCCGACAAAGACCGGTAGACCCTATTTAGTCGGACGACCGTCGACGGGTTTACTACATAAAATTCCCGTGTCCGGTACACCGAGAGATAACGTTTCGTTAACCCCAGTGGTACAAACGTATACCTAATTGAACGACACGTCCCTAGGATGGGAGAATGACGTGGGCGACACCCGACTGGGCGTTATCGACAAGTCGTTACTATTTTTCCTCTATCTAGAATGCTGGCTGGGAAGTCCTACAGGCGTAGAAGTAACGAGAGGTAAGGACAAAAATAATGAGAGGTGTTTCTCTGAAGTTAAGCGAGAGGGATAGGTAAAGGTGTCAGGAGTAAGAATCTTCCTTAAAGGGTGTTAAGTATACTTCTGCATAGACCTACTCCTACCGCCCTCCCGGTATTTTTGGGTATACTTACCCCGAACTTTCAGCGGTTCAATGAATGGTTTTAGTCATTCCAGATAAAAGGAATCACTACGGTTCCGTTCCACACAATTTCAGTAAAATTTCTTTGACAATTAACCTACTCGGTAAGAGACCCCCCTTTGGGTCCCGTTTAGTGTCACTTACCCGAGTTCACCATTAACGAGACAACACTTCTCACAGATCTTCAAGGACTCAAAAGACAGAGGTAACGGGACTCGTTAATACGAGTTGTGTCTCTACTGTCTGAATAAGGGATAAGTTGGTAGTAGTTATTTGTAAATGGTTACTGGATGGTACAAGCTGTGTGTTGTGACTTGTGACCTTCCCAGGTCTCTAAATGTTCTGTCAGGGGTCGTTGTGCTCCAGCATGTTGAATCTACGGTCAACGAGGGACGAGGAACACTAGGTACTAGTATCCGGGACCTGAAAAATCCGATCAAAATTATGAAGTAAAAGATATAGCAATAGGGGTATTTAGTGACTTCGTCAGGTCATCAGTCGTAAGTTTGACGTAAAGAGTCTGATGGAACCATAGAGTCTGATGGAACGGATATCGTTCCATTTTTGAAGATATTTTGGTGCTCAAGACCGAAAATCGATTTAGACTACAAGTGACTTGTGTGTTCATCGAGGACGGCATTCCAGCCACTGGTAAGTATTAAGATGTTTCCGTTAATCGCTCCTCGTACTTGGAAAGGTCGTTCTAAAAGATTCCATACTGACCGGGAACGTGCCGAAGAGGGAAGTAATTAATTAATTGATACGTGGATAGGTTACTTGCTGTCACTCGTTCTGTGTTAGGACTGGGGACTCTTCGACTGTACTGACAGACCACCCCCTTTCTCTGTTTATTGCTCTGTCTCTCCGTTACCCCTTTTACCGGTCTTAGAACCTACACGAAACTCCCTGCAACCTGAACTGAGACCCGTGACTCTGGGTGACACCCAGAACTCGTCTCCACCCTCCTCTACACTCAACGTGAAATCTTTTCGACTACATCGATGTCCCGTTTCTCGAACTTCCCCCGTTCCGACCTCCCTCCGTCCGTCTGTGTGTCCTGCAAGGATGACATAGGGTCCCGAATGACGGTGTATTTCGAGGTGACTCCCTCTAAAGTCAAGAACTCTCACCTTTCCACTCCGACTCGGTTGCTCGGTTCTTTATCGGCGGATCTCTCCGCCTCGCTGTCTGACGTCGAGGCCGACGGATGTGTGCTACGAGCCGCACAGAAGACCTGTGCGACCATAAGTCTACTCCTCTTCCTCCGTCGAATCCTCACTCATCAATTTTTAGTAAACTTTTAATTGGATAGATGTACCTGGTTACTTTTAAGTTCTCTGAGTTTTAACTGATTTCCCTTCCAGTGGGACGAAACGGCTAGGGTTTTCCGTCTATTATTTGGGTGGGGAGCATAAATCGTAACCTTACGTTGAAGAAAAAAAAAAAGGACCTCGCATAGACGGTAGTTTCGTAAAAAAACACACACAGTTATATTTTTATAAGGGGTGTGATTGAGGTCTGACCGACCTGTCGTCCTTCGCTCTCTCCTTTGCGTCTGTCTCGAGTACTCGGTCAGGTGCTCGTGTCCCTTCGCCCCTGACCTTGCGACACGGCTCTCAACTGACGGGCACTGTTGACACTGGGAGAGTCGGGGGAGTCACCTGGAGTCACAACAGTGATCTTTCAAGATCTCCCCACGGTCGACGGACTTACCTCACTAACACAAAATCACTGTGGTACCTTAAGGAACAAAGGGTCAAAACAACTCTTTATTAAATGTGTGTAGTTACATACTCAAATTCCGTTTGTCGTACCACCAAACCGAATTTATATGACACCTCACTGACAGTGTTATCCAAGTCGGTTGTAGGTAGAAGAACATACCTACGTTATTTTTCTTTTCCTTTTAGTAAAGAGGAACACAACTCTTAAGAATCCGATATGAGACGTAGACAAAAATAAACAACAAGAATTCAGAGAGTCAGTACAGACAAAACGTTGGAGTACCTGATATATCGGGTGGTCAGAGGAGACAGAGGCCCTAAAGAGTCCACTCTTATGATTTCACCCAAAGGGAAGGGATCGGGTCCCCTTAGAGGGTTGGGTCCCTAGATTGGGCACAAAGGACGTTCAGAGGACGTAACGTTCGTATAAGAAATGACGACTTGATGGTTCCTTCGGGGGCAATTATAACCCAACTGGTTTTTCAAGTAACTCCAAAAGGTACCCCAGTGTTTCTCAACCTGTGTTGAATCGCTAATTTGTTCGTTGTTGGTGGTGGTAGTAGAGAACGAACCTGGTGTTTTGTCGGAGGGTTTTATAGATGGTGAAAATAAGAACGAGGGAGAGGTCAAATCTGTAAGATCCGGTGTCTCCAGTTTTACTACAAACATAATAGAAAATAAAAAAATAAAGATACTGAGAGATATACCTTTTTGTGTCTGAATGTCTTCCAGGGGTTCGGTCCGAAGTCGTTATGTACTTGGCACTTGTACGTCTACAAGTTCGACCAAAATCTTTTCCGTCTCCTTGGTCTCTAGTTTAACGGTTGTAGACGACCTAGTAGTTTTTTCGTTCTCTCAAGGTCTTTTTGTAGATAAAGACGAAATAACTGATACGGTTTCGGAAACTGACACACCTAGTGTTGTTTGACACCTTTTAAGAAGTTCTCTACCCTTATGGTCTGGCGGACTGGACGGAGAACTCTTTAGACATACGTCCAGTCCTTCGTTGTGGATCTTGAGCTGTCCCTTGTTGTCTGACCAAGGTTTAGTCCTTTCCTCATGTAGTTCCGACATATAACAGTGGGACGAATAAATTGAATATACGTCTCATATAGTACACTTTGCGACCGGACCTTCTTCGTGTTCGACCTTAGTTCTAACGGCCCTCTTTATAGTTATTGGAGTGTATACGTCTACTGTAGTGGGAATACCGTCTTTCACTTCTCCTTGATTTTTCGGAGAACTACTTTCACTTTCTCTTCTCACTTTTTCAACCGAATTTCGAGTTGTAAGTCTTTTGCTTCTAGTACCGTAGGCCAGGGTAGTGAAGTACCCTTTATCTACCCCTTTGTCACCTTTGTCACTGTCTGAAATAAAACCCCCCGAGGTTTTAGTGACGTCTACCACTAACGTCGGTACTTTAATTTTCTGTGAGGAACCTTCCTTTCAATACTGGTTGGATCTGTCGTATAATTTTTCGTCTGTACTGAAACGGTCACCAGTACATACCTACACTCTCAACCTGATACTCCTTTCGACTCGTGACTTGACACCACAACCTCTCTGAAAACTCTCAGGGAACCTGACGTTCCTCTAGGTTAGTCAGGTAGGATTTCCTCTAGTCAGGACTCACAAGTAAACTTCCTGACTACAACTTCAACTTTGAGGTTATAAAACCGGTGCACTACGTTTCTTGACTGAATAACCCTTTCTGGGACTACGACCCTTTCTAACTTCCGTCCTCCTCTTCCCCTGTTGTCTCCTACTTTACCAACCTACCTTAGTCACTGAGTTACCTGTACTTAAACTCATTTGAGGCCCTCAACGACTACCTGTCGCTCCGGACCGTACGACGTCAGGTACCCCAGTGTTTCTCAACCACTTGACTCGACCAGTGTTTCTCGACCAGCGTTGACTCACTCACTTACCTTGACTTGACTATCTTCCAGTGTTTAACTCTTCAAAAATCTGAAAGGAAAGTAGAATTTCTACTCTCTTTTCTCGTGGTTTCTTTACTTTTTGGAATAACCTCCAGTGTGGTGTTTATATACCGTTCAGATCCTTTCTTTTCTCCGAAAACTTAAAGTCCACCTCGGGACAAGGTATCAGTCCATTTCATAAAGGGATATATATCGGGTTCCGGATCTGATGGCCCTTTTCCACAGACTTTTGTATGTTTTACTATGATTGTCTTTCATAAGTCCATTTTTTACATAGTAGGCAAACACACCCAACATTATTTTTACTACGAAAATTTTACGTTTGGACTAATACGGTAAGACGACAAAGTTTGGGGAACCCTGGAGGATTATGGTTCCCCTCTTTTAGGTTTGGAATTGTGCCAGAACAGACTCTACTGACGGAGAGACGTCGGAGCGGAGGATGGTGAGAAAGAGAGCAAGAGGTTTCAGGTTGGAGAGAAGAAAGTTTACGGTTTGACAAGTCGCGGCGGTCCGGACGATTGGTAGAGAGGTACGAAGGGTGTGGGGCGGGGACGGGGTTTGAGTCTTGCCAACGAGAAGGAAGTCAGGAGTGGGTTTCGTACGGAAGGGGTTCCTGACGGGGTGGGCCACGTCTCGTCTCCAATGAATAGAGCCCCATGGATATGAAAAAGGAAAGTAACAAAGTAAAAATAACCTCATATCTCAATAAAAGATATAGATAAAGATATAAATAGATAGGTATAACCCAGCCAAGCCAAGTCAGCGAGTCAGCACAGGCTGAGAAACGTTGGGGTACTTAGCGTCGTGCGGTCCGGAGGGACAGGTGGTGGTTGAGGGCCTCAAGTGAGTCTGAGTGCAGGTAGCTCAGGCACTACGGTAGGTTGGTAGAGTAGAAGCCAGTAGGGGAAGAGGAGGACGGGGGTTAGGGAGGGTCGTAGTCTCAGAAAAGGTTACTCAGTTGAGAAGCGTATTCCACCGGTTTCATGACCTCAAAGTCGAAGTCGTAGTAAGGAAGGTTTCTTTAGGGTCCCAACTAGAGGAAGTCTTACCTGACCAACCTAGAGGGACGTCAGGTCCCTGAGAGTTCTCAGAAGAGGTTGTGGTGTCAAGTTTTCGTAGTTAAGAAGCCGCGAGTCGGAAGCAGTGTCAGGTTGAGAGTGTAGGTATGTACTGGTGTCCTTTTTGGTATCGGAACTGATCTGCCTGGAATCAGCCGTTTCATTTACAGAGACGAAAACTTATATGATAGATCCAACGAGTATTGAAAAGAAGGTTCCTCATTCGCAGAAAATTAAAGTACCGACGTGAGTGGTAGACGTCACTAAAACCTCGGGTTTTTTTATTTCAGACTGTGATAAAGGTGACAAAGGGGTAGATAAAGGGTACTTCACTACCCTGGTCTACGGTACTAGAATCAAAAGACTTACAACTCGAAATTTGGTTGAAAAGCGAGAGGAGAAAGTGAAAGTAGTTCTCCGAAAAATCGACGAGAAGTGAAAGACGGTATTCCCACCACAGTAGACGTATAGACTCCAATAACTATAAAAAGAGTCGTTAGAACTAAGGTCGAACACGAAGAAGGTCGGGTCGCAAAGAGTACTGCATGAGACGTATCTTCAATTTATTCGTCCCACTGTTATATGTCGGAACTACATGAGGAAAAGGATAAACCTTGGTCAGACAACAAGGTACAGGTCAAGATTGACACCGAAGGACTGGACGTATGTCTAAAGAGTTCTCCGGCCAATCCACCAGACCATAAGGGTAGAGTCTTAAAAGGTGTCAAATAACACTAGGTGTGTCAGTTTCCGAAACCGTATCAGTTCTTTCGTCTTTATCTACAAAAAGACCTTGAGAGAACGAAAAAGGTACTAGGTCGCCTACAACCGTTAAACTAGAGACCAAGGAGACCAAGGAAAAGATTTTGGTCGAACTTGTAGTCCCTCAAGTGCCAAGTACATAACGACTTCAGACCGAACCTCTTAAAACTCGTAATGAAATGATCGCACACTCTACTCACGTTAACACGCCGTCAAACTCGTAAGAAACCGTAACGGAAAGAAACCTTAACCTTACTTTTGACTTGAAAAGGTCAGGACACCGGTGACGACTCAAAAGGTTTAAACGACCGTATAACTGACGTCGTGAAAGTTTCGTAGGAGAAAGTCCTAAACTTTGTCGAGGTGACCTTAAGGTAGTGGAGGTGATCGAAACAAGCATCACTACGAAGGATTCCGGGTGAACTGAAGTGTAAGGTCCTACAGACCGAGATCTACTCTCTAGTGTAGTAGTACTAATAGACCCAGTACTTCTAGAAAAAACATGTCAAGAAGACACATAAGAACGGTGGAGAAGAATTATAGAAGACGAAGACAATCCAGGTCTGGTAAAGACAGGAAATAGCTCGGGTAGAAAATTACTTTACAAGGGAACGATAGAGATTAAAAGAACTTCTCTAGAGATCAGAAAGGGTAAGACAACGAAAGGAGATAAAGAAACGTATTGTTAGTACTTAAGTCTGACTGCAAAGATTAATGGTAAGTAATGATACGCCAAATAAAATCGGAAGGGAAAAAAAAATAAACAGATATCTGAATGAGATATATCAGTTTTACGACCCAAAAAAAAAAAAAAGGAAAAGGAGAAGAGTAACCCACTCAAGGAAATATGATAGAAGGTCGAGTGAAAACATTAAGACATACTTAAAATTTCCGAAAGGTTCATCGAGTCACTGTTTCTTATTCGGACGGTTCGTCCGGACCCAGTTCTTCTAGGGGACCTCTTCCTTTACCGGTGGGTGAGGTCAGGAGAACGGACCCTTTAGGATTCCGGTTTCCTCGGACCGCCCGATCTCAGGGATCCCAACGATTTCTCGGCCTGTGCCGAATCGTTGATTTGTTGTCGTTACTTAAAAGTCTAACAAAATATAGACACTTTATAAAGTATCTATATTTTAACCTTAAAAATATCCCTAACGTAATTTGGACATCCTTATGTCAACTAAATTTGACACCACAATGAAGGACGATATGTCGTTTCGCATAGTCAATATATATATATATGTGTGAAAAAATCTAAGAACGGGTATGTCCAGTAATGTCTCATAACTCTTCTCAAGGGACACGATATATCACTCAGGAATAATCAATAGTTAATATATATATCATTACATATATACAGTTAAGGTCACAGGGTCGAATTGGGGAGTGGAAAGGGGGGTCATTGGTATTCAACCAAAAGATGTAGACGCTGACATAAAGACAAGACATTTATTCAAGTAAACGTAGGAAGAAATCTAAGACATACAGTCACTATGGTGCACCATAGAACAGAAAGAGACTGACTGAAGTGGGTCCTGCTGTTAGAGGCTCAGGTGGGGACGACGACGTTTACTGTACCAAAGTACGAAAAAGCACCGACTCACTACAAGGGAGCATACGTACGTGGTGCGGAAATAGGTAGGGAGTCAGTGACTCCCATAAATCCAATGAAGGGACAGGGCCGAGAACACTTACCACGACGTCACGTAGGAGCAACGACAACTAGTCCTTACACCCCTGTGGTAATAAAACACTGACGAACGAAATTCTAACAGAAAAGGTGAGGTGGTATTCGTCCCACCGCAGAGGAAACGAGTCACAGTTCAGTGGTCTGGACCGTCTCACGGACCGTGCTCCCGTCTCAACCCCGGACTTCGGGTCCTTACTCGGGTCCCTAATCTCCGTCCTCCGCCCACCCGTCTCCCCTCGCGCGGACACTTTACCCCTGGGGATGTAGGGGAAGTGGGGTCTGGAAGACGATCCGACGACGAAGATGACAGACAAGTAGTCAGACCTGGCAGTAGCATATTTACACATTGGATTGTTTACGACCTTTGTGCGGTGAAACCGTCTTACACGAGTCTCTTACGTTCGCCAGAGGGACGGGTGGGAAGGGGGACAGAAAACTCGAGGCTCGTCGATGCAAGCCCCGGCGGGGATCTTGTCCGTAGTAGACAACACACTTCCTCCACCCCAGGACGTTGGGTGGGGTGAAGGGTGGGAGAGGAGTTGCAGTGAGAGGAGTCTGGTCCTCAGGGGGCTCGTAGGTGTACCAGCGAATGAGGGGGTTGGGAGAGAGGAAGAGTCCCAACTGGAAGAACGAATAAAAACCCAGGTAGGGCAGGAAAGGGTAGGGGGAAGTCGAAAGTTTACAGAGAGGTGGACCCTTCCGACCCCTCCTACAGGAACTGGGAGGTCGAGGGAACCAGATCGGGGGAATGAAAGAAGAGGAGGAATTTAGGTTTCAAGAATTTTCTTAACAGAGGCAAACGTCATCAGAGAAGGACGGATAAGTGACAATAAACAATAAAATAAGTGAGTAAAAAACCTGTTTATATCTAAAATAAAAATTAAATAATAAAAATTAATTAAATAAAATTAACCTCCGATTAATGAAATGTTATAACATCACCAAAACGGTATGTACTTAGGAGGTGCCCACATGTACACAAGGGGTAGGACTTGGGGGGAGGGTGGAGGGAGGGGTGGGGTAGGGAGACCCAGTAGGGGCACGTGGTCGGGGCTCGTGGGACAGAGTACGTAGCTTAGACCTGACCGCTAGACAAAGTGTGTTCTATTACATGTACAAAGCTACGATAAGAGAGTCTAGTAGGGTGGGAGCGGGAGAGGGTGTCTTAGGTTTTCAGACAAGAGATATAGACACAGAGAAAACGACAGAGTGTATATCCCAGTAGTAATGGTAGAAAGATTTGAGGTATATATACGTAATCATATGACATAACCACAAAAAGAAAGACTGAATGAAGTGAGACATATTATCTGAGGTCAAAGTAGGTGGAGTAATCTTGACTAAGTTTACATTAGAAACATTACCGACTCATTATGAGGTAACACATATACATGGTGTCGAAAGAATAGGTAAGCAGACGACTACCTGTAGATCCAACGAAGGTACAACAGGACCGATAATATTTGTCACGACGCTATTTGTAACCCCATGTGCACAGAGAAAGTCAAGACCAAAGGAGTCACACATACGGGTCGTCACCCTAACGACCCAGTATACCGTCAAGATAAAGATCAAAAAATTCCTTAGAGGTGTGACAAGAGGTATCACCGACATGACCAAACGTAAGGGTGGTTGTCACATTCTCCCAAGGGAACAGAGGCGTAGGAGAGGTCGTAAATAACAAACGTCTGAAAACCTAGCGTCGGTAAGACTGACCGCATACGTGGGTAGAAAACTTGACAGTCAGGCACGAGTGTCGTGTCTTGGGTCTCGCGAGGTTTTCCGTACCTCACCTCGCGGAAAGAGGGCACCCACAGGGGCGCGGGCACAGAGAGGGGTCTCCGTCGGGGACGACAGCCGGAGACACTCAGAAACGTCTCCCGCACGCGTGAGAGTGTGAGAAAAATAAGTAGACAAACCGCGTGACCCAAAGCAACGACGTACACCCGAAAGAGACCAACGTGACTCGCCCCCGAAGTGAGATCGACGCCACGAGTTCTCAGAGTGACGCCCTCGAAGAGACCAACACCTCACACTCGACATCTCCCGTCCGAAGGTCTCAGCCCCGTGTGGTCGCGTCAACGGGACGTCGCACACCTTAGAAGAGTGTCGTCCCTAGGTTGGGTACCGGGGACGTGACCGCCACTTAAGAATTGGTGACCTGGTGGTACGTTCGGGACGTATGTATACAAGAACAAACAAATAAATAAGTAACCGGTATGGTACGGCGAACACCCCAAAGTCAAATGGTTGATCCCTAACTTGGTCCCGGGAACCGTCACTTTCACGTCTCAGGATCGGTGACTCAGTCAAGTCAATGGGGTACCTGATGTCGTGCGGTCCGAAGGGACAGGTAGTCGTTGAGGGCCTCAAATGAGTTTGAGTACAGGTAGCTCAGATACTACGGTAGGTTGGTAGAGTAGGAGACAGCAAGGGAAGAGGAGGACGGAAGTTAGGAAGGGTCGTAGTCTCAAAAAGGTCACTCAGTCAAGAAGCGTAGTCCATCGGTTTCATAACCTCGAAGTCGAAGTCGTAGTCAGGAAGGTTCCTTGTAAGTCCTGAGTAAAGGAAGTCCTACCTGACCAACCTAGAGGAACGTCAGGTTCCCTGAGAGTTCTCAGAAGAGGTCGTGGTGTCAAGTTTTCGTAGTTAAGAAGTCGTGAGTAGGTTGAGAGTGTAGGTGTGTACTGATGATCTCTTTGGTATTAACCTGACCTGTCTGGAAACAGTCCTTTCATTACAGAGACGAAAAGTTATATGGTGACTTGGTGGTCTCTTAAGGGGACAAACATAAAAAATATGTTTAAACCGGTGAAACCGGTGGCCTACGTTTCTTGGCTGAGGAGCCTTTTTTGGTACTGTGACCTTTTCTAACTCCCGTCTTCCTCTTCCCCTACCGTCTCCTACTCTACCGACCTACCGTAGTGGTTGAGTTACCTGTACTCAAACTCATTCGACGCCCTCAACGACTACCTGTCCCTTCGGACCGCACGACGTCAGGTACCCCAGTGTTTCTCACCCTGTGCTGGCTCGCTGACTTGTTGTTTATGTTTACCTCCGTAAATCTATGTAAAAGATGGGAAACGGAAAAAGTGAATTTTATAGAATCCACACACAAGAATGTAGTCATATAAGTTTCGACGAAGTAGGAAAGTTTAACAACGGTTCTAGGGAAACACTCCTACACGGTCCTTAAGAGACCACGCCTGTGACTTTGGCAAAGATCCGGAAACAAGATTGTCTGTGCGACGTTCCTCGTCGGAACGTATCTCTCCTAAAAAGGTCGGACACTCGGGTAGACATCCTATTTAGGTGTCTTTACTTTAATGTGAAACGTAAAACCTTAGTTCAAAAGAGGTATTTTAAACGTGGTTAAGTCGGTGCGTGTCGTTGCATCCGGAGTAAAGGGGAGTACGAGAGGTTATCTGACAAGATTGTTCCCACAAATAAAAGTGGTCGGTCTATCCACGTTTCCTTATGAAATTTACACGTAAAGAAAAATATTCACGACAGTTCGTAAAAAGAATACAACTTCTCAGTAAACTTAAAAGGGAAGACACCTTAGAGACAAGGGTAGGAAACGGGTCAAAAAGGTAGCCACCATAAAATTACTAAGGAGCCTTGAGAGGACCAGACGCCATACTCGACGTTTATGAAAATCAGTGTTACTACGAAACGTCGTACACAAGACACGGGTTATTTACCTCGTTTGGTTGACGACAGAATAACCGAGGCCGCGGGAGGAGTGACTCCCCAAGGTTCCGGAAAGACACATAAGAGAGGAAGAGGGTACTACAGTCGTAGACTCTGACGCCTAGGTAGGAAGGACTTGAGTGGAAAAGAAGGACGTAGTGATGAAGTAGAACCCAGAGGAGGGTAAAGAGACCGACCCTGAAGAGAATAAGGAAGGCTTGCGGGTAATGTTCGTGGGACCCCTCTCCTCCAGAACTTGAGTCGTCGTCACGGAGGCTCCCGACTCGGAGACGTCCGACATTCCTCCAAAAGGTCGCGGAAGGTGGAGTACCTTCTACGTCGGTCACCGTAGAACAGACTTAGGTTCCGTCCGAGTCCTACCAGGGGTCCGAGAAGAAATGGTCGGGGGGTACTGCGAAAGTTTGACCACAACCTCTTCTGAGAACTCTCAGGGAACCTGTCGTTCTTCTAGTTTGGTCAGGTAACATTTCCTTTAGTCAGGACTTAAAAGTGACCTTCTTGACTACGACTTCGACTTCGTAGGTCATGAAACCGGTGGACTACGCTTCTCGGTTGAGTAAACTTTTCTGGGACTACGACCCTTTCTAACTTCCGTCCTCCTCTTCCCCTGCTGTCTCCTACTCTACCAACCTACCGTAGTGGCTAAGCTACCTGTACTTAAACTCGTTTGAGGTCGGTGCCACTTCCTTTCCCTTCGGACCACCCGATCTCAGGTACCCTAACGTTTCTCAACCTGTGTTGACTCACTGACTTATAGTTCAAGTCGTTCAGACTTTAATCAGAATGTAGCCGAGAGAGTGTTGACGAGGAGGGTTACCGGAGGAGAGGGGACCCGAGGGTGGCGAGAGGGTTAGGAGGATCCGGACTTCGAAGTTGGAGGGGTCGGGTCGTCGTCGTCTCTGTGCGTCAGTAAAGGTGGGGAGTCGGGACGGGTCGAGGCGACAGTCGTGTGGGTAGAGGCCCACAGGGAGAGTAGTCGCCGCGGAGCCCTCGTGTGTGAAGGAGGACGGTGTCGGGACGGGTCGGGGGAGGGGAGACGAGTCCTCTGGGGCCGGGAGAGGACGTCGTGGGGGAATGAGGAGTCCTCCCCTGAGGCGTGTGTCGGTCTTGGGCTGTGGCTGAGTACTTCGGACCTAAGTGTACTCCAATGTACATCAGGACCACCCGAAGGGTCTCCGTAGATCACCATTTCTTGGGTGGACGGTTACGATCTCTGGATTCTCCACACCTAACGTAGGGATTCGACCCTTCTGGGGGCCCTCCTCCTTTACCGGTGGGTGAAGTCACACGAACGGACCTCTTAGGGTACCCGTCTCCTCGGACCGTCCGATGTCAGGTACCCCGGCGTTTCTCGGCCTTTCCTGCCTTCCCTGAATCGTACGTGTGTGGATATTAGGATCATGACCGTCTTCCGTAAAGGTTTTCGTTTTTTTAAAGAGGACAAGACGAAAATTTTATGTATAATTATGATATATAGAGATATATATCATATTTTACATATGATATATGTATCATATGATACACACACACACACACATATATATATATATGAACCGATAATGGAATCTGTATTGTCACAAAAACCACACAAACAACGGTAACAACAAAAATAGAGAAACAAATTGAATAAATCAATTAGTTGGTCTTGGATAATGAGAAAGAGTCGAACCGAAGGTCAAAGGGACGACTCGGAGGACGATTCCGAGGGTCTCTTTGGACCCTGCTCTCGGGTAGCGATTCTGGACCCAGGCGCGCGGACAGGCCCCAGGTGGGTCGTCCCGGGCGGCCCGCAGTTGGGGCGTCTGAAACCGGCCCCAGGGGGCAGGTGGGGTGCTGGGGCGGCAGACACAGGACAAGGCCGCGGGGGTCGTGTGTGTGACGCCCTTTGCCCGGAGGTCGGTCCGCGGGTCGTCTCGGAGTCTGTGGGACTCACAAGGGCCTGCCGCCTTTCTCAGGGCCCTTAGACCGTACAGCACCCCAGCGCCCCGAGTCGTAGAACCTAGGGAGGGAGAGGGGGTGGGACGGTGTGAGTCTGAGTGCTCCCCGAACCCCCTCCCCCACGCGACGCCTTTCGACCCGCAGGTGGCGACGAGGCCCCGCCCGCTCCCCTCCGTCCCGTCTCCACTCCGCGGTCCTCCCCACCCCTCGAGACCCGGCCGGGTCCGCCTCCCGTGCCACACGCGCGCGCACGGGGCGCAACTTTACGGGCCGTGCAGCCCCGGCGTCCGGTCTCGGGTCCCGCGGTCGGCTCGGAGGGCCACAGGACGAGGCCGCCGGCGCCAGTACTGCCTCTTGAGCCTGTTTCACGGGTAGCGGGACCACCCCGGGCTGCTGCAGCTCAAAACGTCGGGGGGCCACTCATGGCGAGCCGCCGGGGGTCCGGACGCCCCCGGGCCTGAGGGGGCGGGGCCCAGATGCTAAACGAGGCTCGAACCCTCCACCCTCGGTTAAGCCCGCGGGTCTACACCCGAACCCCACCGCGGGGTGCGCCCGCGCCCACGTCTCCGGCCCCGTAGGGGTCTACGCGCGCTTCTCCTTCCACCCGTCCCTCGCTCCTCCCCCGCAGCTCCCCCCCTCCGGCGGCTGTACCGTCTAGAACTTGGCGCTTCTCAAACGAGTCGCGGGTAGGTCCGGACTCCTGGTCCCTGGGCGCCGCTCCCCTCGCGCCTCCTTGCCCCGCGGGCCTCCTCGGGCCCCGGCGACAAGGGGTAAGGGTGGGCGCGGGGCTACGGCGCCAGCGACGCGCGTCGGAACTGCGCAGGAGAGGGCCGGCGGGCGTCCGCATGCGGCGGCACTGGCACTTCGGGAGGTCGGGGCGCGCCGACGAGTTCCAGCCTCGGCACCAGGAGTAAAGCCCCCGCCACGACGACGAGGACCCCCGGTAGCCCCGGAAGATGAAGACCTTCCCCTCGCTGTTAGTGCATTCAGGCCTCCGCGTGCCCCGACGGCCCCGGGGACCTAGTGAGCGCACAGGGGGGCACGCCCCCGGAGTCGTCTACGACAGGGGAACCCCCGGAGGACCCGTGGAGCCAGGGAAGAAGGTAGGTTGAGGTGCTGCACCGAAGGGTGACTGTCCGTTGAAACATCTTTTCGGTCAGACCCGAAGTTTTCGACACATCGCCCCCCTATGTCACCTCCCCAAGTCCCTTCTGCGCAGCGTCGGACCGCGGAGGTGATTCGTCGACTCCCTGGTGGCCATTCCGTGCCGGGAAGACCGGAGCGGAATGAGTGGGAATCCTTCTTTACTTTGGTACCGGAGACGGTCGACTCTTTTCGACACTTGACTTCTTGGACCCTGTTTCCATCGCCTCCTTGTAAGTCTGGATTATTCCCCTACTTGGACCGGAGGGTGATCGCAGGAGAAAAAGAGAGAGCGAGGGAGGAAAAGAGAGGAGAGAGAGAGAAAGAGAGAGGAGAGTGAGAAGTACGAAATTAAACGGGATGAGAGAACGACATTCCCCTTTTTTTTTTTAGATTGAAGGAATTTCTATCGGTTATAGAAATTTTTAGTAAAGACCGGACCAGTGTGCACTGAATTACCAGTTACAAAATGATTGAGGGCGGGATGAAAGATACTTGCCGTGAGAAATACAATTTCGAGCGAACCGAGAGTTCCTTATATTTTTCACGAAGACTCGGCTTACCCGTTCTAAGGTCCCACAAGTAATTTATGAGACTTAAAACAAGTGAATAGATTTCCTCCTCCTCGTAAAATAGAACTACTGGTAACGGTCCGGACCACATTCGACTAAAGTTGATTACCTTTTCTTAAGGGAGAGGTCCCACGTGTGTTTCCCGACAAAGAATTAGTAAGGGGAGTCTCTTAGGCACTGAACGACAAAAGGGGAAAGAGAGGGTGGTACTTTAAGTTTCGTACTCGCTTAAGGTCATGAATCTCTTTTACCACGACTTTCGTTAAGTTGGTAAAATGTGTGGTGTAGAAGACGTCAGTGACGCATTAAACATAAAAATTGAGTTTACGGATTACATCTATTCGCACGGTAAATCATCTCAGACAAAATCTCAGATATAGTTTAAATGTTCGTAGCTAAACATGCTAGTCTTAACGTGTCACAAAATATACATAAACTTTTCACGGAATTACATAAACACATAAAATTTATATCTTCGGCCCGGTCTACGAGTATAAACTTTCGTCGTATAGACTTGTAAAGACATAGAGGTAGAGGTAATTATCGTCCCAAATCTGACAGTGGGGAACCCTTTACATTTACGATAGAAAATCTACTGTTTTGAAGGTACCATACTCAGGAAACCCCTGTTTTTATCGAAACGAAAAAAAAAAGAAAAAAAAAACCATTTCTAAACCCAGTACGATATATAAATTTACCCATGACAAACCGTAAATTAATAAGTTCCGTTTGTCCCAATTCACTGTTCGAAGATCTTTCTCTCTAACTTTCTAGTAGGTTTTACTCATCCCGGAGGAAAATAGTACTGAAAATGAAGTGACGTTCTACCACCCAACAGACCAAGCTCTCTCACCATAATTTAAGATTTTTATGTCTCCTTCTCACTTAGTGTAAAATAACGGTTGTTATGTTCAATGGCGACAGAGAAGACGTCCATCCTCTTACTTCTTTTACCACCATCCCAAAAACACACACAAAAAAAAAGTTGAGGGTTTTATAAGGTACGACTAGGTATAATGAATTCAGACTTTTTGTTTAGTGTTTTATGATTTATCTCATTTAAACCATGGTAGATGCGTATCGTATACGTGTCCAGACGACTTAAGTTTAGATTTACCGGTCTTGTTTTGTATTAGTCTCTTCCAGTCAGAGACAGGTTGTCTGTCTCTGTAGGCGTCGGGTACGTCGTGGGTGAGAAACCTCTAATGGGTACGGAGACAGGGAGACATAACCAAATATCTCCTCTTCGTCGTCATTAAGTGGAGGACACGGAAAGTATACCTATTTAGGGGAATCCTGTCCAAATGACCTTTAGTCGATCTCCTGAGACTTCGTGACTTCACAATTATTACTCCCCTGTTCACTGACCCGAGTTTATAACTCCAGTACAAAGTAGGTGTAATAACAGTTACCTTGTTCCGTAACTTTATACCCTTTAAGGGTGGTTATACTCTATTGACTGTTGGGTTCGCGGACCCTACTCCCCTACTCTAGTAACGAACCCCGGAAATAAGAGTCGGACTAAAAAACTCTGCAACCAGGGTTTGTACTACATTAATAGAATACTTGGGTCCGAAATAATCTTTGAGTAATCGTTTAGAGGAACCGACATTTTCCGTGGTATAACTCGTCTTAAAACCGTGTATTATTTGAAAGAAACACGAACTTATCTTTATCGGAATCCACGATTGTCGAGGTAGTCAAATCTCGTCTATAACACTAATGACGAAGTGGTTGGGTCGGAAGAGGACTCGAACCCCGAGTCATGAGAAATGGTCAGAGGTTGGGGTCCGTGAAGTCCTTCTGTGTTTGGGGGAGACGACGAGACCCCGTTCGTCCCCGACGTCGAGGTAATTTTCCTACGTTATGGGTCCGGACCAATCCATCCCACAAAACAACTCCCCCTTCCACCTCTTCCCACTGCTACCTTCTTTCAGCTCAATCTGCGTGTTCGGTGACAAGGTCACAATACTAGAACAGAGGAATTCTAAAAGATTCTTAAACCTTTATCAAGTAAAGAATTTAGGTCCTAGTGAAATCATCATTTTTCAAATACACGTTCCGAAATTTTTTTTTTTTTTTCTCGGAGAATAGAGTACTCATTTCCTGCCTGTGAACACCGTCGTCTTTGAGTGTGTGGGCAACAGGCGGTACGTGCGGAATTGTCGGTTTTAATTGAGTCTACTTGTCACCGACAAGTCTCTCACGTCCCCGGTTTGTCTCGGGCGAAAGACTCGGAGTGGACGTCCCTCGGGACCGAGTCGGTTTCTTTTGTCCAAAAGGGTTTGTCCGACTACCACTCGTGGTGGTCCCACGTTTCACTCTTCTCTAACCACCCGAGACGAGGGTGCGGGGATTTAGTCTTGGGGACCTTCACCGACAGTACTAGTCGACTCGACCCCTCTGTCACAGGACGTCCTTCGCTTCAAGTAGTCTTCCTCCCCTCCTGGACACGAGTCTCCACCACTTACGGCCCTAAAAGACAAGGTGATTGCCTCTCGACAACGGATGTTCCCATGGTCGATGGCAAAGATGTAGAGACGACTATTTTGTTGCGAAACACCCAGAACGTTATTACTCAAAAGATATTCATTACTAGGTTATTGCTGTCTATGAAAGGGGTCCCAAACAGGTACCCCCGTCAGTCGATAAAGAGTATTGACTGAACTTAACTTAAAAAGTTCAGGCTTTTTAGACTGAACTTAACTTAAACTCGATAAACGTCAAGACTGGGTCCCTGGACTGTGACTCATCGATTGCCGGGAGTAGTCAAGGGTGAGGAAGATGAAACTTCTCACATATAGAATATGTTGTGTATTCTCTATGTAATACATGGTATATACCCGGAAGAACCTCCGAGTCTACCATTGCTTAGACGGACGTTACGTCCTGTGGACCCAAGTTACGGATCTACCCCTTCTAGGGGACCTCTTCCTGTACCGTTGGGTGAGGTCATGAGAACGGACCTCTTAGGGTACCTGTCTCCTCGGACCGCCCGATATCAAGTACGCCAACTCTCTCAGTCTGTGTTGAATCGGTGATTTGGTCTATAGTATGTATTCTGTATCACACAATCAGTGACTCAACACAGGTCGAGAAACACCGGGGTACCTAAATATGCGACCAGTCCTCGTCGCACATTTAGTGAAAAATTTGGTCCCAGGATTGGTCCACAGATTTGGTCTCTCGGGGCAACCCCTGGAGGGACCGCCAGGTCACCGATTCTGAGGTACCAAGTTCCGGGTCCAAGCTAGGACCAGTCCCTTGATCTAGGGTGTGCGGAGTTGCTTGTAGCTCCTAGGACTCACAGTGTTGAATAAACCGTGTTGGTTTCTTTATTTATTTATAAAAAAATTCTCTCTCACTCTCTCGGGAAACCTAGGACATTAAGTCACCAGGTGACATTTTTCCCAGAAAGCTTACCGTCCTAAAATTTGTTCTACAATGAGTCTTTCCGTTGTGTACTTTGTCTAGTCTTCGTTTCGACGAGACCAGTTTAACGTCTACTTGGGCGACCACCCTCCCTGAGTCTGTTTCCTTGGAGTGTCAGACACTTGGACGAGACCCGATGGAGACACTGTGGGACCTCGAGACTACTGTATTTACTTTTGGGGGAAACTCCAAGGGTGAAGTAGTAAGCCGTAAGTTCCGTTGAGGGTTCTCCGTCTCGATTTACCATATCGGTCGACAAAAAGACTAAGGACCGGGTCACGAGGACGTGTTACGGTTTTGAGAGGGGGAGGGGGGTGTGTAGAGCATTGTTACGGAATACTGTGCAATACAGACAGGGTGTCGTAGTAATTATCCCCAGGGAGAATAAAACTCACCTTCGTCTGTATGTGCAACTGGAACGAGAGACATTACACCGACATAGAGTCCGTATGGGATCAGGACAGGTGTCAGGAATGACATATGGTGGGAGGTACGGTTCAGAACTGACTTCCTAAAAAATTTTTATGGAAGTGTAATTCCACGGTGACGTCTAAACAAACCAATTGTCGGGTCCCTTGGGAGACGGAGAAGTTACAGGTAAATAGGTAGTTGTCTAGAGTTGAGACCGACGTCTCATCTTAGCTGGAAATCTCTTTCTTTCTAGACACGAGTTCGGCGTAGGGGTGTCCAACACTAAACTAGGTAGGACACCGCCGTTGGGACCACACTATCGACTTCTAAGAGGAATCTACACAGATACACGACGGTCCTAACGTTTGGTGACTCGAGAAGCCTAATCATAGTCTCTGCTAGTTTCGGAAATGCAAGTTCTATAATAAATTCTTTAGTAACATAATTCACTAACCACCTACTTACTTCAGGAGGGTCTATTTACAGAATGATAATTCCTACTAAGTCACATAGAGACTCTGTGTCCTTACGATTAAATATATTTCTATTCGGGACTTAACGAGATTCTCCCTTTGTAGTGATTAAGACCACAAGTGAAGGTCTAAATGTTACAGGTAATATGGTACTCATAGTTACCCTTTAATGTTCTACCCAGTTACCTTTATCTACGACCCTTGTTGGACCTCTGGAAATTTTACCCTTCACCTCGACTACTTCGCCAACTTCAATTACTAAAGGTCTTACATTCATATAAAGTACGTAAATCCTTCAAATTGATCCGTTCGGACCCTCTGCGGATAAGTCCCTCTTCCGTTCGGGGAGTGTATGTGGTCTACCCTTGACGAGAAATACCGTCATTACCACGGTGATTGGAGGAACTTGGTACAACGGACAAGAGAGACTCTTTCCTAGTGACAGACAGGAACTGTAAAAGTTTTACTTTTTTGTTATGGAATCGTGACTTTCTTTGTTCAAGAACCTCGATAGTTTTCAGAACCGTCTTTCTGAACGATCTCGCTAAAAAGAGATTGGTCGGAAGAATTGTGTCACTTATTTTACGGGTTCCAGAGGGTCTTACACCGTTCTAGATTTTGACCGTCAATAGCTCTCCTCCCTTTGAAATTACTGGATTATTAGATTAGTTGTCGTCCACCCTAGATAAATGTGTGCAGAGTCACGAGGTCTAAAGGGCAAATTAGGTCTTTTACTCGTACCTCTTTAAGCGGATCACATAGTAGACGACAGACTTGTCTCGGGTAATGTCTACTTTGTAAGCGCAGAGGAAACGTTTCCTGTGTGTACAAACAAAAGTTTTTAACTTAAATGTCCGTCAACCTCTGTAGTTCGGTACGTACCTACGAAGTCACCTGTAGACACTTGCGTTCACAGTGAGGTCCGGAGGAGAGACCGACCGGTGGTATTTATAGAGTAGGAGAAAGAACAAGATCCTTCTCTTTCTCCGTAGTGACAAACACGAGAGGACAATTTAGATATCTACCTCATCCACTCTGAAGGAGTACTTTTTTCCGAGAATTTTTATTACAGAGAAGACTATCAAATAACCGGATGTTTGTAGAGTGGCTGGACAGAAAGAGACTAACTACTCTTTTTGATCTCTACGAAAAGTAAACTTACTTTCTTGAGGGGAACAACTATGGGTTTGTGTGAAGTGTTCGGGAAAACTTATAGTTTGTCTTCGATTGGAATCTCGAGTCGACTATGATCTGTAATAAACCACTACTGTTCCCGACCGACACAAACCGCACCCGAGACGGGACCCCTGTCCGAGACGTCAGGCCACACACGGGTCGAGGTAAAGCAAACCAGTATCGAAACGTTTACCAAGACCAGCTCAGGGTCTCTATTAAAGAGATCTGGATAATTTCCGAAAATGACGTTCTGGGTCCTGTTCCATTTTCCGCAAAAAAAGAAACGTGACGAGTTATATTTTAGTATTTTACACTGAGGGTGTGTACGTAGAAAGTAAGTTAGGTCTTGTTTTAACTTATGCGTCCTATACGGTGTTATAGTTCTATACGTTTCCATCGATACGTCTATTTATTCTTTTCTAGGTAGAGAGAGTTGTACACATATATAGTCCTTACAGGAAAATTTTATAAATTAGGGTTTGCATATAAAGACAAAATATTTGGAAACCAAGATTATTACCATAACTAACACAAAACAAGAATCTCCGGTTACCCCGGTGTTTATAAAATATTTGACTAGTTAAGAGAAACTATCGAAGGTGTAAAGAGATTCAGTCTTGACCACTCATCTTGTAAAAAAACTACCTATCTTGGACAATACCCAAATTTATTCGGACCTGAAGACTTTTGTGTACTTAGTCGGTGACACCATGAAAGAGGACATAATGTTTGGCAGTCAGTTTAAGTCCTTCGCACACGCCCTCGACTGATAGAGACGCGTTCCCTACCACACTTCGTGCCTCATACGTCTCTGCTGACTGTGAACAGGGGAGAGGGTTCCTGTAATCCTCCACCCGCAGGTGTCTCTTCACCGAAGCCCAGTCCGACCCTTCGTCGATACTTGTCTCGACCCCCCCGGAGCACCTCCTCCCCCACCTCGTCCAAAACGTCTCCACCGTTACTTCGGTTTAGGTCGGAGACTCGAGAATTGTGACTTAATTATAAGTCTCTGTCTCAAGACTCACTTCATCGTTTCCTTTCGACGAGCGAAACGGTCCGTTTCCCCTTGTGTCACCTGATTACGAGAGTTTTGACACACAGGGTTGGGCCTCCCCGATCACTCTCCAAAGTCCCATTGCCAAGTTTCTCCCACACTAACCGATACCCGTAAGAAAACTAACCAACCACCATCCCATTCACCCTCAGTCGTAGTAGTTGGAAGACCAAGGTTGACTACCCCAGAGGCATGAACACCCGTCGGGTGGTCCTTCCCCAAAGTCATATACGTTTTGTTGAGTGTCTATAACAATACACATAGGGAACTCCCCCTCGACCTGGGACGGGGTTCCGACGTGGTGACAAAGAGACCTGACAGGGAGGGGCCACAGACGTAGGAGAGGGAAGGGATTAATTTTCGACAAACTTGGGCGGGTGACCTTGAGTCCCTTCCAGGACCTCCAACTTACTTCGGATAAAGGACATCAGTCTCTTTACCCCCTGTGCCTTTCGAAAACACACGTCCTCAGGACGTCCCAGGACGAGCGATAGTTGTTGTCAACTTGGCCCAGACCTTCTTACCAATCCTAAAGTTGGTGTCTGTCCGTCTCCGTCCCGGAAGGTCCGGGTCCCTTCCTATGCGGTATGGGCACGAGTCCAGACGAGGGTCCCAGATTCGTCCCTCGAATCTTTCACTCCTCCCCCTCTACCTCTACGTCCGTCCGGGTCTCGTCCTTTCAAAGACTTGACATCCACTCGTCGGAGGGGACGATTGGGGTGGTTCTGACGTACCTCGGTTACCACCCTTTCTCGGGGACTTTCCCTTAAACGTGACTTACTTCCCGAGGTCCGAGATGTGGTAACCTCTTTCGTCAACAAACCCAGGGAACAACGTCTTCCATTCCGTCTGAGGTAAGTTCCCTCCGATGGTGACACCCCAAAACATCAGTTCCTCTTTCTCGTCCGAGTCGAGACTTTTGTCATTCCTTTTGCCCACATTATCGGTGTCTCGTCCCACCCCACGACCACCCACCCTCTAATGACTCTCCATGTCAGTAGGAAGCGATTTGACTGGATCGCCCTAAAAACGACGTCCGTCCAGTCCCCCTAGTCTACAGGTCAAACTAGTCTGATTCCGACTGAGTCGTCCTAAGAACGATTTTAACCTTATTTGACCGGTTCTGTCTCGGGTCCCAACCCCGGATCTCCTGAGTCTCCACGGACTGACCTCAATCCAGTTCTCTTAGAGACAGTTTTGGACTCCTTCTATCTTCGATCAAGACAAGTACTGCATACTTTCAACGTGGGAGTTTTCATAGTCACGACAACCAAATTCAGTTGGGAGAGTCGGGATTACTGGGTGTCTATATTGTCTTTAGGACCAATCTTTAATTCTATCAAGAGGTTCTTTTGTGGCCTCGCCCTCTTTTATCTCTGTCTCTTTTACCGGAGGGTAAAACCTTCTATGTAAAAGTATTTATAATTTATTTATATAGATTTTGATTTTTTTTTTATTCTATCTTACCACCTATATTTGTCTAAAAGTGATATGTTTAGAAAACTGGAACACATATAAACTTTAAAAAATTAAATTTTTCGACCTCCCTCCCTGAAGCAACCACTAGATCACTGACCCTGGGGTACGAGGGTTCCGCTCCCCAGACCCAAACTAACGGTCAACCCCTTGAGTGTACGGAGTTGATTGTGGACAACGTCGGTTTATTTAATTAATCCATTTTTGTTTGTTTGTTTTTTTGGACTTCCCCTTTTTACCTGTCGTGTCGAATAGACTATCCATTCGTCCAATAACCAAAGTTCTTAGGTAAACCGTGGATTCATCTTGTGTTTCTTTTTTATTTCACTTTCATTAACTATTATGTTAACCTTGAACTTGGACTACAAGGAACTTTTGCAGTATCAGTGTACGAACCCAGTGACAGACACGGTGTCGGATTTTACGTCTGACTGGATTCACACATGACTCGTTAATTTATAGTCCCTGAAAAGAGATTTACCGAAGGGATCACCGAGTCACCATTTCTTAGAGGGACGGTCACGTCCTCTGCGTCCAAGGTAGGGATCCAGCCTTTCTGCGGACCTATTCCTTTACCCTTGGGCGACGTCATAAGGATGGACCCTTTAGGGTACCTGTTTCCTGTCAGACACCCCAGTGTTCTCAGTCTATGCTTAATCACTGATTTGTTGTTTTAGAAGAGTTTATCATTTGTTTTCATTGTAAAAGAGAGGTAAAAGTATTATTAAGGTAAGGATCCTTTAGGAAACATGTAATTCTGACGGGGTTTAGTACAATGTAAATGTATATTTTGTCACAATCCAAGGTCCGAGTCCACGAATGTTAGGTCCAAAAGTCGGTTCTAAGACCCGTCAACCAGGAAGTCTTAAGGGGGTCCTATCAGCCCTGGGGCGTGGGGACCCGGTACGGGTTGTTTCCCGGTCTCTCGAGGATCAAAGTACTGTTATTTTTTAAGGGAGTTTTCAAAGGTTTAGTGGGGGGACCCCCTTCTAGGGGAACGGGAGGAACCCTTAAAGATCAAATTCGGCGTCTTTATTTACTCTGGGGATCTTTCTTTTTTGACACACCGATTTTACTCTAATCGACTGAAACCCATTTTCCTACAATCTAATAACCCTAGGAGTGAGTGATGGAAACAATCGTTTGTAGAAGTAATAGTGGTCGAAGCTTCCAGAACAAACAAACGTTTTGGTCCTCTAAACGGACGGAAAGAACACGGCAAGGGAAGGGAGACAAATTAGAAAATCGCAGAGACCGACGAACTATACCTAAACATCGATCTATCCCACCAATTATCCACACTTAAGGAAGGGTGCCCTGGGTAGGGGTACCCCAACGTCAAAAGAAACGTCGGACATCTGACTGACAGTCTTGCTTGAGTTATGATCTGTGTAAGTCACGACCCTTAGGAGGGTATCAGTCAAGAGGGGGACCCCTATACCAGTACCGATCTGCCAAAGGAGGGGTCGTAGAGTAGAGTCTTCGATGTTGCCAAATTTCAGTTCTCTTCTATATTGTACCCGCCACTCCCCACCCACCGACCGGTTTTAGAACCGAAAGAGGAGAGTGGTTTCGGTTTATTTTTTATACCTCTACCTCAAACCTCCTTTATCTTTCCACTGACATTAAGGGTCGACCACCTCTCCCCTTGTGTCATCCAAGTGCGGAGTTCTTGACACGGGTGAGAGGGGGGTTCTCCTCAGACACCCGAATTTATTCTATTCCTGAGGGTAAATCCTCGGTCACTGCTCCTCGTTTCCACAATCGTAGAACTAAGGAAAGAGAAAGTAACAAAGTTTCTGTCAGTCAGGATCCGACCGCTGCAATTGGGTCGTAAACTCAGACCATCAATCCACCGAGACACCAGAAGAAAGACTATGCATTTTTCGACTTCGATTTTGAGGTTATGAAACCGGTGGACTACGCTTCTTGACTGAGTAACTTTTTCGGGGACTACGACCATTTCTGACTTCCGTTGCTCCCTCTGCTCTGCCATCCGTTACTCTCTGACTTCCGTTCTCTGAGATCCCCTGCTCTCTCTTACTCTACCAACCTACCGTAGTGGCCGAGTTGTCTGTACTTAGACTCGTCTGAGGTCCTCTATCATCTCCTGTCTCCTCGGACCTCACGAGGTCAGGTACCCTAACGTTTCTCGACCTGTACCTGTTCTGACTCGATGGCTCGTGGTTCGTTGTTCTTCCCCTTCGCACGACATTCCATTTGTGGTCTATGTCCCACATAAATCGTGTCTCAGTTTCCCTCTACCACACCTCACGTCAAGGACGTCTCAAACCCCCTTCTTTTCGCTTGAAACAACGTCTGTACGTCTCAAGTCAAGTCAAGACACGTCAACGAGTCAGTACAGGGTGAGAAACACTGGGGTACTTAGCGTCGTGTGGTCCGGAGGGACAGGTAGTGGTTGAGGGCCTCAAGTGAGTTTGTGTACAGGTAGCTCAGCCACTACGGTAGGTCGGTAGAGTAGGAGACAGAGGGGAAGAGGAGGACGGGGGTCAGGGAGGGTCGTAGTCCCCGAAAAGGTTACTCAGGTTGAGAAGTGTAGGCCACCGGTTTCATAACTCAAAGTCGGAGTCGTTGTCAGGAAGGTTACTTGTGGGTCCTGACTAGAAGTCTTACCTGACCAACCTAGAGGAACGTCAGGTTCCCTGAGAGTTCTCAGAAGAGGTTGTGGTGTCAAGTTTTCGTAGTTAAGAAGCCGCGAGTCGAAAGAAGTGCCAGGCTGAGTGCGTCTCAATCCTCGTCAATTTCATTTTTTTGATCCTTGCAAGTCCGGACGAGTAACAAAAGCAATAGAAGAAACAAGAGTCCTTTCCCTTTCTTTTTTTGGGTAAGGAGAAAAAAGAAAAAGAAAAGTGACGTTGTCTCCGTCATTAGGGGGAGGGGTTTGAAAGCAAAAAGTTTGGTACACGGTATCTAAATGTACGTCTTATTCTTGTTGACTGGAACCCCTCTGTCGTACCATCTCTCGTCACCAAGGGGTTCACACAAGGAATCCGGTGGTCGTCGTCACCGTGGACTCTCGACGAATCTTTACGTGCCAAATCGCGAGTGAGGTCTGGGGGCCTAAGTCTTTGAGACCAACCCCCTGGTTGTCTCATAAAACAAAGTACTCAGGAGGTCTACTAAGTCGACGTTCCTTTTCAAACACTCAGTGATCATGTCTCCCTTGAACCCAGGTCTCCGACACGGAATCACGGGACTCCGATGATGTTGTTTAATGGTACCCGATCCACTGAAGATGTCCTGTCTTCACACACAGAGTATCAAACCTCCGACTTTTCAGGTTCACGGTCGTCCAACGGACAGATCCCTACCAGAACGAAAGATCGAGTACCTTCGGACAGAAGGGTGACAGGATGAGTGCTCCGTCTTCCCCTTCCTCGAGAGACCCCTTTCCTGCGATTAGGATAAGTGTTCCCGAGGTGGGAGTACTGGAGCACACAAGATTCAACGAAACCAGTACAGGTTGAGAAACGTTGGGATACCTGACATCGGGCGGTCCAAGGAGATAGGTACCCTAAAAGGTCGTTATTATGACCTCACCCAACGGTAAAGGAAGAGGTCCCCTAGAAGGGTTAGGTCCCTAGTTTGGACTCAGAGAGTACAGAGGACGGAACCGTCCACCCAAGAAATAGTGATCATGGTGGACCCTTCGGAGTACTAGAGTGGGAAGGGTTTCTGGGTGAAGGTCCATGGTGATACCCCGCAATCCAAAGTTGTATGCTTACATCCACCCCCGACCCTCTCTGTGTTTGTAAGCCACGTCTCGTCCGATAAAGTCAATGAAATTTAGAAACACCTAAGCTAGGTACCCAGTCCTTCTGGGGACCTCTTCCTTTACCATTGGGTGAGGTCACAAGAACTTTTAGGGTACCTGTCTCCCCGGACCGTCCGATGTCAGGTCCTCCAGGGTTTCTCAGTCTGTGCTGATTCTCTGGTTCACGTGCGTGTGTGTGTGTGTGTGTGTGGGGGCCTTGTTCAGAGAAAGAGGGGTTTGACCCCCAGGAGTTGGGGTCGACTGTAGTACTTATGTGCCCCTCGAAAATTCGTACGGTTACAGACCCGTGTCGGTGTTCGGGCAATTTACCCTTAGAAAATCCTCTCCGGGTCCGTAGACACAAAAATTTTAGAGTGGTACACTAAAACCACGTCGTAGCTCTCGGAGACGTCATTCGGGTCTCGAGAAGGAGACAGCTCCAAACCCCTACCCCCGAGTACGGAGGAGGAGGGAGACCCACTCTCCACTGCGACCCTCCTTACTCTACGCAATGTGTACATACACCAGCTAGTCCGGCGTTCTCTTGACTGCTCCTCGAAGTTCTCCTTCCTCGGCAAGGAAGAGGGCAGACAGCGGGTGGGTGTAGACGTCCTGCGGACCGAGACTCTAAGGTAAGCCACATTGAAAGGTACTTCTAGGAGGTCGCACTGACTGCACACTGAAGTAAGAAGGAAATCCTCCCGACTTACGACCCTGAAGAGACGACCAGGACGTCAATTCTGAGACTCGAAGGTGGCGTGTCCCTTGTCCAAGTTGGAGACTAGTCCTTTGATTCTAGGGTGCACGGTGTACCGCTCCGGTTTTCTTTTTTTATAATTCTTTTTTTTTTCCTCCCGACTTAGGACGGGCATCTAAAGATTTCCGAAAAGAAGGAGGGTGAGGGACCACAACTATATAATCTTGTTCGAGACACAGAAGGACTGTAAACAGAGTTGGGTTATCTTCTGACTGGTCGACTCTTAAAGTCTAAGCACAACCACGGATGTAACAATACCGTATATTAAACATCTGGAATTATGACCAAAACCGGTGAGTGATCAGTACTTTAATTGGTCTTTACTTTCATTTGTGAGAACCCAGTCTTGTATTACAATACGGACTGCGTGAGACACCCGTTTTAGCCACGGCTCGACAGTCGATTCTGGCCTCGGAACGCCGACTCTAAAGGGACCTCCGGTCAGGGATCCGTCTACCCCTCTGTAACAAATATAGAGTACCCTGTTTTTGTTTTGTAGGTTCAGGAACCTATTCGAGACCCTCGTTTGAAGTCGAGGGTCACACTATCTTTCGATGACAAAGGAGACCCAAGTTGTTGAATTCTTCTTAGACTTAAGTGTCTTAAGCAATTAACCTGGTCGTAGAAGACTCTTGAAGACACCCTCGTAGTTTCCTTTTGTTTTTTCTCTAAGTCCAACTAGAGTCCGAATCTCAACTCATGCCTCCACTGTAAGTGTTCTGTGTTCCCGTGACTCTTGACTCACGGTTTACTCCCCACCTCTACCCTCCCGAAAGCCTTTCAGTCTTCTTTCCCTC
Organism: Capra ibex; assembly: GCA_006410555.1. Lineage (NCBI taxonomy): Eukaryota > Metazoa > Chordata > Mammalia > Artiodactyla > Bovidae > Capra > Capra ibex. The sequence continues at coordinate 64,106,214 of SJYO01048061.1, read as the reverse complement.
GGGGGAAACGGACCCGACCTGTCTCTTTGGACATCCCTCTTCTACCGTAAAGTAGACTCGAACGCCCTACTCACCTCGTTACTTGCGCGACGGAGAGCCGCGTCTCAGTCTGGAACTGTCTTCGGAGGGGCAACCTGACAGATTTCCTGGTAAGGATCGTGCAAGGACCGTCAGACCACCAATTCTGAGGTACGAAGGTGACGTCCCCCGCGTATCCAAGCTAGGGACCAACCCTTTGATTCTAGGATGTATGGAGTGTCGCACCGGTTTTTATTTTGGATTTCGTGGTAGAGGACAGTGAGGATAAAGGTGTGAGACGAAATAAAAGGAGGTATCGTGAATTGCGGTGGACTGAAAGAGAGATAAAAAATAAAAACCATTTATTGTGACTTTCCATTCGCGATACTCCCGTCTCTACGGTAGACAAGACAAGTAGGGACATGGACCGTGGACCTTATCATGCATCGAGCGTCATCTACGAGTTATGTGACTTATTTACTTACCTACTTATGTCTTACCTATTTGAAAGCAAAGGATCCCGTAGTGTCCTTAGGCAAAACGGCCTCCCCTCTTCACGATGTAGTTTCGCGTCCACTTCCGAGCGTAGGGCCTCCACCCGCGGCACTGGTTCGTCTCGTAGAGGAGACTTGACCACCCATGGTCGGCCGAGGTGTGTCGTCCGTACAACCCGTGTGACTTCCGTGTGGGGAGGACAGAGATCAACGACCTGTCCAGACACTGGTCTTGTATTCGAGAGAAAGGAGAGACTGTTTCTTGAATTTAATGAAACCAGGATGAGCAACCAAGGTCCACTAGTAAGAATGTACTACAACACATTAATTTCCAAGGCCTTTTGGTCTAAAATTTCATGTATTTCCCATTGCCCAGTACTGTACCGGGAATAAACGACTACGATCCTGAAGGGACCACCGAGTCTGCCATTTCGCAGACGGATGTTACGCCCTCTGGGTCCAAGTCAGGGACCCAACCCTTCTAGGGGACCTCTTCCTTTAACGTTGGGTGCGGTCATGAGAACGGACCTTTTAGGGCACCTACCTCCTCGGACCATCCGACGTCAGGTACCCCACCGTTTCTCAGCCTGTGTTGACTCGCTGGAGTGAAGTCCCGGAAGGGTCCACCGTGGACGACTACGTCCTCTACATCCTCCGGGCCCAAGTCAGGGACCTAGCCCTTCTAGGGGACCTCTTCCCTTGCCGTTGGGTGGGGTCATAAGAACGGACCTCTTAGGATACCTGTCTCCTCGGACCGCCGGTGTATCCCAACGTCAGGTATCCCAACGTTTCCCAGACTGTTGACTTCACTGAACCACGCGTGTATCCCTTGACTAGTCACTAATCGTGTTGAATTTCCTGAAATCCACAACCCTAGTAATTCCCCGAGTCCTCGGACTTCGGAGTGAGGTCGGAGTCATGTTGAATCGGTCCCCTCTTCAGAAGGACTTTTAAGGGGTATCGACTAGTGAGTCGGAGACGACCTTCGTAACTGGTCCAAGAGGAAGGGACACACAGTCCGTTGAAGAACCCTCCTTCAAGAGTAGCGAAACGGTTGTAACTCGACTTACCGGGGGGGATGTTAAAGAAGGGTCGTCAAGTTCAAGTCGGGTTACTCCGATAAGTTGTATATATCTTAAGGAAAGGATATATAGTCCGAACACTCCAAGAAATTTGTATAAAGTAGGTAAATAATAATTATCGAACGGAAACTCGAACCAAAAATATTTGCGAACGTAATTCTTAACGTGTGTCTGTATAAATTGTCATTATGGAATGTGACTAAGCCACGAAATCCCGAATACTTCATCGGCGTAAGTAACAGTACAAGGTAAACTCAACACCGTCCCGTCCCACCTTCTTTTTACCTGAAACCTTTAGGTTACACCCAAGTTCAGGGTCGGGGCTGTGAACGACACTTACACCGCAGTTCAAAAATTCGGAGTCAGAACAGCAGACGTTTGATCCCACACGTGAGACAGGGGTACCGTCTATTACTCATTTGTCTACGACGAAATTCAGAATTAAAATAATACTAGTGGAGACTAGGAAGGTCCTAGGGGTTCTCCCTCCACTCGGTCCGTAGTCGAGGGCTTTCCGTCTACTTCTTTTGATTCTCATTCGTCTCCACGGACCTTTGACGAGCTAACAAACGAGAGGATCCTCATCCGGGTTCACAGAGTCGTGTGACACTCAAAAGTTCAACCGGTCGTACAGGAGTCATAGAGGAGGTGAGGGCTGAAGACGTCGGTAAGTGGGGAGGGTAGTGAGAGGAGACTAGTGCTCGAACAGACACCGGGGACTTGACGTGGGAAGCCCTGTGTTCAGACCTGGGCGCGTATGTCTCAGATCTTTGCTCTGGCTCTGGCGGACAAGACTCGAACGTGTAGAGAATAGCATAACGGAAAAGTTGCCGGAATAGCGAGTCGAAGACAATACCTTGGAAATTACTTGACGTCAGGAGTTGCAAAGGGAGTACTCATCTGCATTTCTCGGTTGAAGGGTTGGTCTAGAATTGACTGGTTCTAGAATAGTATTCAAACGTCGTCCTGTCCCTGAAGGGACCACCAAGGTAATCAATTCTGAGGTGTGAAGGCCACGTCCCCCGCACCCAAGTCAAGGACCAGTCCCTTGGTTAAGGACGTACAGGACTCCATGTCGTATTTGTTTTAAAACGTCATGTAAAGGCCTATAAAAAAATTTTTTTGTTCCGGAACAAAACCAAAAAAGAAAAAGACTAAAAATTTTTGTTGTGAAACAGTAATATCTTTAAGACCTTATGTAGTTTCCTCTCTCATCTTTCAGTGGGTCTCAATGTTTTAGGTACCTATTGATTATAATCACAAAACCATTTGAAAGTACATGTTACACACACTATACGAAAAATACTAACTTCAGTATGACGACGTGCAGGAATAATCAAAGTGAATTGAAAGTCGAGTCCAGTCAGCGAGTCAGCACAGGCTGAGAAACGTTGGGGTACTTAGTGTCGTGTGGTCCGGAGGGACAGGTGGTGGTTGAGGGTCTCAGATGGGTTTGAGTACAGGTATCTCAGCCACTACGGTTGGTCGGTAGAGTAGGAGACAGCAGGGGAAGAGGAGGACGGGGGTTAGGGAGGGTCGTAGTCTCAGAAAAGGTCACTCAGTTGAGAAGTGTACTCCACCGGTTTCATGACCTCAAAGTCGAAGTCGTAGTCAGGAAGGTTTCTTTAGGGTCCCGACTAGAGGAAATCCTACCCGACCAACCTAGAGGAACGTCAGATTCCCTGAGAGTTCTCAGAAGAGGTTATGGTGTCAATTGAAATCTAGAAGGTTTTACATCCACTATTACCTAATAACATACAATAGTATACTAATATTAAAGATTAGCTATAATTTCGAACGGACCACAAGGTCATCGATTCTGAGGTTTGATGGTTATGTCCCCGATACCAAACTAGGGACCCGTCCTTTGATCTAGGGTGTATGACGTTGATTCTGGGTCACGTTGGTTTATTTATTTATAAAAAATTCGTAAATATACTTACTTTTAAATTTTAATATTAGTATACTGATATTGAAATTTTCCGAAAACGAGAACTTATAACCATAGAAGTTCAAAGGTAAGAGAGTTTTTATTATTAATTTTTTTAAAAAAACTTACGTCTATATTAAGCGGAACCACTTACCGAAACGTGAATTTAGAAAAAGAGACTAAGAAATGACTCTAGTGTCTCCACTTAAGACAAGGGGCACAAAATCAACAAAGATACCCCACACCACCTAAGAGACCACCTGTTTTGGTTTAAGTCTGTTGTACAAACGTACTTAATCCTTACACAACCGACGGTCATCGAAGAGATCCACAACGTCACCATTTCTTGGACGGACGTTACGTCCTCTACACCCAACCTAGGGACTTAGCCCTCCTAGGGACCTCTTACCGCACCGTTGGGTAAGGTCATAAGAACGGACCTTTTCTGTCTCCTCGAACCCCCAGACGCCAGGTACCCCACCGTTTCTCAACCTGTGCTGACTCGAACTTGTGTGTGTGTGTGTCGACTCGTACTGTGAATCTCACTGAAGTTGTTTATTCTAACAAAAAAAAAGAGGAACCTTCATCCACTGGGGTCCGTAACAGAGGTACTGGTCGTAGAGAATAAAGACGTCGGAAAATGAAGGTCGAGATTTGTAGTTGGTGTGTCAGTTCATTCCTTCCTTCCTTCTACGACTTGTCGCGGTTGGTACGAAAGAGACCTGAGTCCTTTTCGTCTGTCGAAGTGTAAGGGAGGTGTGTGAGATCGTACCTAACGGAACAGATCTTGACCAGTGTGCCCGTGGGAATCGACGGTCCCTCAGACTCTTTCGTCCACAGAGAGGACCCCGGAGTTTGTTTTCGTCCTAACACAACGTACTCTTCCTCCTTCCTCTACCCCATCGTCGACCTTCATACACGTGCGTGAAAAGAAATTCCGAGGTGCGTATACGTAAGAGGCAGTGGGGTGAGACAGGGGTACGTGAAGTCTAATACTACCCCATCTAAATACGTGGTGATCGAGAGTACGTAAAAAGTAGTCAAAACATATTGAAAATTTTCGATGAGATGGGTTTCTCGTAAGTAAAGGACCTACCTCGGTAAATTAAAGTCCACTTATTGACCTAATGGACGCACAAGCGACGGAGGTTATTGAAATTCAACAAAATTACGACGGTCTTCGGACTCCCTCTTTCGTATTTACTTCACAACGAAAATCGATTTTTTAGTCCTCTTTTGTAAAATTAAAGAGGTTGGATAACGTTTGATTATTTATGTACTTTCCGCGTTGGACCGTTTTATTTAAACAGAGGGCCCGATAGTTTGGTAAGAGTCGTAGAACGACGTCTTCTTTTAGGTCCCAAATCGAAACTTTAGAGTCACCACGTGAACTACGCTTCTTGTAGACTCTATGCAAAACAATATCGACCCTTTACGTCTTTACCAAATACAATTTATGATGAAACTTGACTTCTGTAATTTCTTGGTTAGTGACCGAGAAAGATAACACCGAACCTTCGTCGTCTTGTTCCGGGGTCTCCTACAACTGAAGTGTGCTTCCTGCGGAGAGAGGAGATAACCTAAGATCTCAGGCAAGTTAGCGAAAAGGAGGTTTCGTAGAAACTAGTCTTTATAGTCTAATTGACTTTAGAGTTTCAACTGTAGTTCATTAAAAGTGAAGATGAATTCTGCGAGTCTAAGTGTGGAAGCTTAATAGGTTTCCGTCCTACCGCACTCCCCCACACCTTACAACACTTTTCTCGATGTTTCTCTACTCCTGAAGTCTCAGACACACACACGTACGGAAACCTTAGAGCACTTCAAAAGAAGATTTAAAATAACTTCATATCAACTAACTGTTTCAACGTAATTAAAGACGACATACGTTTCGCCGAGTCAATATGTATATAGCCAAGAGAAAGGATGAGAAAAGGTGACACCAAATAGTGGCCTATCTCTTATATTGGGGGACACGAGATGTCATCCTCGAAGAATAAATAGGTAGGACATATATGATCAAACGTAGACGATTAGGATTGGAGTAAAAATATCCCGTCTTATTGGACAATGGTCGTGTGCTTAGAAGTATGTGTCGCACAAGGAGACGGGAGAAACTAGGTGCGTAAAAGAAAGTAAATGTCCTTCCGTTCTAGTACGGTCAATTTATGCTTCTTTTAAGAGAGTAGACCCACCGACCTCTGGTCGGGCACTTCCTGTTGTCGAAGAACTCAAGGTTTCAGAATCTTGAGACGCCGCTGGAAGGATAAAAGACCGAATTTGGTTGGATGGGTTTTCCATTACAAAATTTAAGAGACCTTCGACGAACCTGGCGAGGGTCGGTCGTACCCAAAGGACACTCGGAGACGTATCCAAGCTCGTGCACTGTTCCTCGATTCGGTCCGCATGGCGAGTCCCAGAGTCATTAGTCGTGTTCTGTGGTTTTTTTCCCTCCCTTCCCGCCGACACTGACAGTGTCCCGTCCCGGCCTCGTCGCCCGTTACCCTACGTCCACCCGGGCCCTGGGGACCCGGAATGGACACCCGAAATAAATACTGTAAGGGTGACGAAGACGAGACGGGTGGAGAGGCAATAACGTGAAACGTTAAAATGTAAAAAAATAGGGATTACGTCTCTTAGTCCCCTGATTCTTAGATCGGATGACGGTGTAGAAAAAAAAAAACCATTTTCTAAATAAATTAATAAAAAACTAACACCACTCAGCAGTAACGATTTGCGCCCGACAAGAAGTACCGCCACGTACCCGAAGAGTGACATCACCGGAGAGAACAACTCCTCGTGTCTGAGATCCGTGTGTCCGAAGGGCTCACCGTCGTGCGTCCAAATCAACGGGGCACCGGACACCCTAGGAGGGCCTGGTCCCTAGCTTGGGTACAGGGGTCGGAACCGTCCGTCTAAGAATTGGTGACGTGGTGGTCCCTTCGGGGACGGTTTAGAATTAATACGAGTTTGGAACGTAGCACCCTATCGGTGTTCGTCGACACCTGTGTCCGACTCTAAGGAGTTCCGAACATGTTGGTGAAGGTTCAGGTTCTTTTTATTTACTTCCCGAGGACCAAAGTCTCGTCCAGCCTCATGTGGACCCCGGCAAAGGTCCCGTCCACTCGGGACGTCGGTCCGAGGAGGGACCCCAAGGCAGACAGGGGTCGCGAACAGCAACAAATCAGAGAGTTAACACTGCCTGAGAGACACTGGGGTCCCTGACGTCGGGTGGTCCGAGGAGACAGGTATCGTAAGAGGTCCGTTCTTCGGACCTCACCCAACGGGACAGGAGGTCCCCTAGAAGGGTTGGGTCCCTAGTTCGGGTCCAGAGGACGTAACGTCCACCTAAGAAATGGTGACTCGGTGGTCCTTATAGATGACAGAACTAAAGGTGGTGTCAGTGGGGTGACTGGAGAGTTTCCGGTTGACACGTGGAGGCCAAATAACCACCCCTTTTCCGGGGGAAGAATCGTGTCGAATCTACCCGATGCAAGAGTCTTTCAATGTGACTTGTGTCTCTTGTCGTACCTTTATGTCTCTTAAACCCCTAATCTTGGTGGTCTGAATCCTCTCCCCCTGTCTGTCACTGACAAAGTACGCAAGTCGGAAGTCAAAACGTTCTACTTTTTTCAAACCCTGTATCTACCACTACTACCAACGCCTCGTCACACTTACATGAATTACGGACTGACATAGGAAACCAATCCTACCACTCAAAACATATATAAAATGGTGTTAACTGTTTGTGTGTGGTCCGAATCTTTCAGGGCCGAAGAGTAAGACGGTACCGATTGAGTAAGGAGGTCAAGTGTTCAGCATAAGTCAAGGTTTCGGACCTATTTCACCAATGTAAAATCGGGTCCGTTTCGTTTATCCTACGTCAAACATTCGGTGACCGTCGTCGACAGACCTTCTCGTCCAAGTCTTAAGACTCCGGTGCCCGTCCGAGTCACTCTCTCTTAGGAGACGCGTCACAGACGGCGTGGGATCCCCTGACCCTTCCTCCCGACGGTTTGCCTGGTAATGAAAACGACAGGACCCAGATTGGGGCCTGTCTTAGGGTTCCTGTCTCCTCGGACCACCCGACGTCAGGTATCCGAGCGTGTCTCAGTCTGTACTGCTTTCGTTGAATCGTGTCGTGTAGGACCCAGAACGAGGTCACTCACAAGTGTGGAGACCGGTGAATGTTGAAGACCGAAAAATAAGGGGTGGACAGAAGTGTACCTTACCCGGAAGGTAGTGGGTTCTTGAGGAAGAGGTTATGGAACAGTGGAAAAGGTTAGTTCCTGTTTTCAGAGCCTCAAAGGGACCACCCGGTCACCAATTCTGGAACGGAAGGTTACGTCCCCCACGTCCAAGTTGGCGACCAACCCCTTGATTCTAGGGTGTACGGAAAACCGGTTTTTGGTTTTGTATTTTGTTCGTTATAACATCGTTTAAGTTATTTCTCACATTTTTACCGGGTATATTTTTCAGAATTTTTTTTTTTTTTTCCTGTTTCAAAGGTTGAGACGGTGGTGCATCTCGAGAGAGATTAGTGCAGGACAAACTCCTGTACGGGGAATGGGTCTCTGAAGTAAGTAAGTAAGTCGCCACTAACCGTGTAGATAATACACGGTGAATGAACAAGATCCGTGGACCTTACGTGACTACTTGGGTCCGGGGGAACCTTAAAACGTAGTATCGATCCCCTTTGTGACTGATATGTGGCTTTATACTTTTAACAAGTCATGTTAGGTTCCACGATACCCCCCCGAAGGGTCCACCGTGATTACTATTTCTTGGACGGACGGTTCCGTCCTCTATTTTCTCTGCACCCAAGTTAGGGACCTAGTGCTTCCAGGGACCTCCTTTACCGTTGGGTGAGGTCACAAGAACGGACCTCTTATGACACCTGTCTCCCCGGACACCTGTCCACCCGGTGTCAGGCACCCCGACGTTCTCAGCCTGTGCTGACTTCGTTGAATTGTGTGTGACATAAGATTGTTGACAGGTCCATTGAGGGGTAAATACCTACTTCTTTGATTCCAGTCTCTAACTTAGCGAGAGGACTCTAGTAACTAATTTTCTTCTCGTTGACTAAAAAAAATTTTAAATTAATCTTTTTTTTTCTTTAGTGTTACACAACCTGTGCTGACTTCACTGAATTGTGTGTGTTCCACGATACCTTTTTCCCGTCTCACCCTGTCCCCCAGACCCCCGTCTCAACCCTCCTGCTACGATAACCGTGACGACTCCTACCGACTATTTTACTCTTGGAAGTGGGAGACTTTTTGTCGACACTGAACAAAGGAGTGTGAGGTTGTCGCACTAGGGAAGACTTTATGAGTCATTACATAGTAATTCATAAGTAGTGTGTAGCATCCATAAGTTAGTAATGGGGTAGGTAGGTTCTTAATGTGTATAATTGTGTTGCCGTCTTTTCGTCTTTAGTGGATTTACGGGGGTCTAAACTTTTCTTAATTTAATTTACAACCACATCAGTGTCCTACCTTATTGTATCTGTAATTTTCACTCCCTAAGAGAAAGGTCAGAGAGTATTTACGTCACATAAAATGTTCTTTCTGTTGTTTTATTTGGGAAAGGCTCTTACGACCCTAGGCGGGGGGCGGTCAAGATTAACTCGGAGGGTCGTGGTCCCAGGTCGTCGGGGACGGGAACCTCGAAGTACGACCGTCCAGCAGTCGTAGTGTCTCGACTTGGTAGTCTCGGGACCCTCACTGGCCTGGTCGAGTCTCTCTTCACCGCCCCTCGGCCCCAGACGACGGGTACCCGACACACGGTGTCGAAGGGTAAAACAGGAATAAAGTAGAAGTAGTTGTTGATGGGTCCGAAGGTCCACCGCGATCACCATTTCTTGGGCGGACGGTTCCGTCCTCTACATTTTCTGCACCCAAACTAAGGACCCAGCCCTTCTAGGGGACCTCTTCCCTTACCGTCGGGTGAGGTCACAAGAACGGACCTCTTGGGCACCTGTCTCCCCGGACCACCCGGTGTCAGGTACCCCAACGTTCTCAGCCTGTGCTGACTTCGTTGGATTGTGTGTGACATAAGATTGTTGATAGGTCCAGCAAATATCTACTTCTTTGATTCCAGTCTCTAACTTAGTGAGAGGACTTCAGTAACTAATTTTCTTCACGTCGACTAAAAATTTTTAAAAAAGTAATCTTTTTTTTTTTTCTTTACCTCAGACTCTAAACTTAGATTCAGAGGGGTTACGGAGAGGTCGGGACGGACTCTTTGGTTCTCCGATGGGTACCTTCGATAGGTGTCGACCCGTGTGTTGGTGTGGGAGTGTCTATTGTACCGTAGTATGGTAGTAGGGGATTGTAAGCTCCCGAATAAGGTACGGTTTGTGATACGATTTAGGGACTCTGTTTTAAGAGTACTGGAGACAACGATGGGACACTCGATCTATGATGATAATAGGGGTAAAATCTCTTTTTCTTTGACTCCGAGCGTCTCTGTGGTTTCGGTGGGGACACCAGGAGAGAGGTAAGAACAATGAGTCGCCGGTACTCCTGGGTGCTCCGTCTCATCTCTCGTTTCCGTGGCTCGACCTTCGGTCTCTGTGAGTACAGACGGTGGCCAAGACACTAGAGCCGACTTAGTGAACCAGAAAAGTTCGGATTGTTAAAGTAGACGATTAGACGTAGACGATTAGCCTACGGAAACACATATTTTCACAAACGAATAAGATAGGGTCTTAAACATTTTCTTAGTTGGTTCCTGAAGGGACCTCCAGGTCACCAATTCTTCAGCGGGCGGTCATGTCTCCTGTGCTCAAGTCAGGGACCGGACCCTGCTAGGGTGTACGGCACCGGTTGATGTCTCGGGTACTCCCCGTTGTTCTCTTCGGCGATATTGCTTCTCCTCGGGGGTGAACGACGTCGATCTCCTTCGGATTCTCGTCGGCACTTCTGGATCGTGTCGGTTTTTATTTATTGAAAAAGTTTTTTCTTAGTTGGTTCTATTATTATTTGGAGGACTTTTTTGACATTTAAACTTTGACATTTAATATGTATATAACATTTAGGTCCTCCTTACGTATCCCGACGTTTATTGTCCTATCGATTGGTTGTCACTAAAGTTGTTTATGTATGTCCCACTGACAAAAGTATGTCGATCTTGGGACCTCCATCCAAAAACCGTGACAGTAGTTGAGAGAAACATCGAATGACAGACGATACACTCCGTACGACCTAACAGTAGTAAGATAGTGAAGATCAGTGTATTGGGTCTATAGTGCAGATGTAAGTTCCTTCCATTTGGTCTACCTCCTTCGACACAGGTAGGGAAAGTGGTTCTCTTGTTTGTGAAAGGACCTTTGACGCCATCGTATAAAACGAATCCAGGGTAGACCGGTCAGGATTAACGTTCCCTCCGATCCCCCTTTTCACGATGAAATGAAAGAGTCGGGGATTCCTCTTCGTCCCCTAAGGGACCACCGAGTCACCATTTCTTAGGCGGACGGTTACGTCCTCTGAGCCCAAGTTGGGGACCAGGTGCTTCTAGAGGACCTCTTCCTTTACCGTTAGACGATCATAAGAAGGGTTCTCTTCGGGTCCCTGTCTCCACGGACCCCCCGATATCAGGTTCCCCAGTGTTTCTCATCCTGTACTAACTCGGTGACTGGTTCTTCATCTCCCTCCGACTCCTTCCCTTAGTGTCCACCCAAGACAACCAACGGAATGTGGTAGACGGAGTCGTAATATTTGGTTTCAGACCAATGGACTACAATTTGGGGTCGGACTTTGCACGAAGCCAGAATTCTTTTACACATATAAATTTATCCTATCCTAGATGAGTACACAAACAAAAATATAGAAAAAGAATACGAAAAGTGGGACTATTTGTGTCTTAAAGGAATTGCTTTATTTCCTTTATTGAGTGTCGTCAAAACAACAACAACAAAAGCATAAAAACATCTTTAGGTCTCTCTTTCTTCTCTTAACCATTCTTTTTAGCAATGGTGTTGCTGGTGTTTTTCTGATGCGTCACCGGGGGCCCCGTGGGGTCCGGGACTTTCTGGCTTGTTGCCTTGGTCTGGGTCGTAGGTCCTCCTGCGTCTCGGGAAGTTGGGTCTGTTGGGAATGGTGCACTCACGGCCGCAGACGGGGTGCGAGCGGGCCCGGGTACTTTGGGTCGTGGCTTCGACGCACCGCGACGAACTCTCGAGTTCCGTGAGTCGTCAGTTGCCTCTGAAGATAAGCTAATAAAGTGTATGTAGAATTAAACGAATAACGTCTCAAATATTCACTCCCATTGTAGTGAAGACATCACATTTTAGGACTACCCAACATGAGGAATAAGTTCCAACAAAAGACCCGAGACGAGCAAACTCAGTGTCCGTTTAAGTACTTCTGGATAAGTGTAGTCCTTACACTAATAAATTTTTATAAAGGTTCGTACACGGGACGTCCGTCGTGTGTCTAACTTTATGAGAAAGGGGGATACAGGTGCTATCAGTAGGTCAGTAGTCTGAAAACGACTCTTTGACGAGAAAAGGTCCGGGACACGTGTGTCCTCATTGAAGACGGGAGCTCCCGTGAGTCAGGTAAGCCCTCTGTATGAGTGTATCCCCTAGCTTGCGAAGTCTACCTTTGGAACTCTTGACCACAAACATTCCTACTGTGGTTGTACGATTTGTGAAGAGTTTAGAAGTTGTTTCACATCAAAAAGTAATGGTATGAAACATCCCTCACTTTAGTCTTTTTATTCATGAATACACATTGATCACAAAATTGATTTATTATTTGATCATAAAATTGATCAATCGTTTTTTGTGTACGTAAATAAAATTTACATATGTTACTTTTCACTTAAATGGAAGATGGTGTCTATGGGAGGAGGCTCGTCAGATAATTGTTACCGACAAACGGGTGAAGGAGACGTATTCACATGTGTGTGTGTGTGTAAAAATTGTGTTTTCTCGCATGTATTGAAGGAATGAAACGACAGAGAGGTCAATGTTATCTCGTAAAATCCTTAAGGTGACAGAGAGAATGTACCTAGGTGGAGTAAGTAAAATTACCACTGGAACATAAGGTAACACACCTATGTACATATCTTTAAATTTGTCAAGACGAAACCACCCGTACATTTATAAGGAGGTTATGGTAATTATCCTATATGGATCATGGAGGACGCGTCCCACACCCTTTCTTCTACACTCCATTACGTCTACTTCGACAATCGTGTCACGAGCCGTGTATCCTTCATGCTTGAACGAGGGACAATCGATAATCAGAATAGGTGTGAAGAACATGTACTTCCCTCATATAGAAATCGTGTTTACCCCGAAGGGACCACCACACGACACGAATGAGCGAGTCAGCACAGACTCAGAAAAGCTGAGGCACCTGACATCGGGCGATCCGAGTAAACAGGTACCTTAAGAGGTCCGTTCTTATGACCTCACCCAACGGTATGGGAGGAGGAGGTCCCCTAGAAGGATTGGGTCCCTAGTTTGGGTCCAGAGGGCGCAACGTCCGCCTAAGAAATGGTCGACTCGGCGATCTTTTCGGGAAGGACCACCGAGACACGACATCCGTAAATTTTTTGACGTTCACGTCTCTCTCAGAAAGAGACTTGAGGGGAATAGACGGATTTCTGTTTAGGAGGTCTTCCTTAAGATAACAGTATTTAGGGGAGGGGCCCTCAAAGTAATTGGTCCCTTCTACCTGTGTAGTGTCCTCCTCTCACCTTCAGTCGTGGTGTAAGTCTGTTTGAAGTAGTGTTAGTATGGAGGTCACACAAGAAGATTCCCAGGTGAGTAGAGAGGATCTTCAGCGACTGGGACGGTATTCTCTAGATGTAGGGGTGGATGGGAAAGGATAAGTCTACTATAAATTAGGACTTAAAATTCGACGGACCCTCTCAATGAGAACAGGACCCATAGAGGGTAAATCTGCCATTTCTTAGACGGATTTTACGCCCTCTGGTCCGAAACTAGGGACCTAACCCTTCTAGGGGACCTCCTCCCTTTCCGATGGGTGAGGTCATAAGAACGGACCCCTTTGGGTGCCTGTCTCTCCGGCCCGTCCGATGTCACGTACCTCAGTGTCTCAGTCCGTGCTGACTCACTGCTTGTGAAAGAGTGAAAAATCGCGTTCATGACTGAGTGCACCCAAATGACCCAGTGCCATCTACCCTTAAAATGTAAAATTACCTCCTGTGATTTGACGGAAGGTCCCTTCCGTCGATGTTCAGAAGTTTACATTACGTTCCGGAGTAAATAATGGTTTGAAACATTTGTCAGAACCCACATTTTGACGCAGAGGACAGAACCGGTCAGAAGTTAATAGACATTCCGACTCGTAGAAAAGTATGTGCCTCTTCAGTAAACGCGCAAAAGAAAGGACACATCGGATGAGTCAGGAAATAGCATAGTGCACAACGTTCAATAAAAGATCAAACAGTAAAATCTGATTATAAAATTTTTCTGCATCTCGTTTTTCATAAAAACTTCATTGGGTTCCGAATGATCTTTTAAGTCCTGGGGTACCATGAAGTAAGCCATTTCGAGTTTCTTGTTATTTCCTTAACTTCTCTGTTTGTCTTCAATCAAATGAGAGGTCCGTCGACCGGAGGGACGTGGACCCAGATCCTCCCCCGAAGTCGGGGAAATGTCCTCCACCCATCCTACGCTGACGCGGGACGAAGGCCTGAAGTCCCTAGATACAAGGAGTTTTTGAAGGTGTGTCGTCAAAGAAAGAAAGAACACAACTCGAACATTCGTCCTTGTAGAGGGATGCTGAAGGCAGGAAGGGAATAGGGAAATTCCTTCATAGAGTCTTTATAGAGTTATTGGTCTCTAAAGACGGTTGAAAAATTAGGATTGTTTGAAAACAACCGGGGAGTCCAGTCTACGGAGTCGACCGTCCGAACAACCGAGGAGGGCGGCACACACACACACACACACACACACACACACACACCACACACACACACACACACGCACACACGCGCGTGAGTCCGTGCAGGCTGAGAAACGTCGGGGCACCTGACCTCGGGTGGTCCGAGGAGACAGGCACCCTAAAAAATCCGTTCTCATGACCTCACCCGACGACACAGGAAGTCTAGAAGGGTTGGGTCCCTGACTTGGACGTAGAGGACTCAGAGGAGGTAACCGTCCACCTGACAACTGGTGACTCGGTGGACTCTTCGGGGAGTTTAGCCCTCAAAAAATAAAAACGACAAGGTCCACTTGGAAAACGTTCTATATTTCGACCTCCTCCTTTACCTCAGACTTCTTAAACTTTTTTTTTTTTTTTTTGGACGACAATCATTCTGTTTATGAAACTACTGTTTTACACTTGTATTCGAAATAACCTACCACAACTCCTTAAGAATCAGAACACTCTACACTATTACCGTCACACCACGTCCTTTTATACAATAAAACCTCTTTGTAAGATTGTATAAATACCCACTTTACAGTGTTACGAGTTCAGAGAAATTTAAATGAAATCTTAAAATTTATGAAAATTTTTTAGTCTAAACTGTTTTCCAATCGTTAACAGTTTAGGTCTACTACAAGTTCATGTGTTAAAAGAGGTGAAAAGTCAAACCAGACTTTACAGAATATTAACTTACGGGGGGTGGGGATTTTATCGACTTATTTTTTTCATATGGTCTTTTCCACTATCCCAACGAGTTCAAGTGAACCGAGTAACTTCAGATTGGATACAACCACGAAACCACGACACAGAGGCGGTTCAACAAGGAGGTCCTTTCTCGAAATTTAACTTATTTCATAAAGGTAATAACTATGTCTGAGGGGGGGGGGGTTACATTACGTTACGGTATTATTTCTCTTATATCTTAGATATGGGGATCTTTAAGTACTTTTCCTTTGGGTCTATGTGTTAAACCGTCCACGGTTTAAAGAAGGTCAAGACACCAGAAAGGTCGTCACTTTTCCCAAGACATCCACTGGGACCCTGAAGGGTTCACCGAGTCAACATTTTCTTAGACGGACGATTACGTCCTCTGTCTTCAAGCTAGGGACCTAGCTCTCCGAGGGGACCTCTTCCTTTACCCTTGGGTGAGGTCATAAGGACGGACCTCTTAGGGTACCTGTCTCTTTGGACCGCCCCATGTTTGTCAGGTACTCCAGTGTTTTCAACCTGTGGTGACTCGTTCACTCATTGTTCCACTGAAAATTGAAGTCATGTTCAAACATCAATTGATAGTAGTACCGTGTAAGTTTGATCGTCCAGTTCAAACTCCAGAAGTCAGAAATGTGTTATTTACCACGGGAAAGGGCTCCCAGTGTCTGGGAATGTAATGTGCTTCCGTCTTCGCTCTGCTGAACGATTCACAAGAGTCGGTCACGTTCACCTTGTCCTTAGACGACAATCGGACCTGGTCACTTAAGGTTTATACGAGGAGTCTCGGGACCTTTGGTAGTAATGTTCTACGGTCCCCCGGAGTCGTCGTCGTCTTTACGATGAAAACTTAGTCCGAAGGAAGGATAAAAGGACGAATTCTGTTCAACTCGGTGATGGCTCACCATTGGTACCGAGTGACTTTCGCATTCCCTTGAAGTACGCACGACTCAGCGAAGTCCGTACAGACTGAGAAACACGGGGGTACCTGACGTCAGACGGTCCGAGGAGAGAGGTGCCCTAAGAGGTCCGTTCTGTTGACCCCACCCGACGGTTACGGGAGGAGATCTAGAAGGACTGGGTCCCTACCTTGGGGGCAGAGAAAACAGAGGACGTAACCGTCCACCCAAGAAATGGTGATCACGGTGGACCCTTACCTCTTTGAAATGGTATTGTAATTTTTTTTCTAAGAAGGACATTCACTGGCTAGTCCGTCCCACCTTCAAGGAAGTACCATCTTCTCAAAGACTTACTATTCCAAAATTTCTAACTTTCGCGGAATGCCTTTTGTCACTAACGACCATGGTGGCTCTGTAAATTCTGGAATAAAATTTTATTACACACACGATATTTGCAGAGGAGTACTTCCTTTGTGTTCATTAAGAGGGAATAAAGTGTCGTCGTCCTTCCTCTTTCGTACTGTAAGCTGGGGTCTGACCTAGTACTTCCTTAGACGACATATCTCACGTCCTCCTCGATGTGGGTGACGGTCTTCTAGACGCTCGGGGACCCCCCGATGGTGGGCACCGGGATATTGATGGTCCCGACGGCAAGTCGGACGTCTCAATAGTACGGAACATCGACCACCCACCGGGCGTAGGATCCGTACCACACTTCGTGAAGTCCCTCGTCCACGACACTTTTCAGTTTGAGGTCTCTGTTGGTTTCGAACCCCGTAGAACTTCGATTTCCCTGGTATTTCATAAAATACAAGGTAGACTCGTTACAATAAGTTCTGTGACTTGTCTTATGAAGAGTTGACGAAATGTCTTGAAATAAGTCTTAACGTGTACATGACTCTCCCATCAAAATTCAGATTTTATAGTATTATTAGGAAAATAATGAACGATAACAAAACGAAAAGAAACGGTCCTTCCAGACGAAAATTCGGAAGGAATGGTTCGATAAAACTTTATTGGTACTTTTTAATGAATGTTATACAGAGTTGACATGTGAACTCAAGGAAAATTTAGTTCAGTGACTGATTTTGCTAACCGAAGACAACAATAAACGAGTCTTAAGGAGTCAAAAAGAATTAGAAATGACAAGAAAGGAGCAGAACGTTTACACGGGGGGCTCAAGGGTCTATTTTTATTCTCTGTTTTATTCTATAGATTACTTTAGATGGACCCTCATTTGGATTGGGACTTCCACCGTCGAGTGCCCTTCAGGACCCTTATCCTCCGACCGGACAACTCTCAGTACAGGTTCTCCTCTCGTGGTCCTGTTTCTCGTCTCACGTGTCGTTCCGATTGGTCTGAACACCCCTTCGTGGACGTGGTTGTAAGACTTTGGTCCAGAAGTGTAGGGAACGTTAGACGAAAGTCAATACACCAGAAGCCCGAGCGTCGTCGTACTGCTGAAGATGGAAACATCGTGTTCGACCCGACGACTGTATCAAGTCAATGGTCGACTCAATGAGAGGATCATTGTGCCCGTCGTGACAGACTATCTGTGCCGACTCCTCCCTACCACTGAGAGTCCTGGTTCCTGACAGAAATTTTTAACTCTGTAGTCCTTCTACTTGTCCCTAAAACATAAAAACTGTAAAATCAAAACTGAGAGTATCAAAATTCTCTAATTTTTGGAAGGATTTCTTTTATTCAAAAGGTTTTGTTACGTTTCTAAGTCTCTTTACTTTCCAACACTATGGTGTTGTCAGGGTATCAGATGTCTGTGGAATGATGACATGTAGATCAAAAGTTTGAACCAATAGTCTGTTTGTGGGTATATGGATGTAATTTACCCTACTTGTCGTTCAATCCAGAAACCTCTTTTTCCCCTACTTCCTGTCTGTGTGACTGTACATACCGGTGTGACAAGTCCCCCGTCGTTGAAGGACGTCGATGTTTAAAATGTAAAAGTTTTACCGACGGGGAGATGATTCGTTCAGTCACGGTTACCAATATGTGTGGTGGAGGGTGGAGTAGTGGGTCGTCGGACATACAGGAACGGAGACGTTTATTCTCCTTTTTTCTGCCCTCAGCCACTAGGGTGGGGTTTTCACGAACACGAGAGTACTCCGTCTACTGACCCGACGCCATGTGGCTTCCGGAACTATCTGAACCCTCGTGGCCCGAAGACCCCTTCTCTTCCGGAAGTTACCCAGAAGCTCCTACTCGTCCTCAGCCGGTCCGCCACTACCCTTCCCGTAAGGTCCGTCTCTCTCGTCAAGGCCATCTCCGTACTCCGACACGCCAATTCGTCCCTTTGCCTCGTAAGTCCGACTCCGCCCGCACAGTCCTGCCTTTGTCTCCGTCTTCGAGGTTTGTTATGACGTACAGTTGAAACTCAAATGACCCTATTCCTTGTCCTCCGTTGCCGTCGGGTGGGGTCATGAGAACGGGCCTTTTAGGGTACCTGTCTCCTAGGACCTCCCGAGGTCAGGTCTCAGTGGTTCTCAGCCTGTGTTGAATCGATAACTTGTGTGTGTGAGAGTTCCGTTTCCTTTGGTTGCCTTCCAAAACCCGTTCCTCCCCGACCAACAAAGGTGAAATGTACCTCGGGGCACCTTCGAAAGGTACACCCTTGACTTCCCACGGTCTGAATCACCCCTTTCGCCCAGTGTTCCCTTGCTTCCGACGGAGAACTGTTGCACGAGGGAGAAGTTTTCGTGGTGTT
Organism: Capra ibex; assembly: GCA_006410555.1. Lineage (NCBI taxonomy): Eukaryota > Metazoa > Chordata > Mammalia > Artiodactyla > Bovidae > Capra > Capra ibex. Next base: position 64,087,457 of record SJYO01048061.1, on the reverse strand, counting down.
CATTTACTTTATATCCACGTATTGAATAAATTATCTATTACCCTAATACGACAATACTTTCAGTAAACCGTGGATTCCTTAAGTTGTATCGTACCTATAAAATTCCTGTTTTTTCTTTTTCACATCAACGAACCAACGCAGGTTGAACCACTGGGGTACCTGACATCGGGTGGACCGAGGAGACAGGTACCCTAAGAGGTCCGACCTTGTGACCTCACCTAACGGTACGGGAGGAGGTCCCCTAGAAGGGTTGGGTCCCTAGTTCTAGTCCAGAAGGTGTAATGTCCGTCTAAGAAATGGTAGACTCGGTTTCGAGACTCGAAAAATTCCCGTCTCCCCTTTCAATTTCAACCTAATTTACGTCCTTACTGTTTCTCTGAGTTTAAAAAGTTACTTTTTTTGGATTTCCAGATGAAACTTTCTCTTCTGAGCTCACATGTTTCTTATAAACCAATTCCCTCTCTCCTGTGACGTCTTATGTCTGAAAAGTGTTTGACGAGGATTAGGGATTCCCTGGAGGCTGGACCAGTCAGGTTTTCGACGTTTACGACGGGTCAAACGTCACGACTGGAGCTGGACAGGAAATCGATTAGGAGTCACCACTCCGTCTGGTTAGAAATCCTGTGGTGTCCGAGTAGAAGTTCCAGGAGTTCAGGGTAGAACTGAGTCAGCGGAATCTACACTACCCACGACGACACAGTCGTCTCTTGTACTTCTTTGTCATGACGACCCAAAGTCATGCACTAGGTGCAGTGTAATTGTATGGAGTAACTTGTTTAAAGGAGACGTTGCAATTTTTGAAGGAATTGGAGTAGGAATTTGGAGGAAGGATGGTAGTGGAGTTTATTGACAACTGTGATTTTTTCGTTTATATAAGTCTTATTAGTGAATTGGGTGAGTTGTCAACAAGAATATGGTCTAAAATAATGTCAGACTTTATGTTCGATGTAAAAATGTTTCATCTTTAAGGAACACACCCTTATTAAAAATAAAGACGTATTCGACTTATACGACTAAACAAAATACATGTGAATAAAATATCTTTACAGTGTAAAAGAGAATTGACTGAATAACTCCCCTTCCTCCCTCAGTTGTTTTTAGATGTACGTCTATCGAGGTCATCGTATACGTCTGTCTTTCCACGTCTAAACTCAGTTGATACGTTTGAAATCGTTTTTGCAAAATGTTCGTCTCACTCAAAACGACAAATATTTTCTTTCGACTTAAGGAAAATTCCCGAAAACATGTATATACATACGAGCATAAAATATACGTATATGTCCAAAGTGAAACTTTTTCGGGTCATACAATCTTAGTTTAAATGTCTTGGCCAAATTCAATCATAACTGACTCAGTTGGTGTCTAAAATAAATTTTACGAATGTAAGTTTTCATTAGTTAAATGTATGTTAAAAATCCATGAAGGACACATTTCCATTCATGTAGATATATACGTAAACGCGTACATGACTACATCGGATAGGATCGTTATCGATTACGATAAAAGATTCCATAAAACCAACTGACTTGGAAATGGTACAGAATTATCAAAAATTTAGTTTATATGTTCTCAGTCAGAAATAATCCTAGATACAATAATGGTTTCCAACTATTTCTAGTCATTGTTTCGATACTTCTTCAGGGATCCAATTGGTGGTTCAATAGTTTATGGTAAACAAAATTCTTCGTATGGGGTGACATTCGAGGGAGACTCAAGTGACCATTGCAATGTCTACAGTGTAGTGTGAAGACAAGAAAGACACGAACGAGGACACGTTTTTAAGAGAAGGATAGTTTAAAGACGTCAACTTAGTTAGAGGAAAAAGAGTAGACATTGTGCCGACGTCTTTAGAATTGTCGTTATTCTATCAGACCTTCTTTATGAGAGATATGTGAAAAAGAATTTTGATCGTAATATAAACGTGTAAATGAATGTCAAAGAATTTTTGTACTAAAGAAATCGAAGGACAAGAAGTCGAAGGGTTCCACACCTAATAAATGGTTTTTAAAAGAAAAGTTAGCGGATAAAGGAATTGCTCTGGTAATAGGTAGAAAAAATACTACCTAAATGAAATATGACTGTGTCAGTTTCTGGACCTTATTTGAATTGGTCGTATTTGAAAGAGAGTCGTCCTTTAATACGAAAATTTCTGTTCACCAAAGAAAAATTAATTTTGGTATGAGGACGGATGTTCCACGAGTCCTTTGATGTCGATGTTTCACTCTTTCTAGAGGTGAGGTCTTTCGAGAGGGGATTGTGTGTAGGATGAACTGAATTAGTTGGTCGTAATATTACAAATTAAGTAAATCGTGGATACACATTAGTATGTTGTAGACTCTTATAAGGTCAACGATTTCTTCAACGGAATAAATTTAGTTATGATACTATAAGGTATATATGAGGTACCTATGATTGATGAGATCATAAGAGACGAGGTAAAATTATTATAGAGTCGTTGTTATTTATCGTATAACAGGTTTACCAGAGTTAAACGAAGTGAACTGACTTTCTAAAAGTAGTACACGTCGTGGTGTACCTAAGTTACTGAACATAGCATTACTGACATTCCAAGACAACTGTCTCCTTGTTTTTAGTGGTGATTCGTGAGGAGACGGAGTGTAGATGTAATCTCCCTTTGTCTAAGAAGTGTTCCTGTTCTAAGGTGCATCGAAAAGTGGACACATTGAAAAGTCTTTATTCTATAGTCTCTACTTCTCGCGATTATTGTAGTGAAAAGTTAGAAAATGAGATACTTTAGCGAAAGAATTCCCATTCCGGGGTCCAGTGTATGAAACTGCAGTGGTCCAGTGTTATTTGTCTAAATGACCCGGGATGTTTGGATGACGCAGTTTAGAGCCCTCCTTTCGTCACTCTCGGATGTAAAATTCTTTGTTCGAAGGGTCCGTTTCCAGCAAGTGGGAGTTCGAATATGTCTTATGGAAGGGTTGCGACATTAAAAATCAACGGACCGTAAACCCTGTCAACAGTCTTCTACTCGAGTTCTGACCCCATTTATCGAATTCAAAATGTATTCAATTTAAGATAGACACATTCACTTTCTTGTGAATACTTCTTTCATATACTCACACAGACTCTTTTTTAAAGAAACATTTTGATTTCTAAATCTGATCATTCATAAATTCTAAGTAAGACCGAGATTTTAAGACTAAAAACAAAACAGAGTACAACTGTTCCTTACCTTACGTTTATGTACAAATTCCCTCATATCCAGGGGTTTGATGAAGATCAGAACGGTCTACCGGGTATTTTTGTACGGACGACTAGAAACTGTTAAGATAAGTTGTAGATTAGGACATGGTGTGAATGATTCAAAGACAAGTAGTAGTCGACAAGATTAATTGGGTTAAAGTGGAGTCATAGATCAGAAGATATGAATCTAAGGTCTTGTCCTTTGTCGAAACGATTTGTTTCTAATTTGACTTTACATTATAGTGGATATTACACTTCTCTTGTCTTTATTTATAAAGTTATTTTATAACTGAGATTCCTAAAGTGTATATTGGTAATTCAGTATTTGACATTGAGTTTAAGTAAGTGTCGTAGTTCACAAGTCTCATTTTAAGGTGACGTTAGGGACAATCTAAATATTTGATGTAAACTGACGTACATGTAAATTATTTTTAACTTCTGTATTTGACACTGTCGTGGCTCTTGTCCCAAAGTGTAATGCGACCCCGCTCGGGACCGTAATCGATGGTAGCGGAGTGGTCCTGGTGGGCGTTCCGGGATCCACTACCTCCGGGGGTGGTGGAGGTGGGTTGGGTAGAGGGGAGTGAGTGAGGCGGGGTCGGGGCGGCGGAGGGGTCGTCGGCGACGAGGAAGACGACCGTCACGACCAAGAGTTCGTAGAAGGACCGAGGGAGGTGAAGGAAGTTCAGACACAAATCCGTAGTGGACGAGTAACTCAGGAGTTGACCCGAGGATGTAGTTCACAGTTGGTGGCTAACAGGAGAAACGTATACGTCAAAAGAGGGAATCGTAGATCGATTGTGGTAATTGTACGTGAGACGGATAAAGGGGGTACTCGATCCGAGGTATTTACGTCTCTTAAGTAAGTGGTCCCGTAGGGGGACCAAACCTTTGGCACAGACCGTGTATGGACCGGAAGTTGCAACTACTCGTACCCATACTACGGTACTTGTACTTAAAAAGTGAATAGATATAATGAGATATATAATAAGATAGTTGATATAATTTCACTTTTGGGTGAGGTTCTTTTTTTCATACCGAAAACTGTCTTTCTGACGTTTCCATAATTATAACAAATGTTTTTATTTCATACGTTGAGAGTGGTTTCACCAAGTATATCATAAGTCATAGAGTCGTAAAGAGACCCCCAAAAGGTCTTTTTTTTACATGATCATTCGTCAAGTTTGCAAGTGGAGGTCTTCGACCATACGAATATTTGCTTTGACGAACTAAGTGAGAACCAAAGATCTGGACACGTGTAGAGGTGTGTTTAAGGATTTAAGCATTTTGAGACCGGAGAAAATTGAGATGGCTTCAAAGAACCCGAGTTTTAGAGAAGAGTTTCTTATTGATTGGATCATTCTTTCATTTACAGTCAGGTAAGAAAGTCCTTTAGGTGTATAAAACCAAAATTTTGTGTTAAATTTAATTAGTGTTTTATGGACTTATAGTTTACCAAAAACTAATCGATGTATTGACGATAAGGGAGATCACTACTTCTATTGGCTTCTTGTTTAGTCTAAAAGAGTACTGGTCTCCAATTAGTAGACAAAATTTTTAGTGATGAAATATACGTCTACTTATTTATTATAGTTCCAGTGTATAGTTTTTGTTTCATGTTAAAATTTTTTGACAAATCACATTTTATTGTCAAGGTTGTGAACGTATAGATGATACATTTTCCGTAATACGAGACGTAGTTTCTAGGTTTTCACTCACTTATTACTGTATCCTGTGTGTCCCATCTTGTCTATGGGGTGTTGATTGGGATTTTCGTCACTTTGAGACCCTCCACGGAATGTTTCCGTAGGGGCTCTGTGGAGTGTAGTGTCGACCTCGCCGTCACTTACTCGTCCACACCTTGCCCACTGAAGTGTCCTGATTAGATTGACTCCTGTGCATTTCTTACTTCTCTTCTTTTGTTCCCGTAAAGAGAGACGTCGTACGTGGTACTTCTGGTAAATGGTTTGACACTTCCCAAGAAGAGATACGTGGTCCCTTCATGACGTCTATGTTTCGACCTTCGGTCGGGTGCGGTGGGAGGGGTTTCGTCGGGTCAGTGTACTCGCTTCTTTACTCCGTTGACATCACTGAACTATTTTCCATCTAGTTTGAGCGTTTGTACAAGTGTACGATGCCACCAGAACCAAACGAGATAGTTACCGAGATTGTCCACGGAGTTGGCATTCGTTTGTCGGACTAGGTTTACGACGTTTCGGTCACCACCTGTCTCGCCGTGTTCTAATGTGTCGGAAGGACCTCCGTCGTACCCTCTGGTCAAAACTGTGTTGTCATCCGTTGTCCGAAAGATCCAACCCACCTTCCCCATTTTTGTGTACCCTATAACTCTCTGTCGTCTTCAGACGTTCGATTTTTGTTCTTGTACGTCATCAGAAATACACCGTGTGTGTCAGATTTTATAAGTGATATACCGAGAAATGTACTTTTCGTCCGTTTGGGGATCTGATAAGGACACACGGACCTAGAATCCGTGTGGCCCTCCGTCACTCTCTGTGTTGACTTCTTTAAATATGTAAATACCGACTCCGACTTAATGGTTTCGGGAACTTGTCGTGTCCATTGTCTAACCAATGGAAGAAAAATCCTTAAGGTTATGAGTTGTCGTGACTCCCCCTTTTTTTTTTTAGTTCCTGAAATATGAATTGACCGTAAACAACCGGTGTGAGAACTCAGTCCTGTTGACTCGGGAGTGTCGGGACAGTCCATTAGTCGTAGGTCCCGTTTTTTTCAAGTCTTCCCAATTCAGTGACAGGAGTTTTGTGGTAATACTTGTAGTTTTATCCCTAAAATTCTAAAGTCTAAGTACAAAATCGTAGGAAAGACGACATTTTCAATGGAGACACCATCAGTTTTACTTTCTTTGACTAGTCAAACGTTGATTATTTCTCGTTTTATCAATTCATCATTAAGGTTCCTTTATATAAGTTAAAGAATCGTATAAAGTATCCGTGATGTAATTTGGTCGATTTAATCGTTTCACAAGTAGACATCATTTTACCCAGTGTCTTTTCCAGTTACGATCTCATGTTTACTAACTGTTCTTCACCGTCAACTCTCTCTTCGGGGGACTTGGACTCAGATATCAACTCATATGTCACATATATGTTCCACGACGTGTCTGTAAGACGAGGGGTGACTGGTAGACTCCCCGTCCCTCGTCCCCCCTCTCCCTTGTCTGGTTACTTGATTGAGAACGTTTTTCGTTGACAGTCGGAGACATGTGCCTACCTTTATTGTCCTGTCTTACACACCCGAGGTTCCCGACACTAGAACGTTGAACGAAAATATTCGGGATGATCAAAAGAAGACAGAACTCTAAATTTAATTTTACCTTAATTTTAGTTTCTTGAAGACTTTCCTTCAGGGAATTGTCAGATGCGTCAGGCATATAAGACCGGTGTGAAGTACTAAGAAAAATTTCATCACGACTGTTGTGCACGTATAAATTCGAGACGAATTCATTTTATTTATGACTAAGTTTTATTCAAAAAGTTAATTGAAAATACGAGAACGATATTAAAAAATTTAATGTGATTAATAAAAATTGATCGACTATATGGAAGAAGTCTGTCTTAGGACTTAGAACTTCCTGACTTGAATCTTTCCGAAAGATATCATAAATTTGGAGAGTCGGATTTTCGTACAACTACAATAGGCGTTGTAATTCGTTGGCGAGAGACGTGAAATGTATATATTCATGTATATTGGGCTAAGTTTATGAAACCCCGGTCTACACAAACACTTAAGTCTGTAAAATCTTACATTACATCTATATAATACATAAGACATTATTGGAGTCGTCCTAGACGTCATCGTAATCGTAAGACACTTGTTTACTTATAAAGACGTCGTTTTATATACTGATAGGTATAACATTCAAATCTAAAATAAAAATTGGTGACTCAGTGTGTGTGTGTGTGTGTGTGCAAATCAAAAATCTTGGTAGACCTAATCCTCTTTATCAACATCTTAATTGCGGAAGTTGGATAGTTTCGGGTGCTCTACCCATGATCGGGTCAAAGTATTTGTCCTTCTGACCCCGTCTCTGTAATTCGTGACCGGGCGACAGTGTGTCGACCATTCGTCACATCAGTCCTGACTAGAGTTCGTCCGCGAGGAGTCTCAGGTACGCAAATTGGTGCTACGTCATGACGGTGAATCACGTGAATTGCCTCGTAGTTCGTGTGTCATACATATGATCAAAGGACGACAAGTGTCGAAAGTGTCGAACACGACACCTCGTCATATCAACGTTTACGGGTAGGTGTTCGTGACTTCTGATAAAATAAGGATAAAAGGAGGTACTTCTGCACCTCCTTGAAGACTTACTGTGTTCCGAGAACTTTTTCAAATTTTTTCCGTTTTAATGACTTCTCCTTAAACTCTTCCCCGACAACTGTTCACCGTTTTCTAGTCGCTTGTGTCGTCTAAACCCCTAGAGTCTAGACCTTCCACTGACGACTAAGGGCGGGGAGTCCACTTTGTCCTCACCCCTTACTCCCCTCGACCAGGGGTGAGCCGTCTGTCGAGTTCGAAGGAAGCTGACTTGTAGTGTTGAAACCGTCGGCAACCCCTCGACGACAACGTCTTTGCCGTCTACACTCCCCAAAGTGTGAGTACCCGTAAAATGATTTTTGTATGGTCGGCACTTCAGAATTGTCTTCTTTTGTATTTAAATGAATTGGTATTCATTGTCCACAGTCATAAATGAAACTACCCAATGAATAAACACCGATGAAATATGAATAATTTGAATGAATTATATTTTTTTAGTAAAACCCCGGTTGTTATGACAAAAACTTTGTAGAAAAAATATTGACTTGGAACATTCTCTTTTATTTCAGTTACTCTATACATACTCTTCAGAGTTACGTATGCATTCTCAATTTTTATAGATTAAACTTTCGTGTCATTTCCATAACCTTCTAAGGTCTGTTCGGTTTTAAGTCTTGTACATTTTACGATTGTACTAACCTTTTTTACCCGATTTAGACTTAGTAAAGTTAAAGTGACTTTTTTAGTCCCTAAGTGACTAGAATTATGTACATTGATCCATCCTCTTTTTGGAATTCTGTTAAAATCGTAAACTTGTTCCTTTTGATCACACTCGAAGGTTCAAATTACTTGTTCTTATACAGTCCTTATTGCACGATCTGAAGAAAGTTGACATGTCAACATTCATATAGAACAAAGAGACATTAATAGACGTAAACTCTTTTGTTTTTAGAAGGTGGGTTCAGTCCTGGTGAACGAAGATTAATGGAGGAGTTTCCCGTTCTCTGGATCTGAGGATCATTGGAAAGGATGAATTCTTTGACTACTACTACGAGACTAGAAATTCTTTATATGAAGGGTCGGGTACATATTCTTAAATTTTGGAGTTGAACCTGTAAGAGGCGAAGTGACAGTCAGTGAACTACGTAATTATTTTTAGTGAGTCAGTGGGTTAAGTAAGTCGACATTTTTCGCACCCTTGACTTCAGACTACCCGGCACGAGGCAAGTTTAAGGTCGAGGTGGCGAACAGTCACCGCACTTGCTCCGTTTCTTGGATTGAACCCGGACCGAAGAGACTAGACTCTCCTACCGTAGTGATGGAGTGTCCCTGACGATGTTCCGTCCTATCTGTCTTGTGTGGGCCGGGCATTTGTCGGGCTTGTCGACCGTGACAATGACGGGAGTGCCGATTCGTTACACATGCTGATCGACTAAACCCCCGTATTCAAATGACTCCCTCCTTCTCTCCGATTCTCAATTTAAGTAAAGTCTTCGTTTAGCCTTCTCATCGGAGGTCATCAAGGGGAAAACTCATTTAGTGATAAAGACTAAATGGGTGTTCAAGGGCTCACAAAGGTTTCATTTTAGAGCACCATACAGATTCTACTAAAATGTCCTCTTTTTCTTGGGCCTAGTTACGACTGTTGAGGAGTAGATCTCGGTGTGTACCCCAGAAGAGACGATAAGGCCACCAATTCCGTGGGACGAAGGTAAAGTCCCCCTCGACCAAGCCAGGGACGAAAGCCCCCTTGAATGCTAGGGTGTACACGTGTCACGTCGGTTTCTATTTTTAACTGCCCTGGGAGGACCGTGTCTTTAGTGATGAAACAGGAAAATCAGGAAAACCGTGTCTTTAGTGATGAAACAGGAAAATCGAAAATATAAAGGAGGGGGAACCAAGGAGGTTACGTCTCTATTACCTATATAATAAAAAAAACCTACCTCCTACGTCAGTAGTCCTATAGGTATTGAGAATACCTCGATTTTATCGTCCGTTCTCACATTTCCATTTGAAAAATATCGATCGACCATGTTTTTTTTCGTCGAACTCATTGTTTGTTTTTGTGTGTGTTTTGTGGGTCTTTACAAGTGGACAAAAACCTTTACAGTCAATTATCCCTGTTCAGTCTTTGTGCGTGAGATTAAACCTATTGCTTCCAGGGGTATTTTACTTTCAAGTGACCCGTCTAGTCTCCAGTAAATTATCCGTTATGACGAGACCCAGTTACTACATATCGAGAGTCTAGTTACTGGATTAGACTGCACATCTATTGATCCCTTCCTCTCTTTCCATTTTCTCCTTTCCTCTCGGTTTTTTATAAAGTCATAATTTAATTTTACAGATAGATTTGGTAAGTATTATCGTATCACTGTATTGAAGTAAAATTTACAAGTGAACTTTAAATAGATTTGTTAAATAAATCCTGTCCAGTTAATAAAAGAAGGAATAGGATATGTCAATTGGACGATTCTTGTATGTTCAAAAAGGTTTGAGTCCCTCTGTTGTCGTTACTACTTAGCTACAGAACGCCAATCACTGGTGGTGTTTAGTTTCCTTACCTTTACGACCCCAGTCCCCTTTGATATTATCAATAATCATGTTTGGTTAGAAAAAGAAGAGAGGTTTATTTCTATCTCTTTGGTCCAATAATTTCCTCGGTGATTGACGGAAACAATTTCTGACTTGAACGATCATTGACTTAGCAATCCTGTGTCCTGTCGTTCAATGGTTTTGACTGGGACCACAAAGTTTGGACAACCACATCGGTGGATTTCTCTAATGAAATATCGTTTTAAATTTCGTCGACTAATAGGGTAAGTTGTAAGAAACCTCTGTCATTTTAAGACCCTTCAGTAGTTTCACGTTTATTAATGTCTTTAATCCTTTTCTCTCCCCGAAGGGTCCACCACGATCGCCATTTCTTGGAGGGACGGTACATTCTCTACACCCGAGTTAGGGACCCCTGTACTGACTTCGTTGTGCGCGTGCGTGCGTGCGTGCGTGTGTGTGTGTGTGTGTGTGTCGACCAGACATGACGGACGTGGATGAGGGCGTAGTGTGTGTGTGTGTGTGTGTGTGTGTGTGTGTGTGTGTGTGTCGACCAGACATGACGGACGTGGATGAGGGCGTAGTGTGTGTGTGTGTGTGTGTGTGTGTGTGTCGACAAGACATGACGGACGTGGATGAGGGCGTAGTGTGTGTCTGTGTGTGTGTGTGTGTCTGTGTGTGTGCTCTATTTCTTGGATTCCTTTTTTTTGTATAAGGTTCTGATTTGTAATTTTTTCTTTTGTGTACGATTCTCCTTTTTTTTCATACAAGACTTTTTTGTTTTCGTATTGATCTCATCCTTACTTCTAGACTCTTTACTTTTACCCCCACAACCCCAAAGGACCGTCGAATCACCAATCCTGAGGTCCAACATGACGGTACTGGGTCGCCCCTCCCCTTCCCCTCTTCTCCTCCCCTCCCTCGTCCGTCCCTCCTTCTTTTACCCTCGGATCTTTGTTTCACCCTGGTTAATTATGGGTTCGACTCTCTCATCTGACATTCACTTCTCCGAGTTTTACTTCCAAAAATTGAAAGACCTCAGTATTTAAAAGTAACGTGTCTCACCATTTTCTCTTNTGTGTGTGTGTGTGTGTGCTCTATTTCTTGGATTCCTTTTTTTTGTATAAGGTTCTGATTTGTAATTTTTTCTTTTGTGTACGATTCTCCCTTTTTTTTCATACAAGACTTTTTTGTTTTCGTATTGATCTCATCCTTACTTCTAGACTCTTTACTTTTACCCCCACAACCCCAAAGGACCGTCGAATCACCAATCCTGAGGTCCAACATGACGGTACTGGGTCGCCCCTCCCCTTCCCCTCTTCTCCTCCCCTCCCTCGTCCGTCCCTCCTTCTTTTACCCTCGGATCTTTGTTTCACCCTGGTTAATTATGGGTTCGACTCTCTCATCTGACATTCACTTCTCCGAGTTTTACTTCCAAAAATTGAAAGACCTCAGTATTTAAAAGTAACGTGTCTCACCATTTTCTCTTCGTCATGAAATCACACAATGAAATTCCGTTCGGTAGGTTTAGTGAAGAATTTTAAGGAAAGAAGTGGGTATTTGGATGACATAAATCTGATCCGTAACACATTGTGTCAGTGCATATAATCCTTGTGGTTCACCGAGTCGTTTTAGGACTTAGGGTGTAGCAATCCGTTGTCTTTTTGTTTGAAATCTATTATGTAGGAAATTTTACGTTCGTTTTGATAATTATCATGATCTTGGAAAAGTTTTTGGACTGAAGACAAGATTGTCACAGTAAGGATTTTTTCGTCGACGAAAATTCTCCGTTTTTGCGAAGGCATAAATCTTAGTACCTGAAGATTAATTTGAAATTCTGGGATATCTGATAAGTGTCTAATTCCTGGATTCTGTGTCCTTCCGACAGTCGGACAATTCCTAAAATCTCGATTTCCACCGTCCCTGAACGACCTCGGTCCTCAGAGTCGAGCCCCAACACGTCGTCCGGAGACTGAAGGATTGAGACGTTGCTCTCGGGGACTCCTGATTACCATGACTCTTTTGTAGTGACCGAACAAAGGGTTCGTCTTTTAGAATCTTTAAGTATGTACGTTCTTGAAGTAAAACGGAAAAGAAAGTCACAAGTTCTTGTTGTTTTTTTCTTCGGGTATTGAGCTTCCCCGTCTTCCTGTTCACTTTTGACGCCGTGCGTATTTGTTCGTCACTGCCGTCCGGCGCCACACCGGTCCATAGTGGGGTTGAGTGGAAGGAGTTGTTGAGAGGGTGTGTAGTGCAGTTTACTGAGTTTAGTTTTCCGACTCTTGGGTGAGAGAAACATGTACTACCGATTAGACGGAGGGTAAATGCGGTAGGAGACGACACTCCCATGTACCATGACGAAACGGTGTTTTACAGTCATTCTGGATTGTCTGTGGTTGGAGCTCCCGTGATACCGAGGCTTTGGTGTCGCCCTTTCGGCTAGTCCCGATGTCCAGTAGGCACCGGAGACGAAACGTTGTCGAATCTGACGGTTCTTAAAATTAGTACCTTGTGAAAAAACTAGAGTGTGGAGATAAATATTATTCAAGTGGTAAGTTGGTAAGGAAGTACTTACAATTAAAAGAGAGAGGTGATCTAATATTTCAGAAACTTCAATTACTAGTACAGAAAACCAAAAACATAAGGGCACCATAGATAAATAAGATCTTTGTCTTATGTGTGATTTATATATGTATAATTAAATGGGAGAGTTGTCGACGGGATTTGGTGGTTTTCATTAGTACCCCGACACTCTTCTCTCTAAAAGATTATTTCTTTTTTTTGTGTTTTTGGTTTAGTTCGGTGGTCACGACATTAAAGTCCTTAGGACGACACCGTTTTCGTCGTTCTTCACCTCGACCCGAGAAGATTTACTGACACACTGGGTCTAAATGTCTAATCTGAAGTCATATCAATTAAATGTCTTATCTTTTGAGTCCACAGTTACAAAATGTGTCCTTAAACTTTCCATTCCTGGTTTTAAGAGTCACGTTAATGTTTATAAAGAGTATTTTTATTAGTTTACCCTTAAGGAACACTATTTATTAAAGAGTTTCAAAAGTAATTTTTGAATTCTTTTTCCATTTATTTGGTTTGAAAAAGTATCTTTTTAACATAAATGTTGAGGTAAGTTTTCGTCAAAAATTTTCGTTTGTTAGATTGTGACTTTAACTCTTTAGATACGAGTGGGTTTCAACGGTCCAGATTATTTAATAATTATCTTATGACGTAGTTTTTATTCCGTTATTGGGTTCTATATCGGTAATTACTGAAGAGGTGAGGGTGATGATCCATCTTTATCAGACAGATCATCGTTTACTATGAAGTAAGGTAAAGTCGTATAGACTTTAGGAATTCCTGTTTTCACTATTTTACGTTAGAAGTAATCTGAAAGTCTTGTGATCTTTTATTAAAGATTTCGTGTCTCTCCATTTCTCCATATTAGAGACTTTTCTACATGAGTCACAAGTTTTAAGTTCTTACGTTATAATTATGTGTTACCCGTAATCCACTTATATGTGTTATGTCACTATTGTTTAATTAAATAAATCATGAAAAAGGTAAGGTATAGTAGTCCTCCTAACTAAAGTTGAAAGGAAAATGGATGTAGTCTGGTCAACCATGAGTTTTGACATGGTGGTCTGAGGTAGACGTTATTCTTTATTTTTATCTAATTAAGAACCTGGTATATTAGGTTTGCTAATAAAAAGTTTTTTACAAGGTTCTTGTCTCGTGGTTTGTGTTCGATACAAACCGAGTTGTGTGTGTTGTGTTATACAATTACAATCCGAAAGGTCCATTCAATGATATGAAACATTTTTAGACTTTTCCTTTGAGATCAATACATCCTCCTGGTACAGGTGTCTGTGACGGTATATTTTGTGGTACAGAGGAACGACTAGTCGTATCTCCATATATGCCTTTTTGATGGAAGTCTACTTTGACCGAGGGTTCCTTTTACTACTATATTAGAGAAAACGTCTCGAATTATTTCTAAAAGCTTTCATTTGAGAAAGGCCAACCTGTCTTGAGATCCTCAGAGAATTACAAGATACAGTTTATGTACGTTCATATGTGACCTTAATAAAAACTTAGTTCCATGTATGTGTATGTCTATATCACAGAGTCCTTTCTTAGACGGTAGATAAATGATGGGTGACTGATATTGTCGATGGTTGTTAGAATCGTATAAGTATTTATGTAATTTTTTTATTTCGAGATCTATGACAATAGAACCCCGAAGAGTCCCCCGAGTCACCATTTCTTGGGCGGACGGTTACGTCCTCTGTGTCCAAGTTAGGGACCCGGTCCTTCTAGGGGACCTCTTCCTTTACCGTTAAGTAAAGTCGTAAGAACGGGCCCTTTAGGGTACCTGTCTCCTCGGACCGCCCGATCTCACATACCCCAGTGTCTTCTCAACCTGTACTGAATCACTGATTTGTGGTGATGGTAAACATTAGAATGACGTTAATTTTTTTTTTTTTTTGTTTTGGTGACTGAACCTAGTGTCGTTCATTCGACGATTTTTAGATGTGTAAATTTTTATTGGTTGGACACAATAACCACTTACATATCAACATGTACGGCGGTGATGTCACCTCGGAGATTTGTTACGGTCACGGGGTGTGAGAGACGGTTCGAGGAAGGGGACCCAAGGGGGCGTACCCTACGAGAAGAGGGTACCTCTCTCTACGCACTGTAGGAGGTTCGAACTGTACCGTGACAGAGAGACACCGGAGGAAACTGGGATAAATCCTGAGATCGATGAAGGAGAGCATTCTAAACAGATAACCCACTCGTTATATATTATATTTAACCTACTGTGACGTAACAATTTTAACACTCTTAGACGAAAGAATATGGACGAAGGGTGGGGACCGAAGTTTGATTTCGACTCTCAAAGATTTTCCGTTCCTCATATAAAATGGTTATGAATATACGATCTAGTTATAAAGTCGTATGTATAAAAAATGGTATATAATGGTTATGAGTTTACGATCTAGTTATGAAATGGTATGTGTGGTATGGACCAATAGTTATGAATTTACGACATCGGACCGTGTATCATCCGAAGTTTATTTTATGACTTATTTTACCCTGTACAGATATATTATTTAATGAGGATTCTCTTGACTTTTGTCTAAATTAAATATTGGACTAGTACAGACGACTACTGTAAATAGAAGGGGAAAGACGATACCTGCCGTCACGTAGACTCGTGAAGGGACTAAATAAGACATGTGAACCAGAAGAACGGGTTCATCTGACTCTCTAATGTCTACTCTGTCAAACGAAGAGACGTGTCCGTCTGGAATAAAATAACACGAAGGGAAATAACGTGAAACATCTATGACGTAAAAAATGTTGAACTTCCAAACACCGTTGGGACGTAGTTCGCTCGACGATTCAGTGAAAAGGTTGTCACACACGAGTAAGGTACAAAGACAGTGTAAGACTATTAAGAGAAGATAAAGTTTGAAAAAGTAACAATAATATAAACAATACTCTTAGACACTGGTCACTAGAAACTACAATGAGGACGTTTTTTGATGCTGAACGACTTCTGAGTCTACTATTTCAATCGTATAAAATCGTTATTTCATAAAAATTTAATTCCATGTGTGTGACAAAAAATCTGTACAATAATGTGTGAGTTGTCTGATGTCGTATCACATTTACATTGAAAGTATGTTTGATCTTTTGGCTTACCATACTGAGTGAAATAACGTTCTAAACGAAATTTTACCGTCAGATCTTAATTTAGGTGTGTAGAGGTTCCATACGGCCATAAGGGTGTTCCTGTCTTCGGTTCAGGAACGATACAAGGTCTAGTTACAACGGTCTGTCTCCCGAATAAATACGTACACATATCAAGTTAATGTTAATCGTTTCAAAGATATACTTTTGCCTGTGCCTAAGGCATAGAGACTTTAAAATGTGTAATAAAACAGATCGTTCGAGAATTTTTCAGTTATAAATTAGATTAAAGACCCTTAATGGACCCCCGGGTCTCCAATCCTAAGGTCCCCCGTATCCAAACTAGGAAACGATCCTTTGATTCTAGGGTGTTTGGCGGCTCATACACACACACCGTCCCCCCTATGACGAAAGAGGAAGACCTCCGTAATTATATGAAAAAGGATAAGAAAGATGATTCATGTTGATTTTTGGAACTTACAGTAAATTTATTGTTTACATTCTCCTGTGCAGTCGATCTCTGGGACCCTGGGTTCCTTGTTGTACCACCACTCAAGAAACCCAAAAGAAAACGGAGTAAAAAAGTTCTCAACCTTCACTTCTTCGACCTCTACGGTTTCCCATACTGGTTTTTTGGATTGTTTTCCGGCGAAAGAGATCGGTTTCCTACTTCTGGTTATCCTTTTGTCTTTGGAAAATCTGTCATTAGTGAGGTCAGTTTTGGTGTCACTTCTGACACCAGGTAGAGGTGGGTCCGGTCGCGGTACTTCTCGGATCTGAAACTGGGTACGACACCATGGTACTAGACCGGAGGAGACAACTGGTCCGAGTTGTGGACCCGTCGACTTGTCGACGGATAAGGGTCGTCATTGTTCTCACCGGGACCCCCCAGATGTCTCCGTCTCACCCTATGCACCTAAAGATGGAGGTGGACCGCTATCAGTTCACCAATTGAAGGGAAGGAAGCGGTCTCACCAGCAGTCTCTTTCGAGGAAGTGTTCCTTCCAAATTTATTCTAGATGTCAAAGTATTGTACTTTTACAGGTCCAAAGTTGATCCATGGTGAACCGTGAATACTTTTTGTGGTTCTTGGTCTTTCTAAAGTCTGATATACAAATTTTTCTCTTCTGTTGGTTGTCTACGATTGTGTCTCTATTGTCTCTTCAATTTTACTAGAGTGTACGAAAATTTCGTCAGTCCCATTTTTACAAAGTTGTTCTTAGTACTTGATCGAACTTTGTTTACTTTTCTGTCTTTGGAGTCATTTGTTTCTATATTTCTTCTTGGTTTATTTTCAAAATCTTAACTCTTTATGTGAACTTTGTTTTTCTGACCACTTGCCCGAGTTCTCGTCTTATCTCTTTTGTTTGTTAGTCACTTGACCTTTTGCTTGGATATATTTGGACTCGCTGTCTCTCTTCTCGCCATTTTACTTCTCGGGGTCCTTACGCGTCGCGACATTGTTTGGTAGGTCATAGACGCAGTAGTCCAAGGCCCCTCTTCTTTTGTTTCCTCCGTCCAGACTTTTCCATGAGTCACTATGTTACTTACTTTTATAAGATGTTCACCGTTTTTTGTATTTAGATACCAACGTCCTTTGACTCGTTTAAGGTTAGTCATATTTGGGTTTCTTTAGGAACGGTTATGTCTCAGACAGTACCTGTCTAGATGAGACTTTCTTACGGAATTCCTTGGAGAGATCTGTCTTTTCTTTGTCATCTTTGGTCTTGGGACTTTGCGTCATTCCTTCTTTCCGGTGTTCTGCCCCTTTCTGTTCTCTTGAACGAAAAGGAGAACATTCAAAAGGTTTAATGATGTGACATACTACACTAAAGATTTACATACGTCTTCTTTATAAATTCTTTAATATTTGCTCTTTTCCATTTCCATGTATTTCTCTCCATTGTAAAGATTTACAGTGAGTCAAAGTTTTTTACTATGGTCCTCTGATTCTCTTCGTATTATATCGATTATATTTTAGATCTCGATGGTGATTTTTACGATATGTTTCTTTTGTGTGATTTTTTATGATATATTGAGTTCTACTTTAAGATTTTTTACAAGTACATTAGTGTCCTCTTGTCCTTTTTGTTTTTGTCTTTATGTCTCGTTTCGCTTTTGAAGAAACCGTCTGCATTCAGGATTACATAGTTATTAATTTACATTCACCAGGTTTACGTAGCTAATTTTCTGACCATCTTATTTAATCCTCTTACTTTACCGGTGGGTGAGGTCATGAGAACGGATCTCTTAAGGCACCTGTCTCCTCGGACCACCCGACGACAGGTACCCCAACGTCTCAGTCTGAGCTGACTTCGTTGAATCGTCGTCATCGTCGTCTCATTTAATTTTTGTACTGTGCTTATGTACGACAGGTTTTCTATGAAATGTATACTGAAGCCTTAGACTTTTTCTTACTTATACACACACACACATATATATCGACTTAGTGAAACGACATTTGGACTTTAATTATGTTGTAACATTTAGTTGATATGCGGTTATTTTAAAAATTTTTGATTTTAATTTTTTCATACTGAATCCGTCTGACTTTTATTTTCCTACCTTGTTCTATATAGTACGTTTTTAATTTGTTTTCTATATTAGTCGATATGATTATAATCGTTTTTTTTAATGGTCTCGATCTCTTACTGTAACATATTACTATTTCGTTAGGTGGTACTTTTACATTGTTAGGATTTGTGTATACTTGACTTGTCTCGAGGTTTTATACACTTCGTTTTTAAGTGTTTTGGATTTATACTTTAGTTATTTAGGTACTAATATCGACTTCTGGGAGACAGTTGTTACTTATCTTGTCATTCTATCTTTTAGTTGAGTCTTATGAAAAATTTTTAAGTCATTCTTATAGTTAGTTATCCTAAATTGACTGTAGATGTCTTGTGAGGTAAGTTGTTCTTGTCTTATATGTAAGAAAAGTTCGCCTTATATATGAATTTTATTCTTCAAAGTTCACTTTATTTTTATATATAACTTGACTCATTTTTACTTTTATATTTTATTTTTAAACATCCTCTGTCGATTTTAAGGACTCTCCCTTTGTATCTCGTATTTGTGTATATTATCTTTTTTCTTTAATTTCCCAACTTAGTTATTAGATTCGTGTGTAGATTTCTTGGATAATTTTTTTTCCTTATCGTTTTATTTGGGTTTAGTTCGTATTCCTTCTTTTATTAATTTTCGTCTTTATTTACTTTAAATCTTATTTTTTGTCCTTTTTAAATTCTAGTTGTTTTTTCGACTAAGAAACCCCCTTGGTTTTTTTTTTCTCCCACTTCAGTCATTTTAACTGTTTGGGATCGTTCTGTTTCTTTTTTCTCTCTTTTCTGTTTAATGATAGTGTCCTTACTTTACCCAATAGTGATGTCTGGGACGTCTGTAGTTTTCCGATTCTTTCTTTAGTATGGTTGATTGTTAAATTTGTTTGTCTGGTTAGGGAGTTTTTGTTTGATGTTCAGCGACATACATTTTATCTATTGGGCTTGTCGGGATATTCGATAGTCCTGTTACTTTAAGTATTAAATTTTGGAGGGGTTTTTTCTTCATAGTTCCGGGTCTACCGAAGTAACCAAATTTCTTAGAAATTTCTGTTTAATAGTGAGTAAGATGTTTAGGTAAGGGGAGTTTTTTCTCCTGACCCGTGAAAGGATAAGTAAGATGCTTCGTAATGGGACTATGGTTTTGGTCTTTTCTTACCGTGGTTTTCTCCCTTGTGATGTCTGGTTACAGGGAGTATTTATGTCTATGTTTTTACGAATTTTGTAAACTTTTGTCTTGACTTATTATATGGTGTTTTTCTTAATATGTGACTGGTTCACCCCAAATAGGGTCCCCACGTTTCAACCTAGGTACTTCTTTTGTTAGTATAATTAGTATATTTTAGTGATGAATTTGTTCAATTTCCTTGTTTTTTGGATGGATTAGTATGACTAAGTTTCGTCTTTTTTGTAAAGTGTTCAGTTGTCGGTAAGTACTATTTTTTTTTAGAGTCCTTTTGTCTTTGTCTCGTTTTGAAAGAATTAAACAATTCGTAGATGTTTTTGGATGTCGATTGTAATATGAATTGTCACTTTCTAACTTAGCAAAAAGGGAATTCTACCCCTTGTTCCGTACCTACAGATGAGAATAAGTTGTATTATTACCCTCCAGATCAGTTAGTCATGTCGTTATTTTCGTCTATTTGTCGTGTGTATAGTCTTTACTTCTTTAATTTGACAGGGATAAACTTCTGACAGATGTGTCTTTTAGTGTTCCCTAGATGGTTTTTTTAGAGGGTCTTGGTCACTCAAGTCATTCCAGTGTCTTCTGTTCTATTTGTAATTTTTTTTTTGTGGTTTTTTGTTTCAGGACAT
The DNA here is from genome assembly GCA_006410555.1 of Capra ibex. Lineage (NCBI taxonomy): Eukaryota > Metazoa > Chordata > Mammalia > Artiodactyla > Bovidae > Capra > Capra ibex. The sequence continues at coordinate 64,067,331 of SJYO01048061.1, read as the reverse complement.
AAAGATTTATGATCGTTGTTTGTGTACCTATTCTTTTAATTTATATATTAAGGTAACTGTTAGTGAGTTTCTTTCTTGGTTTATGAAACCACATAGATTATTTTGTGTGTGACCTAAATGTACGACTTTTCACGTGTTGTTACTACTTTCTTGAGTCCCTAGATTTATTTACTTCGACCTGCTGAGCCGTGTCATTTCTACAGTCAAAGAGGTTTGTCCATACGTCGAGTTACATTAAGGATTGTCCTGAAAAAGGCGTAATCTGTTTGATGAGATTTTAAATATCTTTCTGTTTCCTTGACTTTATAGGTTTTGTTAAAACTTTTACTTTTTATCTCATCCCCTTTATTTAGCCAGGTCAAAGTTCTGAATTTTATCGTTGTCATTGAATCTGACACCATAATCGTCTCGTTGTCTGTGAGTCTTGTCACGTTGTCCCTGGGGTCTTTGTCTGAGTTGCGATTGTACGAGTTGGCTAAAAACTCTTTCTACTTTCCGTTAAGTTCCTACCTTTCTGTCGGTAAAGTTGTTTACCACGACCCCGTTGACTTGTTTATGTCCAGTTTTTTTTTTTTTCTTCGAATTGGACGTAGAGTATGAAGTATATTTTTAGTTGAGTTTTACCTAGTACCTGATTCTACGTCATTCATTCTTTTTGGATATAATTTTCTTTCTTGCGTCCCTGAAGGGACCACCAAGTCCCCAACTTTCAGACGGAACGTCACGTCCCCTACACCCAAACTAGGGACCAGTTCCTTGATTCTGGGGTGTACGGTGTCTCGTTGATTCAGACACATGACGTTGATGACTTCGGGTGTGTGGGGTCAGTCTCTCAGGCACACGTCGTTGCTCTATAACGTCCTACGTTGTTTCTAGTCGTTGTTTCTAGGGTGTGTCGGTTTATGCATTTATAAAAAATTTTTTTTCCTTGTGTCTTCTTTTAGAAACTCTAGATCTTGATTCGTTTCTCAAGAATCTTGAGCTGTGGTTTGGGTACTAGGTATCTTGTTTTTAACTATGTAACCTGAAGTAGTTTTAATATGGAGTCCAGACGATTTCTGACAATTCTTTTCTTTTTCTGTTCGATGTCTGACCCTCTTTTATAAGCGTCTGAGGTATAGACTGTTTGAGCGGTCTAATCACCGACGGTACCCGATTCCTGCCCATCCTTTTTTCCCACACTTGTACCCATATTCTAGTGTTGCTACTCCCTTAGGACACCGTTGTCTTTACAAGAGATAGAATTGACAGTTGTGGTACCGACATTATAATTAAGACGTTCTACGAAGGTGACCCCTTTAGACATTTTCGATCTTCCGTAGAGAACATGAAAGAGGTTGACATACCCTTAGATATTAATAGAGTTACATTTTTCAAATTATATTTTTTTAAGATTTCGTTATCACTTTTGGTGTCAGTACTAGTCAATGGTGTACCATTGAACTATACCTTATAGATTCGGAGTTTGTGTGAATAATGGAGTTTGTGTAATTAATTACAATTAATTAAAATTAATAATTTATAATTGAAATTGAAAGATGACATTTTTATTTACGGAATTTTCTGTCACTGTAAAAGTCTCGATGTCCAGTTTCAGGTTACTAATGTCGAAGTTCGTTTTAGATGTACCAAGATGTCTTGACTCCGGATTAAGTCCACCATAAGTACGGGACCGTTTCTCGGACTTAAAAGAATTGATTGTCTCTTTAATAATTGTTTGGTCACCTACTAGTTGCACGTGGCTGGTGAACGGGTTGTGACAAGACCTTCAGAGGGAAGATATAAGGAGTAGGAACTGTGACTCTGATGTATACGGTGAACTACCTCTTGTGACCTGTGGGTGAGCCGATGACACTATTTAGACTGATCTCATTGAGGATAGCGGGTGCGATTGGAACCCTACCGTTCAGAAAGTTCAAGATTGAGGGACTGCTTTTTTAAATACACCTGATGTATGTGGTAAACAAAGAGTGGAGAAGGTGTTCAAAGGTTGAAAGAGTATTTCAAAGTTCGTTCTTCTTCACCAGTCTGTTTCGGGTAAATTTTACCAGAGGGTTGATGTCATGTATGTTAGACTAGAGAAATGAAGATAAAAATTAAAGACTTTAAATGTTGATATTGTCTAAAAGAATTTCAAATACAAGAATGTTTACTAAACAAGTACCGTGCAAAGTGAAGTAGTCTCGGTAGACTTATCTAGACGACTTTATTAAACAAATTTCGACGTAGAGGGAGGTTGAAAAGTAAGAAAAGAAGAAGAAACTAGAGTGGCTGGTTAAATAGGGTTAAAGAACATATTACTCTACTACTACCTATATCCAAAAAATGTAGATACCTCATTTTTTTTCTTCACTAATTAGTTGTGCACAGCTAATACAGTTCGTGTGCATTGAAACACTGGTACCACAAATGTAGAGTCGTTTATCAAATTTAGTAATTTAAAGTACAAACATTATTTACAGAAGGACTATATATTTAGTTATTAATTGTAAATTTTGGAGATTTCTGACTTAGCCATTCGTATTACATTTTAGACCTTTAAAGAAAACTCGTTTTATTGAGTATCACATTTGAAAACCATGTAATACGTTTTGATCTAATTGTTTCTTTCGGATGTACAATGATTGTCCTCTTTGACACTCCTCGTATGTCCTTGGAGGGAAGATTCTGGGTGATAAAAGTGAATAAAGACTGACACGACCCAGAAGTGACGACGTCCGAAAGAGGTTGACGCGACTGACCCCCGGTGAGAACGGCACGCGTCCGAAGAGTGACGTCACAGAAGAAAACAAGGGGTCGAGCCCGAGACACGTGCGTCCGAAGTCATCAACACCGTTTGTTCGAGTCCTCAACGCTGGGTGCCCGAGATCTCGCGACCGAGACATCAACATCGAGTGTCCGAATCGACGGGGTGTCGTACACCTTAGAAGGGTCTATGCCCTAGTTTGAACACGGGAGACGTGACCGTTCGTCTAAGAATTAGTGAGTGACCTGGTGATCCCTTCGGGCGTATGTCCTTGAGAACAAATCTCTTTTCCACGTTTCTAACATGGTTGTTAAGATTTTTATGACTGAAAAATTTTATCTACGAAGTAATTGTTTGAAAGAGATTTGTTTCGAAATTGTTTACGATCTTTTATGTCGAAGATCCCGAAGGAGTCACCGAGTCACCATTTCTTATGTGGACAGTTGCGTCCTCTGTGGCGAAGATAGGGACCAGGTCCTTCTATGGTGTACGGTACCCCGTTGATTTAGACACTCGGTGCTAATGACTCGGTCACTAGATCTCGGGCCCTCGACGTTGATGACTCGGGCACGAGGAGCCGATGACTTCGGACGGGTGGGATCTCGGTCGCGAGGGGTTCTCAGTTTCGGACGCATAGTGTTGACCCCTCGTCGGGGGTGAGCGGTGTTGATCTCTTTTCGGCACGTGGTTGTTTCTGGGTCGTTTCGGTTTTTATGTACTTTACTATAACTACACACACACACACACACATATTTCATCGAAGAGGACTCCATGAATATAGAAAGTCTCATTTTAATTTGACTTTTGTTACTGTACGGTAAACTGTAACGGTACGGTAGACTGTCACTCAATTCTGAGGTAGGAGAGTGGTGTAATTTTTATAGTCTAATGAAGTTGTCTTCTTTTATTTCTTAAGAACTTACGACTTTTTATCATGTACTACTAGGTCTCCAGTTACGGGTGTAGTGCACGTGTGTCCTTTATTATAATGAACCTCCCGTGTAACCCTAATTTGTCTCCGACGAACGTCGGTCTCTCCGTTGGTTGGGTCCCTCTAAGTCCCGTGACGGTTTTGACGGGGTTTCTGGTTCCCTTAGTTCCAGAACTGTGTGTTTATCAAATTTTCTTTGATTGGTCTAATGGATTCTTGATATTCTCGTCTAGACAAGTAATAAGTTACCTTTATATTGTATTCGGTGTTTATACTCAGTGTTTATATTAAGATTTTAAAGATCATCAAATTTTTTTGTTAGTCCACTTTATGTAAGATTTTTACAGAATAAATCGGATTGTGTAGGTTTTATCATAGTCAAGTTGTACTTTAGTTATATTTTTATAATTATACAAGATATATAGGAAAAGTGTGATTCAAATTTCAGACCATACATAAATTGTAAATCTCGTGTAGCGTTAGGTCTGATCAGTATAAGGTTCACCAGTCATCCATGTCCACCAAACGTCGATGATGTGACCTACCATGTCGATCTGTCGGAATTTTTGTTTGTGAAGGGATACTTAAATCTTAAAGGGACACTTGACCCTGTGTAATGCGGTCAGATGTGCAGGGAGAGGGTGACAACGGTGATATACAGGGGGAAGAGTTTTCTCTACTCTTTGTTTAGCAAGTGACAGAAGGTAGGAAAGAGAAGTGGGGAGAGGGACGGGTAGAGTGGTGGGTTGGGGATTGTTCTGTTTGCTGTTGTGTGGTCAAAATATCTCCCGTTCGTTTGACAAAAGGTTTAAGATAGGTGGACAGGAGGTGGTCATTAGAGAAAGAAAACATGTAAAAGTGATCCTCGGTTCTTTTGTTTTTTGCGTACGGTTACATTTAATTCTTGAATCCTGTGTGCCCAAATTAATTAGGATTACGACTAAACGGTCTACCCTGGTGTCAAGAGTAGAGGTAAAATGTCTATTCTTTCGACCGTGTCTATCCAATTGTTGAACGGGAATAGACGTCAGAGGTCGAACAGTTTGTTAGACTATTCGTGTAATTGGGGAATGTTTTTTATATTGGCCAGTCCTCCTTATGGTAGAACTTATAAGTTCCGTAACTCAAATTTTTCTCAAACATTGGTTTTGTGGTTTTTTTAGAAATTAGAGTCTTTTTGTAATTATGGACATCCACCGTTTACTTGGTGAGTCTCTGTCCATTGGATTGAAGAACGAATAAGTGAGATTGTAGTTGATTGACGTTTCGATGAGTACAGTCGTCTCGGCAGGGTGACAATCTTTTGCGTCGGTGTTCGTCATAGTGTGTACCTCATGTTCTTGGTCTGGGTCTGAGACTTCTGGACCTAAATCAGGACCTGTTACTTTTGACGTCCCATTAGAGTCCGTTCGACAAATTGGAAAGACTCGGGCATTCTAGTCTCCTTGTTATGCTCCAGTGAATGATATGTCCCGACGACGATCTTGATCCACTCTATGATGCAAATTTTATACAGAATTTTTTTACGAAATTCGATATATATTTGGAGTTAGGTTTTTAGAGACCCTTAGTTGGGGTACTCTTCGTGTATTGTAGAAATGGTTTAGAAAGTGTATGTCGTCCCGTGTCTTCGAATTATTTGTCGAGTATATGGTTGGACTTAGTAAAGCTAAGGATTTTTAATAGACCCTCCCATTTAAAGGACCGAGACGATTAATACGACATCCAATCGATACTGTCACAGTACGTCCCTTGACCCACTTCCCATGTACCCTTGAGATTTAAAGACGTTGAAGATAATCTTGGATTGTAATAGAGTTTTATTTTAAACTTCTACTTACGAGATGACCGCTTGAACCGTAAAAGATGTTCCACGGTGTTACTTTGACATAAAATATGATGTCTTCGTTCGTCACTTTTTAGTTTTTCATCGACTTTGTTTCAACGGAGTAAAATCAGTAGTTTAGTCTCGTAATAGAGATTAGTTTTCCATTAGAGAGAGGTAAGTAATTACTCCAGTAACGATATTTTGTCAGAATCTGAAATCCAGATTCACACAGGGTGTCTAATTAGTGACGCAATCTTTTTGTGGACAGATGACGGATACGAATCTTAACTGGGGTTGTATTTCGTCAGAAAAGGAATTTCCTAATTCGTTAGTTGGGAACAAAAGATGAGATGAGTATCCGAACGGAATCCGGAAGCAATCGACAGACGGAGGTGGAGAATCTTTTTATCACTTTACACGATCTATGAAGAGAGCCCCTTCGGGACTTTAAGGTCCTTTAATCTCAACTGATGTAATCTTCTTTGTCTTTCCGTATTTATTCTCCCCTCTTTCCTTCTCGCCCTTTAAATAGTCGTCTCTTTTTGATAATGTGTATTTTTTGTCCTTTCCGGTTGTGTGTTTTTGTTGGGGGTCGGTTACAGTGTTTGACGGTGCCATTTGTTACTTGAGGTGAAGGGAGACCCGAGACTACGGTAAGTAAACATAAGAATACCTCAAATTCTTCAATCTTGGTGGTAATTCTTTATAAAACATAAGTAATGTCTCGTTGTAATATGAGGTACATAAAATAGAACTCTTGTATTTATTACTTCATCTTTCTTATGAGTAGTGATAAATTAAAGTTGATATATTGTGTTGTACTTAGGTTTCGCGTAGTTCCGGTCTTTTGTTTGGACGACACTTGCCAAACCCCAATCCGTGTAGAGGAACGGGGAGATCGAAAAGGGTAGAGTGTCGGAGACCGAAAAAGTAAAATTAAAGTTAGACCTCCTCTGTGGTTTTTTTGTTTAGTTAATAAGTTACATTTTATGTGTCTTGTCGAATTTTTTTTTTCGTTAAAGGAAGTCAATAGTTACAAAGTATTCTTAATTATCACAGGAACGAAGGTTTCGATTTAATGTTTCGATTTAAGTCTCTTGAGACTTTGTTAATGAAAGAAAGATGAATTTTCGGTGGAAGTTTTTGTTATATGTATGTGTGAGATTTGATGTTAATTCTTAGATCTTTAGGTGTACGAAAAGAAGAAAATTTCGTCACAAGAGTTGACCCCACTAAAACAGGGGCTCCCCTATAAACCGTTACAGACCTCTGTGACAACCCAGTAGTGTTGACTCCGTGTCCACTCCTCTCCGACACACACATAGACGAGTCAACGAGTCAGGACAGGCTGAGACGTTGGGGTGCCTGACATCGGGTGGTCCGAGGAGGTAGACACCCTAAAAGGATCGTTCTTATGACGTCACCCAACGGTCAGGGAGGAGGTCCCCTAGAAGGGGTGGGTCCCCAACCTGGCCACAGAGGACGTAGAGGTCGTAAGCCTCCACCGGAGAAAAAAAAAAAAATGGTGACTCGCTGGACCCTTCGAGGACTCCTTTCCGTTCGTCACGATGATTTATATTTATAGGATGTTGTATGTCCCATTGTGGGTGTTGTTTCTTAATGGGTCGGGGTTTACAATTGTCACGAGTGGTGACAAGATTTCGTCAATGATACATACACACATGTAATTGGACAAAGTCTCATCTTTTTGAATAATGTAACATATTTTTATAGTTTGGTTCATTTTGATTCCCTTCAGTACTCAATCTAGGGAATTTAATATTGAACGAATTATTATTGTAGGACGTTGAACGGAAATTACTGATTTCAGTGAAATTAACAAGAACGTTTAACGTATGGGAGGTTCAAAGTACATCGTACTTCTGTGGAAATTCATGGGTGATATATGTTGTGGAAGTTACATAGCCAGTAATATAATCACTGGGTGACCACTTTTTGGTTGACGTCAAAACCTGGTACTTAAAAAAAAAAAAAACTGGTACTTAAAATTTAGTAATATTGATCCAAATTTGTGTAGAAATAGTTAGTTTTATCCTTGGTAATGTTAGTTGTGTAGAAACGGTTGTTCTTTATTCAAACAAATAAGGACATGGTATTTTTAGTCACGAAGTCCTGACTTACTTGAGAACTTTCGTATAAGACGGAGGACAACCAACACCTTCGTAAAAAGGAAGTTTTTCGACAGCTCTAGGAACTTCTTCACCATCAGGTGACCACTCACCGGTCCACTTATACCGTCTACTACGTTTTGAAGTGTCGGGTTAAACAAATTAAAAACTTCACGACCAACAGCTACACGTCAACTCGTGACGGTACGTCTGCTTGACCCGGGAAAGACAACTCGTTTCGGTCGACGTCCGTGTCGTCAAAAACCACGTAGAGTAGCTAGACGACTCGTGTGCAGAGTCTACATTACCAAAGTCTTTCAATATCAGCTACCCTGTCCGTCGTCTGGTGGTTTTTCACTGGTATTGGAAAAGACCACGTTCAAATCGAAACCCTTCACGAAACCTCGAAGAAGAACCAGGTTGGTGACTCGACCAGTAACGGTTGACATGTTTTAGATGAAAGGTAAGCAGTGTTAGGTGACTCTTTACCAAGTGACAATAACGTTTCCTATTCCCTTCTACTGTGAAGGTTTGTTACCAAAAAACTAAACGTCAGTCGAATGCTCCGTGGGTGAATAGGTCAAAAAAGTGGAAAGGTTAAACGAAGTTTACGGTTTACTGGTGTCTTACCAGTTGTGACTCAAGAAACCGTTGCAGAGTGTATCGACATTCTCCTAGTCGAAGCTACATGTAGGTAATCGTCAAAGACCCGGTTTACTCAACAACTAAACTCAACAGAGACGTCGAAATACTGGGTAAAACTTGAGTTTATTCTATTAACGAGTTTAAAAAGAAAAATAGATTGTAGTAAAGGGATCAGATTTATTTATATTTGTCGTTCATCATTCAGTAATCGTTTTTTTTTTCCCTCTTTACACGTAATTTTACTACATATTGTATAGGTGTAAATATATTCTTCCACAAGATTATAGTTTTCCATTTCAAGTCGTTAAGTTTTGGCGATAATGAAAACGTCTGCCATTTCGTAGGCGGACGTTACGTCCTCTGGCCCCAAGTTGGGGACCCGACCCTTCTAGGGGGTCTCGTCCTTTACCGTTGGGTGAGGTCATAAGGACGGACCTCTTAGGGTGCCTGTCTCCTCGGACCACCCCCCGATGTCAGGTACCCCGACGTTTCTCAGTCTGTGCTGACTCGCTAATTGTGTGTTGTCATTACCATTGAAAAGGACCTTGTATCTCGATCAGTACGGGTCAATTTTGACCAGTTCCGGTGACTGGTAAGTTGACCCCGAGGTACTCACAAACTGGAGTCTCCCGGTTTTATACAGTGGAAGTCTTGTACGATTACGGTAAAAGACTTGTTCGTAGAGTGCTTCTTTGCACATTGAGTCTATACGGGGACGTCCTGTGGTTACTGAAGTGAAATAGTAGGAAGGAAAGGGGGTGGGGAGTCTGGTGGAACGAAGAAATAGGGTATTTATCGGGTTCAGACAGTGGAGACCTCTCCGTCTATATTCTAAAAAACAACAACAGGAGGACAGAGCAGTAAGTCGACGGAGTTCTTATTTGAGAGAAAACGTTTATAGTCACAGAATCACAAGCCGAATAACACGTGACCCATTTACCTGGACGAAACTATTGTGTTCATTACTATTGTAAAAATGTTAGTAACCAAGTCATTAGTAGTTTGTAGATGGCACTCGTTCCATATCGGAAGTCCTTACACTCCCTAAAAAATGTATAATTTTTTATTATACACCAGTAGGGACTGGTGAGTCATCACACACTTCGTGAACTTCTTTCCGTTGATTTACAAGATTTGTGAGTCCTCTCTAGTGTGACCGACACTTGTCCTTCCAAAGGTCCGTGGAACTCCCGACACTCTTCGTCCTCGTAAATGTCACTACCGTTCCCAGAGGTCTTCGTCTCCCTTGACAGTTTTTGACCTCGGGGCTCCACTCTTTCCTGTCACAATAGTCGGTCACTTCTCCTCTGGTCAAACGGAGTCCAGGTCCTAAAAACAATTTCGTCTCTTTTTATGTTTGCCTTTTTCCACATTCTGTCTGATACTTCTCGAAGACTCACGATTTGATTCCGGTGAATAATGTTACTTTACAATTTTCGAAGGATTTTCTTAGGAAACGAGAGATTAGTTCCGACGAGGGGATCTTAGATGGATTGTATATGAGTGTCTCGTGAATAGTGGAATGCAAGAGGAATAAGTTTATTACGAGTCGGGGTTAAACTCGGATCGTTTTTAGTCGTAAATATCACGACCATTTGTGTCATTATTGGTAATACGTTTGTCAAAATTCTTAGTTCAATCTTAAAATATAAGATTACAAAGAAGCTTCTTTTATTAATGTTGAAAAATTCATCCTTTTTTTGGGGTTTTCTATTCGGATAATACAGGTGAAACCAAGAAACTAGAAAAGCCACTTCTACTCAGTAAATTTCATCGTTAACGACCATTAGAAAGATGGTTTTCTCAAATCCCTCTTTTAGGAATTTTTAGAAGTAAAATTTTATGAAATTGTTTTGTGATTGTCATTAGACGGTCATAAAAGTCAGTCTATAGTTCACTACCCATATTTTCCCCACACCTGGCTCATAAAAGAATTCCACGGGTCTTTACATTGTTTTTTACAAAAGTGCTCTTTTTTGTACTTTGTTTAGAGTGACCTTTTCTTCGTTTTGTTAGTCAGAAAATTTACATTGCATACATAAATTTAAGATGTACTTATTTTTGTTTGTAAATGTTCTAGAGGTCTTAAGACATTTCACTTGATACTGTTGAAAGTATTTCGTTTTATGATGGTTATAAAAGAGTATGTGTCATACTTCTGAGACCAGTAAAAGTCAACAGTGACAACTCTAGAAATAGTTTTTCCCTGTCTTTAGGTTATCAGTCGTTGCTGTGTTTTAGTTAATGACTTTTCCTGATAATTATATGATTTTAAATTTTGACGGAGATTGACGTAGAGCGAGGAAATTAAAAGTTGAATAGATCTTTACCTCTGAAGTGTTCGTCACACATGTAGTGGTCATAGGAATTGATTGAAGTCAGTACCCCGTGGGGCACGAGTGTGGTGTAAAAGGACATGATTCTTGACGGATATTTTTCAGGGAGCGAAGTGGACTTATCGTCGTGTGTGATCGCGGCCGTAGAGACTCTCGGTGATGTTGGACTCATTAACACGTAATACTTGTTTCTCCGGAAATATTTCGGTTTCAGTCTCGAGATTCATTGTTGGATAAAGTTGACTCTGTTCGACTGAACTTGAACTTTCATACGAATGAGGTAAGTAATTTTCTTTACGTGTCTTATTTCGTAAATTTCGCCGAAAGAATCTTCCGTTTTCCCCTCTCTGATTAAAAGATACTTAAGGAAAAATATAGATGAAGTGAAATTACGAATGTATACGAGAATTTTGACTAAGACTGTCTATGAAACGTTTTATGGTGGTCAAGTTGAAGTCTATAAAAATGACCCTGATAATTAGTCGGTAAGATAAAAGTAAATTCAGTTTTCATTAAATTTCTATTGAATTTTGAAACTACTAAACGCACTTACGTCGAGAGTATCCGTGTCTCTTCCGAAAGTTACACGGTGTTCCAGGGTTCGTCATAATTCTGATGATCATTCTTAGGGACACACGACCCAACAGTTCACAAGTTATAATACGCATGATGGTGGGTAAAGATTCGAGAGGAAACATGTCGTCTTTTAAATTAAAAAAGGTTACTTTCCTTTAAATCTAAATTTCTTCTCGGTAATGAAGATTTCCCAGTGCCGTAGGTCTCTGGTAGAAGAATTTTTTTCCACTCAGAAATGAATGATGTCTAACTACCACTTCCTTAGAAATGGTCTCTGATCTCTCGACACGTCGAATGACCAGTTGTAAAAAAAAAAGAAAACCGTTTGAAAACTCTTGGTAGACAAAGTTTCTAGGTCAGTAATCACAAGGAACTAGAAATCTTACGTCGAAAGGGTTACAAGAGAGTAAGTCGAGAAACGTGTAAATTGAAGACATAGTTTTGAGTCTTATCGAGTCAGAGGGACTCCGGTCTTACGTGTAGACGACAGAAATAAAAATAAAAGTTTAGTAAAATATTGCAAAAATTACGTTTCCTACCATTACGTACTTAGTGGAAGGGGTTACAAGATTGTCGTGTCGAGTTTGCTCATGACTCACGGATGACACTCGGTCGTGACACGACCACGTATCCCGGGGAGTGGTGAACTAAGAAGAACTTCTTTAGTTAGTCTTCTCTGTGAGGGTATTTGTTTTTTAAGGTCACAGGTAAGACATTCGTTGTCTGGATTCAAAACCCTTTATGGATTAATAGACCTTCCTTCATACGGTTTTACAGTAGTCATTACTCTGTAATGAAAGAGTCCAGGGATTATAAAAAAGGTTTAAAAGATAAACGTAAATGACTAAAATTTTGGGTTTATTTTTACATTTATTACTTTTAATTTATTGTCGTCGTTATGAATAACTCGTGAACAATGTAAGGGGTCCATGATTCACGAAGTACATGGAGTGGGTTGTCTTTTCGGGACATTCTCCTTTTGGTAGGTGTAAAATCTCCTCCCTCCTGTATTCGTCTTCAACACTTGTTCAGTTTTTGTCGGTCATCACATTAAGATGTTCGCTTCTCAGTTTGTCCACAGTGAACAACCTGCATACTGTTTAGAGTGACTCCAGATCAAAGAGCACATTTTACCCTAATTATCCCGGATGGATAATTCTTTCACTTCTCCTTGATTTGTCGAAGAACTACTCCCATCTTCTCCTTCTCACTTTTTCGACCGAATTGTGGTTATGTCATATAATTGCGTGTATGTACCTTAAATCTTTCTACCATTGCCATTGGGAAATACACTTTGTCGTTTTCTCTGTGTCTATATTTCTTGTCTGAAAACCTGAGACACCCTCTTTCGCTCCCACCCTACTAGACTCTTTTATCGTAACATATAATAGTATACACTTTGTCTAGTGGTCAGGTCCAAGCTACGTACTTTGTCCCACGAGTTCTGACCATGTGACCCTACTGGGTCTCCCTACCCTACCCTTCCCTTCCCCCCAAGTCCTACCCCTTGTGCACATGTGGGTATCACCTAAGTACAGTTACATACCGTTTTGGTTATGTTATAACATTTCATTAATCGGAGGTTAATTTTAATTAACTAATAAATTTTTTTTTTGTGGAGTCGTAAGTTTTTGATTCTAGTACCGTAGACCAGGGTAGTGACGTTCCGTTTATCTACCCCTTTTTTCACCTTCGTCATTGTCTAAAAGAAAAGAACCCGAGGTTTTAGTGACATCTACCACTGACGTCGGTACTTTAATTTACTACGAACCAGGAACTTTCCTTTCGATACTGATTGGATCTGTTCTCATAATTTTTCGTTTCTGTAGGGAAACGACTGTTTCCAGGTATATCAATTTCGATACCAAAAAGGTCATCAGTATGTACCTACACTCTCAACCTGGTGTTTCTTCGACGCATACCTTTTTGAGTACAAAAGCTTGACACCACGACCTCTTCGGAGAACTCTCAGGGAACCTGACTTTCCTTTAGTTTGGTCAGTTACGATTTCCTTTACTTGGGACTTGTAAGTGACCTTCCTGACTACGACTTCGACTGCGAGATTATGTAACCGGTGGACTACGCTTCTCGACTGTTACCTTTTCTGGGACTACGACCCTTTCTGACTTCCGTTTTCTTCTCTCGCCGTCTCCTCTACCAATCTGTCGTAGTGGTTGAGTTACCTGTACTTAGACTCGTTTGAGGCTCTATCACTTCCTGTCCCTTCGGACCGCACGACGTCAGACACCCCAACGTTTCCTAATGTACGTTGAGTCACTGACTTATTGTCCCCGTATCGAGTGAATTCCAAGAATACTCCTTATTTGTTTTGGTATATACTTTTGTTGCATCGTGACACAGACCGTTCATTCACTTACGATAATGCTCAGAGAAGTAGTGACGATGTTAATCGAGTTTGTAAACTCGTGTAATAAAGTGTAGAGACCCAAGCCAGAGGCATGGACATTTTTCCATCACTGTTGTGACCGTGGCACATCGTTGACACTCCTAAAGTGTCCTATTATGTGTCGATAGTTTTGTCAATCGATGACATTAAGAAAGGTCCGGTGTGTTGGACCGTGACCGAGTCATTCGACATCGTTTACGTATACTACTTTATGAACCGACCTTTTGTAGATTCTCGTGCCTTTTTTTTAGGTATGACGTGTGATTTAAATTGTTCTGTCGATGTCTATTGTACCTGTCACTTGAGAAAAGAAAACTTTTATATGTATGTAGGTAATTATCTTTTCCGTCGTTGTTATATGAGGTTCTAGACGTTAAACACCTATAGTCGTTGATTTGTCAATAATTTTTTTTTGTGTGTGTGTGTGGAATAATGGTGGTGATGGTGTAGTTTGTCGTGATTGTTTTGTTAGGTTTTGAGATGTGTGTAGACACAAATTTTGTCGTCCTCATAGGACTGGTCTGTGGAGGTTAGGGTAGTATAGTATTAATTCTAAGAAGGTATTGTAAATTTTCTTCTTATGATTTTGAATATTTTAAAATCACACAATTCTTCCCTCTGCCTCCGATGGACAGAGATTCTGCGTGTAGAAAAAAAGGGTGTTAAGGTCAATTTTCGAAGTATAAAATATAACTGTATTATGTGTTTTAATGAGACTGATTTTTATCCTTGTGTTCTTGTAAAGACGTTGTCGTTAAAAAGAACCTCACTTATAATTAGAAATTTTACTCATAAAATGTCGTATCGACAATGACTTCTATTTAGGATACCAACACAACTCTCTTATGACAGTACTCTAATTGTTTTACTTTAATTTTTTAATTCAAAGAATTAAAATTTTTTACCTAGTCGTCCGTCTATATATTCGACCATAAGTCATCTTCCATCTTTATTGATAGTCACCATGATTTTTTTTTTATATATATATATATATATACTTAAGACTGAAATTATTTTCTGTAATCTATGATATGATATTTTATAAATCAATTCCCTTTAAGGGACCGTGAGGTCACCGATCCTGAACCGCGAAAATGACGACCCCGGTCCAAGTTAGGGACCAGTTCCTTAATTTTAGGACGTTCGGCACACCGTACCGTTTTTTTTTTTTTTTTTTCAATTCTTTACGATAAAGTTATTAACTTCCCATGATTGAGAAGGATAGAAGTGACGTTTAATAGAAAGTAAACTTATTGTGAATTGGTTGTCAATATGTATTTATACGTTGTACGTGATAAATAAACTTTCATCCTTTCTTTTGTCCTAAGAGTTTTCCGTCTCTTTGTCGGGAAAATTTGGTGTCTAAAATGTCTTAGAGATTATAGTTCGTCTAAAAGGGTTCGTTTTACGTGGGAAAAGAGTTAGGTGGACGTTTGTATACTTTTCTTTTAATGATAAAAGGGGAAGATCACTGTAGTTATTTCGGAGTCATTGGGTCTCTTTCTAAAATAAAAGTTATAAAATTATGACTGAGGGAGACGACATATTTTTTCCTAAGTTTTTACAGTAAAGGGAATCCTAGATTGATCCATGCTAAGAAAGATAAACAAAGGGTATTTTGTGTCGAATTTTTGTCTATCGAATTGTTTCATTTTATATAATGAAACCCAATCTTGTCACTTTTGTTAGTAGGAGGTCTTATATAGGAAGTTTAGATTTAAAAAATCATGTCTTGAATCTGTTTGGATTCTTTTCTTTGTTTTCAGATTTATAAGAAGGACCCGGTACGACTTGTTAAGTCATTGAACTTTGAACCCCTTTCGTAGACTTCAGGTACTTGGAGTCAAAGAAAAATGGACATTTGGATTCTTACTTCTGTGAATAATTTGAGACGTTTAGACCATTCCGGTTATACTCTTACGTTAAATTTAAGTAAGAGACTTATTAATGACTGGTGGATGAGTACTGTATGTCACATGTCCCGATCCTATCGGTTTAAATCGTTTACCTTGTATAGACATAGAATTATAATAAATGACATACATTTCAATTAACGTGTAGGACATGAAATCCCGAAGGGAGTATCGAGTCAACCATTTCTTAGACGGACGTTACGTCGTCTGGGCCCAAGCTAAGGACCCAACCCTTCTAGGGGACCTCTTCCTTTACCGTTGGATGAGGTCGTAAGAACGGACCTTTTAGGGAACCTGTTTCCTCGGAGCGTCCGATGTCGGGTACCCCAGCGTTCTCAGCCTGTGTTGAATCGCTGATTTGGTGGTGGTGGACATGAAATAGACCGTTGAAAGGGACTTCGTGTATGTCTCTAAGTTCATACTGTCGAAGAGTCGAAATCTTCTGAATGTTTTTCATTCTCTTTATTTACATATATATTTGTTTGATGGTATGTCTCTTCTCATTATAGATACATCGTAAATTTCTTTCCTGGTTCCCCCCCTTTTCCATTCGACCCTTTTGTCATTCTCCCGAAACCCATTACCAGTGTTAGTTCGTGAGTGTTCTAGGTTTCCTCTTATTTTTGACTGTCACGAGTCAATGTCGGAGGTAAGGCCGGTGTGTCCGAACACGTCAGTGGTTTGTAGGAGAAGGTAATATGTTTCACCTTTGTCCAAAACTTCAATGAACGGTATAAAAGTGTGGTTAGTTAAATTTAATGAAGTTTCTCTGTACGTAATGTTGGAGAGTTATCTTTCTACATTTACGGTCGAGGATTATAAGACTGAATAGAGGGACAGTTTAGCTCAACAAGAGACGAATAAAATGGGTTATAATAATTTGTTTAAGACAGGTTACATCTGCCCCGGCGATTCTGATTTTAGAAGTCTTCTACAGTAGGAAAAAGAGTGAAAGACAGCAGGTTCGTTGACAAAGGACAGAGACGGAGGATTTATTTGTCGAGACATACTAAGTGAGAAGTCTATCAAAATTCGTCTAGTAAAAATTGATCTACGTTTTTGATGACGAAGAAATGAAACGTGAAGGACGAGGTTGGGAGGCGTCTACGAGAGAAGAAAGATGTTCTGGGTCAATAGTAAGAAGTACTGTATTCGGTTGGGACTAAGATCAGACTCACCTTGTAAGTGTGTCGAGTTTTCAATTTATTGGCTGATGTGACGTCTTGTACACATATCTTTTCCATATCATTACGTTTTTTAAATAAATATAGTAAGAAATAGTATGTGGGAGTGTGTTAGAATGTCCACTTTCCTAAAGTCTCAAGTCTCAGGTGTCGAGAGAGTAAAAGTGTTCTACTACCTTTAGTACGGGACATTAGTACACACTAGTGCACTAGTGTACACACTACACCTAGTGATCAGATGTGAATGTCTCGTTCGTTCCTTGGTCTCAGTCTAAAAAAATAAAAGTCAAGTCATAAAAAAGACGATTTAATGTGAAGACAGGATGATATGAGAATGATGTAGAAGACTGACCATGGACTGTATAAGGTACTTAAAATTAAAATAACGTATAAAAATGAGAAAAACTTTTATATTTCTTTAGATATCTAATCAAAAAGTTTGACGTTAATTAGGGATTGTGTCATTGGATTTTAAGTCGAATTGATTCTTTGTTTTGTCGTCTAAGTTGAAATATTAACAGACATAAAAATTGAGGTATTCCTTCACACTCTTTTCATAAATATATAGGGTTACCTGGTTTGACTGTTCAGGTTCTGTTCTTTGTGATAGTCATAGCTTAGAATTCTTCTACGACTAGTAACATAGAAATCACCTTCGACAAAATAGTTCTTCATGATATGGATAGAATCATTCGTATATTTATGACGACTCCAATCTAAAAATTTGAGGTAAAAGGATCTTAGTCCCCTCCCCTTTTTTTGATAATAAGTTTTTGATGACAAGAATAAATTAAATTTGTATATACCGATCTTCTTAGATATTCAAATGTTGGTGTCCCTATTAATCTACTGGTTACAAGGATATAAAACTTTTCTAATGGTCACTGTTGAGAAAAGTTACCAGAATGGAAACAACTTTCATGAAATTTGCACGAGACGAGACCATAATATCCTACTTCTTCAGAGTCAAAGTTTGACATTAGGAGAGGTCTTCCTTCAAAGTGGTTTCGTCTGTTGATTACTTGTATTTTAATCATCGTGTAAAATATTTAATTGAATTTCTTCCCATTTCATGAATTTGACTGATATTAATGTCTTGAAATCATGACAACGTCTCATAAAAATGTTGGAATATACCTTATATTCTAAATTCTTAGAGTTTTATTAGGAAAAATTTTTAGACCATAGGAAGTATTAAGTTTTCCTGTGTACATGGAGTTACAAGTAATGTCGTTATAAATGTTATCGGTTCTGTTCTTTCATTGGATTTACACGTAGTTGTCTACTTACCTATTTTTACACTACACATATATGTATGTATATATACACAGACATGTGTATACTACCTTATAATGAGTCGGCATTTTTCCTTGTTTTGACCCAGTAAACACTACACCTATCAAGATCTCAGGCAGTGTGTCACTTCAGTCAGTCTTTCTCTTGTTCTTCATAGGACATAGTTACGTACATAGACCGTACATCTTTCTACCATTGTCTACTCGGACAGACGTCCCGTCCTTATCTCTTCTTTTGTGTGTCTTGTCTCGACCCCTGTACCGTCCCCCACCCCTTCCCTCCTTCTCCTCCCCTCTGCTTACCCTTTCGTCTAATCTGTACACACGATACCGCACGCTCTGCCGACCCCCTTCGCCGATGTGTCGTGCTAATTCGTACGTACAATACCGCACGCTCTGCCGACTCCCTTCGCCGATGTGTCGTGCTAGTCCGTACACACGATACCGCACGCTCTGCCGATCCCACTTCGCCGATGTGTCGTGCTAATCTGTACGCACAATACCGCACGCTCTGCCGACTCCCTTCGCCGATGTGTCGTGCTAGTCCGTACGCACGATACCGCACACTCTGCCGACCCCCTTCGCCGATGCGTCGTGCTAGTCTGTACGCACAATACCGCACGCTCTGCCGACCCCCTTCGTCGATGCGTCGGGTCAATCTGCACGCACGATACCGCACGTTCTGCCGAGCCCACTCCACCGATGTGTCGTGCTAATTCGTACGTACAATACCGTACGCTCTACCGACCCCCTTCGCCGATGCGTCGTGTTCCTCGATCCCTCACTCTGCCCCTTTCCGTCTCCCCCAAATTCTCATTTCCCTACACACATATGTATACCAACTAAGTGAAACAACGTGTCGTCTTTGTGACATTACGTTAAGATGAGGTTTTAATTTATCGTGACGGGTACTGTTTTTTCCTTTTTTCTTACACTTACCTGATTTACGCGGTTAGTTTGTTTTTTGTTTTTTGTTGGACCATAAGAAGTGTCTTTGAGAATATATGGATCAATTTCTTGTCTCATACAAAGTATTGTATATGATATGTAAATTTAGAGTTCCTTTGAGTTCTATGTTCCCGGTTTATCATGTCGTACATTGGTTTTTTCGTAAGAACACGTTTTGCAGATCAAGACGGTGTTTGAGAGAATTTATAGATAGTGTTCCAAAAGGTGATTTACGATTCTTTGGTTCAATAATTTTTAGTATGAGTAAATTATACCAATTTCATTATTGTTTCTTCGTCTGGAAAAGGTAATTCACATGGTGTGTTTGCATTGGTTTCGTACCAATATTACACAGATTTCAAGGGCTTACACAGAAAATATAAATGGTTGGGTGAAGACGAAATTTAGGGTTTAGATTTCTCCTTTGTTCCGTGTACTCGATATTGGATGTCATATATATGAGAACAGAGTTTTGAATTTTACTAGGTTTACCTTTTCCTTACGAAGTATAAAAGTAGCCGTATAAGTATAGTAGAGTCCTTCTTTACTATGTACGAACTATCTAGCGATATTTAATAAGACGTTATAGATAAATATAAATGTTTAACCTCATCCTTTACCGTTGGGTGAGGTGATAAGAACGGACCTTTTAAGGTACCTGTCTCCTCAAAACACCCGATGTCAGGGACCCCGGTGTTTCTCAGTCTGAGTTGACTCACGTGTTTGTGTGTGTGTGTAAATATTTATTTTCATAAATTGGAGTTATTTTTTATTGAGTTTCTGATATTACTGGAGAAAAAGACTTTTAAGGTGGAAATGTAGTAAGAAGACTTGTAAGAACTAGTATTCACATTACTAATGAACTCTAAGACAAACTATGGTCAGTATGGATAATTTTTTCTTTTTCCTTTGAATCTCGAAGACTTAAAGAATTTCAACAACGAAGAAACGAGACAGTTCTATTTTATGTTAGACTACTTGTTGTTCTCGAGGTGGAACTCCTTGTTTTATCGTTTCGTCGACGACCGAGTGTCTTTATTAAAATACATTGGTTGAGGTGTACTAGACATGACTACCTTCTCTTTTAGTCCATCTACTACGGGGTTGAGAGAGGTCACCTAAATTTATGAATGTATTAAAAAATCCAAGATTTCCTAGGAGTTATCACAACAATTCGATTAAAAAGAAGAAAAACCGGTACAGTGCGTTGTACGCCCTAGTCAAGGGGCTTGTCCCTAGTTTGGGTACGGGGGAGTCACCTTCGATCCTAAGAATTGGTGACCTGGTGGTCCCCTAAAATTTTTATTTGTTATTTTAAATAAGATTTGTCTAGTATCAAGATTATATAGTCGTTATCAAAATGGGAGAGTAAAGTTGGATTATGATTCTTCATTTGTCAAGATTGGGTTAAAATGTTATTTTTTCTTTTTTTTTCCGAGTCTTCCTACGCCGTTAGTCAAATTCAGTCATCGTCCACTATATGACCTGGGTTGGGGTATAAGGTCCTAGAGAAATGGTTTCGACCCCCGTCAGGACCCGAGTCCCTCGTCCTCATTTACTCGATTTTAATTTTATTAAGTTGAGTAAGACAGTCCGTGTCATAATTTATGTCGTAGATGGAAGTTAGAGTTTCATACACCCTTCTAATCACACAACTTTCTAAGATTAGTACACAGAGAAAGGGAGACTTTCGAACCTAGGAGTGAAAGTTTAATCTGATCTAATTGGGACACTCTCTTCTCGATAACTAGATAAGACGGTGATAATGTAAGGGTCCTACTTCGTGCCACGGGACTATACACCATATAAATAATTTGGTAACACCCCAATAGAATATATATAAGATATGAGGTTTGTGACATTAATAATAAATTCAATCCCCATCCCATGTATTTATTATTAATGTCACAGACCTCATATCTTATATATATTTTATTAGGGTGTGACTAAGTTACTTGTGTGGTACATAGTCCCTAGGAGTGAACGATGAATATAAGTGTTGACATTGACGACGGAAGTCGTTCATTGAAAGTTAAGTACGTCTTAATAAGGTACTTTTTAAATGAGGTTTATATTTTCCGTCCATTTCAATGTAATAGTCCAGATGATGATTGAATGACTGGATACATTATTGTTATTGAATTTACATTCTCCAATAAGAATTATACACCTTTCTACTGTATTATACGTTGGTACACTTCGGTCAAAATTCAGTTGGAATTGTCCTTATGATTAAGTTTAACCAATTACCAGAATGTTGATGTCAAAAAGTTCCGAAATCATTCTAAATAGAATTTTTGATTCTTTATGAATTTAGTGTCCATCCCTGAACGAATGATAATTCACTGTCCCAAAGAAAAGGGAAATCCGTATAAATAGTACGTAATACTTTTTCTTTAGGAATGAACTAAAAACTGACTACTCAGGAGACCCTACGTCTGACTAAACCCGTTTAGCTTTCTCTTTCTAAAAATGCTCAATCAAATCATTGACGTATAATTTTTACATACATAATAATTAAATGGGTCACGATATCAATGAAACTATACCTTATTAATGTACTTTTGAAGGATGTTTCGTGCCATATGTAGTTACAATTTATTATAAGTAGAAGTGTTTTTAGTCTTATAAGTTGTAAAATTTTTAAAATACTCAAAGGTAAAGTTTTGAGTAAAAAGAAGATTTTGTTTTCGTCGTTTTTTTTTCTTAAAGTCTTCTATACAAACTTTTTCTAATGTCTATGTTACAGGTCAAGGTTCTAAGTCGTTACGAGATTTGACTCTTATTGTCATTGTAAATTTTTTGGTAAAAGTCCTTACATCACAATTGTGGAGGTCCGAATTATTACCGTTTTGACGGGACCTCTTTGGATACCTCCTCATGGACGTACCACGGAAGGACTATGCCGGACTAGGACCAAGTGGCAGAGAGACGTTGTTAGATACAACTGGTGACTCTTTGTTTCACTGAGAAAAATTGGTTAAGTCTGGAAGGATTTGATGAATAATTAATTAGATTTCCTGAACGGGACCCAGTGACCACCGGAGATTGAACAAGAATTTCTTCTTCCCTTCTCTGTCGTAAACCTCTTTCTTTTATTCGTTTTGACAGGATGTCTGGACGTCTTGACGGGCTTTCACGTAAGCCTTATGACAGAGTTTATGTGAGTTATCATTCTATTAATTCATTTTTGTGTTTCCTAATTTTGGAAACCTGAATGGTGGAGCACGACACTAGGATAATTTTTGTATTTCTTCTTTGTAAAAGTCTATTGTCATGTAAATATCTGTTTTAATGTATGTACTAAAGATTCCGTGTTTGTATAATAATTCCTTTGGTTAAGAGGTACGTATAGATTATTCTGTTTCACCAAATTAAAATGTCAGACCTCAGTGAACCCTGAGGAGTCATTAAAGAATGGTAACGTTTTGTTTAGGTAAGCTTAGAGGGAAAGTTGTATTTCTTGGTCCATTTTTTTAGTTTTATGGAAACCTTTAGGGTTAGATTATCTTGTGTGTGATGAATTTAATATTCAATATTTCTAGTTTTGTTTTTTTACTGTAACTGATAAAAAATTTAACTTTCTGGTACCCTTTAGACGTGTGAATGGTAAGACTCGAAGAACTGTGGAAAATTAGGTTCGTTACTTTAGTCGTAGACGTGGATCTTTCTTGTTTGATATTGTTGTGAGTAGACGTGTTGGATTGTATGAGTGAGTTGTTCACGACTGACGTATGGGTGATCGAATGTTTGTGCCAAGATCTTTGATCCCTAGGTTCTCATTCAATCTGTTTTAGTAGACAGGATTATCACACATCGATAGGAATTATAATATCGATGATCAATCCAAATTATAAATAAAACAAGTAGGACTTCTTAAGACTGAACATTTTTTAGTCAAAATTGGTCAGTTGGAATAATCAAGGATCTAGGTCATTAGACGTAAAGAGGAGTAGGGAAAGGAGAATTTTCTCGAAGGAGAGTGTTGTTTTAGTGTGGACTTAGTCTAAGGATTATACGTCAGTCAACCCCCTCCTGGGGTCTTCGGAGACAGGTGGACAGACGACAGATTACGTCAACGAATAGGACAGATGATAAAGAAGTCGTCGAAATGAATAGTAGTACGGAAGTTGTGGTTCTTGGTAGAAATATAAGACGTCTCAAAATATAGAGATTCATAGAGGTTCAAGGAACTGTTGGTAACTGTGATGTATGTCACTTAGTGTCAAGTGACGTGTCTGTCGTTCCGTTTGTACATGTATTCGTTTAATAAAGACTTCTGAGTCCCGTTACTGTCATAGATTTTTCAGTATCGTAGATTATTTAATATCAATTCTTTTTAATAATCTTCACTAGTATTATTTTCAAATGATTAAATTCGATTGACGTCCATAGTAAGACTTTTTGTGTTTCAAATTTTAAAGAATTTTACTTTAAAAGATTAAGTAATTAAATGTCTGTCTTAAGTTGATATGTCCGGAATTTTATGTATGTGTGTGTAAAATCTCCACTTGTAAATATATTTTTAAGATTTACACTTCTTGGCTAATAAGTTTAATTAGTCATTTATTCGACTAAGGATAGTATGTTTCTCCCTTTTTCCATTATACCTCAATTTTTAAAAAATGGGATTATTTTGCCTTCGACTTGTCAAATTGTATTCTAAAAGGACCTTAATTTTCTACTTAAACTAAAATTTAATTTATAGGAGTTGTCTTTCATTTGGTTTCTCGTCTGTGGGAGGAGACTCCGGTGGAGACTTTATTAAGATCCTATTTTCAGTCACCGTACTATTATTTCATAGTTCCTTCCTTAAATCCGTCCCTTGAAAGACAACGAGATTTTTTTTTTTTTCTTTTCTTTTCTTTATCCCGAATCTTTAGATTTGTACTTCACTGAATACAGAGTAGTCCCAAAAGTTCGTACATTGTTCTGTGGTTCTTTTGACCTGAGATCTTAAACGCTTCACATATGTACGATTGAACCATTGACTTATCGGGATAATAAGTGTATGGTACGAACCCTATTGGTTCAAACTCTCATGAAGGATAACGGATCTAGAGCAGAAAGGATTAAACATCCAAAACAAACGTTTCAACCCGAACAGTGGGAAGAGTTCATCCATGTGTCGTCTTTTCGTTTATAAGTTTCGTCATATATAAAATCACATATTTCATATTAGCACATACTGAAAACATACTCCCAAGAGTTGGAGTCGTGATGACTGTAGACCCTGGTCTACGAAGACAACACCCCTGACAGAACAAGTCCTACAACTCGTCGAGTGCTCGATAGTTACTATATGGAGGGTAGATGGTCAGTTCTCTCAGTTTTTAGTCACGTCTGTGAGGTTTGTAGGGGGTGCCTCCTTTTGGTAGGGGTCGATCCTTGATAGTGGAATCTCTTGACACCAATTGTGAGATAGTATTGTACCTCTATTTTACTCTCTTGTGTTAATTCTGGTACAACAGATATTAATAGATGCTCTAATGACTGTTGTAAAACATAAAACTTCTAAAAAAAACTATGAACCGAAAATTGTTCAAGATATATAATATGTATCTATAGGTGTGACAACCCTATTAAAAGTAGATAAAAAGAGTTTTTCTGTCAAATCTTTAAGTGTTATAAGAGTTTCAAGGTACAAAGAAGATATGGGATAGTATGAAATGGGTTTGAATGTGAAGTGGAGAGTTATTTTTAGAAACAAGATTCTGAAGGAATAGAGCCGTTAGACTTATTGTTGAATTTGTCTGAAGCCTTACACTCTCGTTCAATTTGAAAGTGAACAGGTAATCCTTTTTGATTTTTCGGTCTGGTCATGACCCTCATGTGGCTCACAAATTTGTCAAGAAAACAAAGATTCAAAAAGACACTGAATTTACGATTCTTTCCGGTTAAATTAGTTTAAAATTCATTTGAGTTTGAGACGTTAGTTGTACTTTACAGTAATTTTCTCTTTTTTCACAAAGATATTAATTGAAATCTAATATGATTGTTCTAAGTCGATACCATAAATTCTATGTGTCTATATTACCTGATCAAATGATTGTATATTAACATTATGAATGATAAATTAAAGACAGGAAGACATTTTGAAAGATCTCGTCGTCGTATCAAAAAAAGTACCATAAGTGTATAGGACATACTCGTATAATTTTTGTTCGTGTATGTATATTCTAGTACTTTGTAACGAAAGAAAGAATTTTTTTTTTTCAAAGAGAAGAAAATTTTCTTAAATTCGTACAATTATTCGGTTGTCTACAAGATTTTATCAGATGATATTGTAGACACACACACAGTCAGCGAGTCACCACAGACTGAGAAACACTAAGGTACTTGACATCGGGCGGTCCGAGGAGACAAGTACCCTAAAACGTTCGTCCTTATGACCTCACCCAACGATGAAAGAAGAGGTCCCCTAGAAGGAGTGGGTTCCTAACTTGGGTCCGAGGACGTGACGTCCGTCTAAGAAATGGTAGACTCAGTGGTCCCATTGTAGATTAAGGGTAATTTTTACACCTTGAGTAAAGTCTTCCTTAAATAATTAATATGTATGAACGAATAAGGTTTTATATCAATGTGATTCCTTAATTTCTTCGAAGGCTAAGAATTTCTTATTTCAATGTGAATAATTATCTTTGTTCGACCCTATATTTCATGTGTCTGTGTCAGTAGAAATTCACATCAGACATGTCGAATCCACTCTTTATCTACAAGAGATCAGTCAATTTGTGTCATTTAAAGTTTACTACTGTGTTTTTTCCCTAAACTTTAGTAAGTCAAAGTAGATATGGGACGTCAATGAAGTTAGTAGTGATAAAATTTGATGTGTGTGTGTGTATGTTTGACATAGAGTAATGTATGACGTCAATTATTTTATATTCATACTTTATATGGTTTTTAACTTAGGATAGAGTCGATATTTTACATATTTGTGTCTCGAATGATAAATATATTTCAAATGTCCCTTCCATTCAAGTCCTACTCCCCTGTGTACATATGGATACTGACTAAGTATGACTACATACCGTTTTTGGTAATGTTATAACATTTCATTAATAGAAGGTTGATTTTATTTATAAAAATTTTTTCCCCCCCCCTTGAATGTTATTTCAGTAAATTGGTATATATCAGGGCTGGGGTGTCCTTCTCATCAACGACGGATGGGGAAAGAGTCGTCTCGTCACCTTGATAAACCTAATTCAAGTTCGCTAAAAAAACGTAGTCGTTGTCGTAGACGTCTACTTTTTCACCCAAAAAACCAGTCAATGAATACCTAGGATTCTTTATGATGTGTGTTTTAAACTTAATTAAAAATTCAAAAGTTCGATCGCTTTACCTGTTTACTGAAATTTTATTCTTTTCGATTAGACTCTATTTTAATGGAAGTATGTAAAGATAACTGGATTAGAAGTTGGAGTAAAGGATTACTTATTTCGAGACATAGTGTTTCAGGTCTATTAAAGTAATTGTAGTAAGTGTGACAAACTGAGTTCCATAAATGAAAAAGGGATGAGTCTAATAGATAGGTCTTATCAATTTTAATGTCTTATAGCTTATGTAAAAAAGTATTTTTTATCTTGTTCTCTTAAGTAAGTTTACGAGACATTTAATCATTTACACTACGATAGGAAATAATCGTGTAGGTTTTGGTTTTTACTTTAGAATGTTTAAGATGTGGGTGACGCCTTTCTTACCTGTTAGCATTTTAAATTTACTCACTACGCGTTGTATTACGAACAGTATAAAACCGATGAAGTGGAACGTACTTTCTAGTTCAATTTTCAGGACCTTCTATTGGAGATAAAATAAACTAAGTGACATAGAACCCGTTTCACACATTCAATGAATACCTCTGTTATATGAAACATTCGGTTCAATGGTGACATTAAGGGTTCTTCTTACACTGTCATTCGAGAAACTGTCATTATGACACGTAGTAGACCAAAGACGAGGTTTCGGAATCAGTCGAGGATGTTTATGTTTGTACGACTCACAGTCATTTACAAAAAATTTTCAGTGACTTGAGATTAATTTGTACTAGAAATTATTTTATTGGATAATAGTGTTCGATAAACCTCCTTTCTATTGTCCCTTTGTTCGAACCTCGGAAAGATACGTTCTCCTAGTTATAGGGGAGAAGAGGGGAACTTCCGGGTGTTAGCTTACATTATAGATACGTTTCGTGAATCGTCAAAGGTCGGATGACATCCTTGAGTTATTTACCATTAATAATAGTGGAGTAAATAAGACTTCTCGAATCAACTATATGTAACTGGTAGTGACTAAAAGAGGAAGATTAAACCTCTTCTAAGTTTCTGGTACATCTTAAATTCTAGGGATCTTTTGCACTTCGACAGGTTATTAAAAATTCTTGACTTTCAATTTAGATCTCGAGTCCTCCAATTACCTTGGTTATTTATGTATTCGTTCGAATGGACCGGGAGAGGATAGGAGAACAGTTTCCGGATTCTTTAATGTTGTAAGACAGTTTTCGGGTCGGTCTATGTCATAGAGTATCCATCGATGATAGTTGGCTAGTTCTTAATTGTCTTGTTAATTTTGAAAACGGTGAGACCCGTCAGTGTCATACACAATCGACCTTGTTATTACTACGCTCTTCTCTCTCGTACTAGTCACTCCGGTTCCTGTTTGCGTCCGTCTGTCCTTCCGAAACTAAGTCGTCGGTAAGTGGGTGTGTAGGATCCCTAAGACCATCGAAAGAATCAATTCGTCTTAATGAAGTTGTCGGTGTGTACCCCGAGACGAATTTGGGACATCGCACTAAGAGCGTTTCGTTACATATAATATGAACCATTAGTATATGGATGTTAGGTTATATGGATTTTAGATTTGGTTACAAAATGGTAGAATTGGGGATAGTGGGACTAAGTTCGTCATTACTTTTGATCTAGAACAATGATATAGAGACAAGTTTTGAGAGACTACGGAATGGTCGACTGAGTCTCGTTTCCGGGTTCACGAGGTTACTAGCCAATTCCGGGAGGAACTTTCTTGGGAGGCCAGAGAATAGAGTAGAGAAATTTTGAGAAGAGGAACAAGGTGTTACCGGAGGAGCAACAATGAGTTTGTAGAAGAATGGGAGGTGGAAGAGTGATGTTACGAGAAGTGTGATGTCGCACACCGCTTTTAGGTAAGGGAGTGTAGGACCAGTCCCTGACACGGTCTCTGTTCTAAGTTCAAGTGCAGACAGACTGAGGTTTCGTTTAAAATTGGTGATGTGTGCCGGAGGACCATTTTAAGGAAATGAGGTTCAAAGAAAGTGTGTGGTAGATTGTAGACATAATTGTGTGACCAAGGATTACTTTATGAATTCGATTTTTGTGGTAGAGCGTGATTTGACAGTTCGTTAAACCTTTTGTCGACTGCCGAAGAATACATGGATGAGGGATTTAGTTTAAAGGTTGGAGAGGAGTGGTTCTTGTCCATATGATATCCAGTTTTTCCGACAGTATAATATTGTTGTAGTCCGAGTAGTTAAGTTTTTCATAAAAATTTGTATATCAAACCTTATTTGTGTTCGGTCTGTGACCTCCAAGTGTCTACGTATTTTATAAGGAAAAGAATTCCTCAGTCCATATTTGAAAACTTAAAACTTGTTGGGTGAACGTTTACTGGAAATTTTTGTGTTTGATTAACAACCTATTCTTCTTGGTTGATCCCACTAATCCAATTTATTCGTTGACTGAATGAAGTCGCAATTATTTTTTTTTTCAATGGGGTTTAGTGGGTTGTGTTTGACTTGAAATATTGTGTGGCTGAACATGTAGTACTTATTTTGTGTTGTTATTTAAAAATAAGACTTATTCCTTATATGTTATATTATTTCGGTTTTTTCCAATTCAATTTTATTAACACGACAGACTTGATGGAGACTGAACCCCGTACAAAAGTCACAACGATGACAAAGACACTGTTGTCGACGATGAGTAACCGACGACTGACTTCCGTCCATATTGTTTTCCGTTCCTGCCACGGCTGCGAACTTAGTGTCGTCGTTTTTCCGATAAATTGCGTCTGAATGTACTTTGTGTAGGTTTCTACATCATAAAGAGTGTACTCAATATCAACTCGTTAAGTAGCAAGAGTTTTCATTACTTTAGATAACTTCGCATTTTATATTAATGTGACTTTAGAAATGGTCCTAGTTCATGTCTTTTATTCATGGGACTATTGTGTCTTAATGTCCCCCTTTTGATGAAAAATTCCTTAATTGTAACACATTCTAAAGCTAGAACCTTTTGATTGAAGGTTTAGAAATCCCGAAATCCGAGAAAATTTTACGATTGGTCTTTCCATTGAACAAGTCTAATTTTCGTTTTCGTCTGACGAGTCTGACTGGCGTACAGACTTCCGGAAGTCGAGATCCACAGAGTCCGATGGAGGTGAAAAGTGAAAGAAAGTCAGTTTCGATTAGGGGTTAGTACCTATTTGTTCTTATGGTTCTGAAGAGGGAAGGTTTTAGTGTGTTAGTACATCTTGACCGTACAAAATAAGGTTGGACGATACGGGAGTTGTTTCGATAGACACCAGTCGATGAAGTTTCAGTCGAGTGTTTGTAAAATAATATAGTATGTGGAGTTAGGAATGGGTGAGGAGGTCTCCTAGTCGAAGTACGGGACTTGGGTTCTGAGTGACGAAGATTTGAGCTATTGGGCTCATTCAAGTAGAGAACTCGGATTCGAACAATCATTTTACGTGACGTGTCGACAAGGTTCTTAATGTCATCCTTAGTAAATTATGTGGACTTACGGATGGTGTAGCGTCCGTGATGTGAATCTTCTGTCACCATTGGTCCATGTGTTTTGGGGACGAGGGGACTTCGAATGTGACCCGGGAGTAAGTCTATTTCCTCAGTCTTTTCTGTCCAAGGAACTCTTCCACTGTAAAGTCGACTTTAGATTTCACTGCTCGTAAAGATTGGTGTTGTTATTTGTCAGTTGTCTCTCCTGTAAGATCCGTTTTCTTGACGAAGTTCAGGTTTCCGGGACGTGGTCCGGACTCAGGCTGTGTGGACTCATTGTCTTTCTCTCGGTCACCCCACTTTTGGATCTTTCGTTCCGAGAGGTTCTACGGATGGAGTTCCCGGAGTGGGAACCTGGAATGTAATGAACAGTAATATTAGTAGGAAAGGTCACCAGGGTCAATCAGGGTAAAATGTCTGTCCTTCAGACTAGTTCTTCTCACTACCGGTCTTGAAAGGACTTTGGTTCTATACCATCTGGGTTCGTCAGACTAAGGTCTCGGTCACGAGAATTCATGGTGAGTATAACCCGGAGTTTTCTAGGAATATTAGGTGTATTTACAAAAGAGAGAGACGACCTAACTCTGAAGGAGACGTTTCTAAATAAAAAAATGAAGGGGTCAACCGGAGATAAAATGACATGGAATATGTGGTGAGGTGATCTCGTAAATAGAATATAAGATTACTGGACGACTGAACGGAGAGAGAGGAGATCTGACGTTTGAGGGAGTGATGTCATAAAAGTAGAAATCTAACGAACGAGGGTCATGTCGGAAGATGTGATTATATGTAACAAATTACTTTGTACATTAGTCGAACTATGTGAAAGAGAAATAAGAATTATCCTACCACAACATATTTTTACACTGTAAAATGGACGATATTATAGATCACTGGAATTAAAGTTTTGTCAATGAAAATTGGTCGGGAACCCCTTTCGCTCCCCCTTTGACTGAGAAAAGTAGTTCCAAGGACGGGATGAGCAATAATGGTTAATAGATCATTAATTGTAAGTGGACAAATTGAGTCATTCTTCTAGTAGAGTTCTAAATTTTTTCTGTAAAGGAGAATTGTGTCCGACCAAGAATGGTACTGGTAGGAGGGCTGAGACCCAAAGCCTGAGTCCAGGTACCCTCCAGGACTCTTAAGTGTAAAGATTGTCTTAAGGTCCACTACGAGGACGTCTCCCAGACCCCATTGTGCACCTTTGGTGCTGTCATGGTCTGACCCTCGTCCTCAGAGGACAGGAGCCCGGGGACAGGACGGAGAGGGACCGACAGGTGTGGACGGACTACCGAGTAGACGTAAAGGAACCCAGACAAAGGACGACATTTTTCCTTCCCATTCCCTATGGCCGGATGTCCTCGGTATTCATGCAAGTCTTTTAGACGTCGCCCGTTAAGGGACCGGCAGAAGTGAAGGCGACGTCGTCCATACCCAAGGTAAGGACCAACCCCTTGATTCTACGGTGTAGTGCATGACGGGTGGGGGGATTCTCCTTTCTTTTTCTTTTAGACTCCCTCCCCCGTAGGTTATTAAACGTAAAGATTCCTTAAGGAGTCACTACGATTGCGACGACCAGGTTCTTGGCGTGAAATTCCTGTTTACATGATTTCGATTGGTGTGTGGATATGATACGTTTAAGTGAGGATGTTTCTTTTTTTTTTAACGTGAGAATTTTCTTTCCTCACGTACACAAGTCGTTTTGTGTACATATTCTTTTAAGTGTCACCAAAATAAGTATGATCGATTGTTGATCTTTATAGGGTTTACAGGTGACAATTTGTCACGATATAATTATGTCGCTTTATGATGTGTCGTTACTTTTTCTTAATAGGGCAGGGTATTTGAATACCTACATAGAGTGTATTACAAATTTCGTTCTCTCTCATCGATGTGAGTTAATTCATACTGCGACAAACTATGACATACTATGACAAACATACTTCAGGTTCCTTTTGATTAACTACCACTACCTCAAGTCTTGTCTACCCATTCTCCTTAATAACCGACCCTTCTTTGAAATCTAAACACAATGTATGGTGTGCAGTTATGTATTAAAATTTTCATTTTATTCAGTCTACATTTTACTGTTTCTTAGGTCATATAATTATAAAAAATTATCATTGATAATATATTTGATCTAAAGGTTTCCTCCGTGTCCCGGATTCTCCTGGTATGTTTACATCTGAGACTTTTGTCTATGACTCGACTTTATTCCTTGACATCTCTTTTTAAGTCACGGAGACCATTGTAATAAGATTGTCACTGGGGTCTTCTTAGTGATCTTTTGTAGGGTCGTGTCCTCATTAGTTGGCGAAGTAAAATTCCAGAAGTATAGGGTTGGGGGGTTTTTTGTATCAAGTTCGATGTCTATTTTCCGTGGCTACCGAAGCCGGGGCCGAAGGAAAGGTGGAGGAGAGTGAGGCAGGTAGGGTGAGATTGGTTTGACCCGAAAGAACGACGAGGGACAAGTCCGGTTGAAGTGAGGATGAAATCCTAGAACTGTGACCGAGGAGAAGGACGGACTTTATTAGGAAGGCGTCCCGAAGGTTCGAGCGAGGGAGCACGGAGAAGAGTTTACAGTGGAGGAGATGATTGGTACTCAGTTGAAGAAAGTCTTTAGTGTCGGTTCTCTTTCCAAGAGAACGGAGTTTAGGGATTGGAATGTAGACAATCTAATCTTGTCGTTTTGTTTCAGAGGAGAGAAAAATTCGAAGTTTTGTTCTTTGGGGACCGACTAAAACTCTGGGTGACGTAGTGCATATTCGAACCCGAGAGACACAATGAAGTTTAATAATGAATTGAGTGAGAAAACCAAAGGAAATGTCGAAATATCGGAAAGTGACGTGTGTTTCACGAAACATTCAGTAAATTGACATATTTAATTCTGAAATTAGGTATCGTTGGTTACGGAAGGTGTGTCGTCGCGGGGGGGGGGGTTCTTTGACAAAACTCTTTATTTTGTTTACTCACTTATTACTTGTCTTTATCCCTGCGGACCTTTAAAAGTCCGTGTGTTCCCCTCTTCCAAAGACAGGAGCACCACACTCAAGTCTGTCCGTGAGACGTGGACCATGAATTTTTATTAGTTCCTACTGGCGGTTTGCTTTTGGGCTTACTTGTTTGTAGCTTGACTCTAAAGTGAAAAACAAGATTAGTGTTTACGGTAATTTTTTTTTGTGTTCGGGGAACTCCGGGTGCTACGTCCAATTGAGATGGGGATTCTGTCTTCTTCCAATGCGATGCCTCGAGGTTCCTACGTATTTCCCTGGTCCCCACCTTTCCCCTGTGCTGCTTCCTAGATTACATTGGTCCGGCGGCACCCCGTCTTTTTCTTCCCCGCCTCCGACAGTTGTAGCCTCCAACTGGGTTTCCTCTTCGTCGCCGGGGCTGGGGGCCTTCTGTCTCGGCCCTCCTTCGGCTGCGCTGGCGGACGGGGCCCCATTTCCGACAGAGTGGAGATTGCGGCGGACCCCCAGGACGAGCTACTCCCGTAGACTCTTCGAGGCCTTGTTGGACGGTCCTTTTCTTGCTGAAGTTCTTCCCAAGTGCTTGGTTTCTTTCCCCGCCCCCCTGCGGTCAATGTGGTTTCTCTTCCTTTTTGTGCGTGGAGCGCCGGCGGCGTCCCGGGCGGCGGCGGCGGCGGTAGAGATTAGCAGTCCCAAGGGCGACGACCTCGACGAGAAGGGCCCCAATGGTCGCGGCGGTGGCGGCGGCGGGTTCCCCCTTTGAAGACCTCTTAGTGGGTGGCTCGAAGGCAGGATTCATCGGTTGCTCGTCGGCGCGTCGCACGACTTCCCTCCTCCCTCTCCTCCGCTTTGCGCCCGCGCCCCGCCCGACCCTGGAACCTCCTGGCTGAGAGGCCTGGGGCGGGGGGGCCGGCGACTGGCTGGCGCGTCCGGGGCGGGGTGGCGTCGGTACCAATGCCTCCGGCGCCGCCCGGTGCGAGCGGGAGCCAGGATCACGCGCGCGCGTGATGGGCTCTCGGAGGCGCGCGCCATTGAGTCATCCTGGGAGCCTGGTATGTCAATGGGAGTCCTTGGACACCGCAAACCCTCTGCAAACATGCAAACAGTTAATGTGTACCGTGCAGCTCGAGGTAAAAGGGGATACCGAGAGTAGTACCGAAGGGTCTCCGTCGGTGCCGAGAGCGCTGGGCACTGCGAGAGCCGATGCACAAGAAAAGGCCCTCGGTGAAGGCCTCCCACCGGGCAACTGCGGCCCTAGGACCGCGGCCCTCGGGACTCCCGGAACCCGAGCGGCCCTCAGCGAAACGGGAGTTTTACCGATCTGACCTCAATTGCGGAAAACTAAGGCCAAGTCCGCCTGGCGAGCCAAGGGGTCTTGAAGTGTCCGACTCCGAAAGAGGGGTGAACTGAAGGGTCTATGTTCTTTTTGCACAAGCTAGGCTTCCGCGACTTCCCTCTTTCCCTCGGACTTCAAAAAGAGTCACGGCGAGATGAAAGGTGAGTCGCCCAGGCTGGGAGGAGGGAGTCACGGGGAGCTGGGCACGTTAAGGTTGTCTTCTTTGAATCTCGATTAAGGTGGCGCCGCCCTCGGCCCCTCGTCCTTCCGCACCCTCACTCGGCGAGCAAGTATTTCTGCTTGTTCCTTGACTTGACCTCATAGACGAGGTAGGCTTTAGATCTGAATTTCGGGCCCCTAAGTCAGCACCATTGTGGGAGGTCAAAACAAGATTTCCGATTTTTTACTTTCCCGGCATCAGTAACTACACTATCGTTCTTCCCTATGGTGACTTATATTACATATGCATACCTCAGGAGTATCCAACATTTTGACTCGGAGTCAGACCATTCTTCTGATTAATCAATCACTTCCTTTCCCTTTTCCGTTAAGTCTGTCTTATCCTACGCACAATCTTTCACTACTACACTCGAGTTTAACATCTCGGTTTTAGGTTCGATCTTCGTCTGACCTCTCCATCCATGTACGATCCAGTATTCCTGATCCACATGAGGCGACTCTTCAAACTTACCTTAAGTGAATTTCTACGATTTGGTAATATCCTAAAAATGAGCTTTTTCCGTAATTGTCAATTTAAATGCAAAAACAAACAATAAGACAGACATGATACCTTCTGTGTGCTGACCTGTCGTTGTTATCTTCTTACTAATTTCCCTTGTCTTGTCAACAACCCTCTGTTGACGACATGACGTCCGCTTACATACGAGTGACGAGTCACCCCAAACTGACAAATGCAGCGGTCCCTGACATCGGCAGGTCAGAGGAGACAGGTACTTTAAAGGGTCCGTTCCTATAACCTCACTCAACAGTGACGGAAGAGGTTTCCTAGAAGGGGTGGGTCCCTAGCTTGGGTCCCGAGGATGTAACCCTCCACCTAAGAAGTGGGGACTTGGTTTTACAGAGAATTTATCCAGTCACTAACATCCCATACCACTCTTATTGTCTTTATTTACTTCATTTTGACCTAAACGACTAGAAAGAAAAAACACTAGTTATGAGAAACACAGTATGTATTCCGAAACGGACGAAGTTTTGGTACTTTAATCAATGGACACAAAAGAATTTACGAAATGTAAAAATGGAAAGTGTCGGTCTAAATAAGTAAAAATATTTTCCAAACTTCAGTCCTAGTTTTAAGGGGAGGGGGGTGGAGATGCCGATAGGTCAACTGAGTCGGGATAAATGACTTTTCTGACAGTAAACGAGAAAGGGGGTCATTTATAAATACCGTGCCAACAACATTTCATCTATTGGTCTATATACTCCCAGATAAAGGTCCAAGAGTACGGTGACCAGACGGATTTGTACAGGGTGTGATAGAATTAATTACATCGAAATATTCAGAATTTCGGGATATTGAAAAAGAAAAAAAAAAAATGAATTTTAAAAAATTAAAATAAAAAAATAAAAAATCAAAAAAATAAAAAATTTAAAATTTTAGAAATTAAGAATGTACGCAAGGGTTTGTACTTGGGGGGAGGGTGGAGAGAGGGGTGTAGAGAGACCCAGTAGGGGTACGTGGTCGGGGTTCGTACGACGTGGGACGCGGTCTGTATCTGACCGCTAAGTTAAGAATGTACTATCATATGTACAATCTTACGGTAAGAGGGTTTAGTAGGGTGGGAAAAAGTTATAACGGTACCATTAGAACCGATCAGTTTCAGGAAACATAAATGTAATAAAATATGTAAAATATTTTGAATAAAGGTAAACTAATATTTAAAATCTTACTTGGACAGTTAAAGGTTTTTTGTTAATATTTTTGAGATGATCCTAAAATTAACCGGAATGTAACCTAGATATCTAGTTAAATAAACCCCTTTTGACTGTAGGATCATAAAAAATTTTAACTTTATATCAATTAATACCACAGTACAATGAAAGACAACATGTGTCCACTAAGTCTATCTATTTATAAGGAAAAGTATAAAAAAGGTAATATGAAATCATGTTCTACAACTTATATCAAGGGACACGACATGTTCGTCAAACGAAATGTATCTATCATCTAACCTAGACGATTAAAAAGGGAGGAGGTGAAAGGAGAAACCATTGGTATTAAAACAAAAGGTACAGACAGTCACAGACGAAAAATTTATTCCAGTAAACATAGTATAAAATCTAAGGTGTATATTCACTACGGTATACTATAAACAGAAACGGACTGAAGTGCATCATGTCATTAGATACATCTGGACAGATACGACGACGTTTTTTTTACCGTAATAAAGTAAAAGAAAATACCGACTCATCACAAGATAACATATAGACATATGGTGTAGAAGAAATAGATAACTAGACAGTTACCTGTAAAACCAACGGAGGTAAAAAAGAAAGACTGTAGAAACATAAAGAAGGTTAGGTACTTACATTATGTGAAGAGGTAAATAAATTCATCAGAAATTAAAGAGAACCGTCACAAAACATCTAATGTCACCTCTCCAGAATGGATAGAAAGTAATATAAATAAGCACCCATAAACCCAAAAAAATACGAAAAATTTACCGTAAAATTCAAAAATTATAAAATAAACAAACAACGATCATAAACAATTTTGTGACGACTAAAAATGTATAACTGGAATATCAGTTGTTAGAACTATTCAAGTAAATAATAAAAAATATACATTAAAGGGAATAATATATTATAAAACATCTAAGAAAATCTTAAAGACAGTAAAGTGACAGAACAGTAGACACTTATCTACCCATTTGCAAAAGGATACGTCAGTAATATGGAAAGTAAAAAGAACGACCAACAGTGACCAAACCTACAGATGATATCACAACTTGCCTTCATCACTACTACCTGAAGGACAGGAGCAACATTGTGAATCCTTCTTTCGTAAGTTATAATTTACGAAAAAGACGGAAATAACTTCACTGGTACACATAAAAAGAAATCATACAATTACAATTAATCAAACCAACCAAAAGTCAACAAGAGTTTTACCGGTTATACGTGTACTTTTCTTCAAGATGTAGTCATCGACATAGTTCCCTGTCACTTTATTATTAAACCACGATTTGTGAGGGTGGTTTTACCAAATTTAATTTTCCTCAAGGTCACGGTTCGTGACTGTTCCTATACCTCGTGGATATTGAAAGTATATAACGATCATTCTCACATTTAACCATAACGATGAAATCTTTTACAACTGTGATAGATGATTTCGATCAGTATGTGTATGGTAGAACGGGTTCTTAAAATGGTCATCCGTAGACAGGTTCTCTTTTCTTAAGAATGCTAGTACATGTTTTTATGACTAACATCGTAATGGTTGTTTTTGACCTTTATTAGATTTACAAGAAAACGTCTTCTTTTGATGATGTCTCGTTTCTGCGTCTTATTTAATAGTCATGTGTGTTGTTATACCTACTTGGAGTGCGTGTATTATAACTCAATTTCTTCGGTCTGTCTCATATAGGACCAACTCAGGGTAAATATACTTCTCTTCTTTGTAACACTCCCTGCAGTTTCTTACTAGAGCACCGACCCTTCCCGGGACTCTTACTGAAGAACTACACCCTTTACGATATGTAGACCTGATCTCACTATTAATCTAATTACTACGTCCTCTGGGTCCAAGTTATGGACCTAGTCCTTCTAGGGGACGTCTTCCCTTACCGATAGGTGAGGTCACAAGAACGGACCTCTTGAAGTACCTATCTCCTGGGACCACCGGTGTCAGACATCCCAACGTTTCTCAGTCTGTGTTGACTCACTGAAAGTAAGTCCACAGTTTAAAAAGCTCAATGTGTAAATACCGTCTTTCACTTCTTCTTGATTTCTCGGAGAACTACTTTCACTTTCTCTTCTCACTTTTTCGACAGAATTTCGAGTTGTAAGTCTTTTGCTTCTAGTACCGTAGACCAGGGTAGTGAAGTACCGTTTATCTACCCCTTTGTCACCTTTGTCACCGACTGAAATAAAAACCCCAGAGGTTTTAGTGACGTCTACCACTGACGACGGTACTTTAATTTTCTGCAAATGAGGAACCTTCCTTTCAATACTGATTGGATCTGTCGTATAATTTTTCGTCTCTGTAATGAAACGGTTGTTTCCAGGCAGATCAGTTCCGATACCAAAAAGGTCATCAGTACATACCTACATTCTCAACCTAATATTTCTTTCGACTCGCGACTTCTTAACTACGAAAACTTGACACCACAACCTCTTCTGAGAACTCTCAGGGAACCTGTCGTTCCTCTAGGTTGGTCAGGTAGGATTTCCTCTAGTCAGGACCCACAAGTAACCTTCCTGACTACAACTTCGACTCTGAGGTTATGAAACCGGTGGACTACGTTTCTCGACTGAATGAACTTTTCTGGGACTACAGTCCTTTCTAACTCCCGTCCTACTCTTCCCCTGTTGTCTCCTACTCTACCAACCTACTGTACTGACTGAGTTACCTGTACTCAAACCCACCTGAGACCCTCAACCACTACCTACCTCCGGACCGTACGACACCAAGTGTCCCCAGCGTTTCTCAACCTGTGCTGACCCGTTGACTTGACTTGACTTGTGTAAATTCTAAACACGTGAAATATGAAGTTATTTTATCCCTCTTTTCTGTTTTTGTTTTAGTCGTTACTTGTTAGTTAAACTTTAAAATTTTTACTATAAACGTTATCGTAATTGATAATTTATGACTTTTAATTTGGACTGTTTTCTACATGTTTTGTATATGTAACTCTTAATGTTTTACAACGACTCTCTATAGTTCTTGTGAATTTGTTTACCTCTTTATAAGATACAAGTACTTATACTCTGAGTCATAATTTTACAG
Source organism: Capra ibex (assembly GCA_006410555.1). Lineage (NCBI taxonomy): Eukaryota > Metazoa > Chordata > Mammalia > Artiodactyla > Bovidae > Capra > Capra ibex. The sequence goes on along the minus strand of SJYO01048061.1, from coordinate 64,028,348 downwards.
TCCAGAAGGGTTTAACTAGATAACTAAGTTGGACTAACGTCAGTTTTAGAATTTCTGAAAAAGGTAAAATATTCAGCTGTTTGACCAAGACTTTAAGTTTACCTCTACATTTTCTGAGTCTTACCGGTTCAATGTCCCAACCTCTTAATTGTGATCGACTAAAGTTGTGTAGGTGGAACACACAACCATGTTTCTGTCTGTTTAGTCATCGTTTCTTATCTCTCAGGGATTCATCTGAGTATACTTACATATGTTGAATAAACGTTGTTTTCAGGCTTCCATTAAGTCCCGTCTTTTCTAACAACTTATTCAATCAGAAGAGTCTGAAAAGTTAACTTGTCCAACTAGAAAAGTTGTTTAAACTACGTTTTTCCTTTTTTTTTTCACTTGAAGTTAAGTATGGAACGTAGTAGATGTTTTTGATTGAATTTTACCTAATACCTGGATTTACAATTTTCGACATTTTGAAGATCTTTTTTGTACAGACACAAAGAGAGACATTCTCTTTGGGTTCATTCTACCATCCACAACGTTCTCCGTAGTCTCCCGTCTGTGTGTTTGGTATTAGTGTCTTTTGATCAGTTAGATTAGTGTGCCTGGTGTCGGAACAGATTGAGTCACTTTGATTCGGTACGGCACACCCCGGTGGGTTCTACCCACCCAGTACCACCTCTCCAGACTGTCTTACACCAAGAGACCTCTTCCCTTACCGTTTGGTGAAGTCATAAGAACGGAATTCTTGGGGTACTTGTCATACTTTTCATAATACCATATTAGACGGGTTTACTCTCTTTAATTTCCCGAGAGACCCTTAAGAGACCACCAGATCACCAATCCTGAGGTACGAAGGGACGACCCCCGGACCCAAGTTAGGGACCAACCCCTTTATTCTAGGGAGTATCAAGTAACACACCGATTTTTTATATAATTTTTTTATTTTTTTCCCGAGATACTGTCATCACCCCTTAAAAATCCTTGAGTCTCTTTCGAGAGTCTCCTTCATTATAGATTCGACTCCCGATTTCTTGTCTACCCACAATCGGTTTATCTTACTTTCGTTGCCATGGTTCGCCCCACTGTCGTACACGTCTCCGGGTCCTTCATTTCCCCCGTGTGTCTCAACCTTTCATGTCGGGGTAGTCTGGGAGATTAGCACCCAAGAGTAAAAGACAAAAGGGGGAGTGGGTAGGTTAGTGGTTCGACACATAGGGTGTCTTTAGACCCAAACGGGACTTTCTCCCATAGTCAGTAAGAAACCCCATCGGTTAGTGTATTTAACCATCAATTGTGTTCCTCAGTTCCTTCCTGAACGAATAAGAGAGTCCTGCTTCGTCGCGAACAAAGTTCTAGTCTGAAAACTTTGTCATCTCTGTCGCCATGTCCCAAGTCACAAGTCCACGAAACGGTTGTCACCGATGTCCATCTGTTCAACACGTCATGTCAAAACACTAAACAATAATCGACACACTGAGTCTAACTGGAACTAAGAGATCGGAAAGATAAGACACTTGACGTGTTACAAGAAGACTACTTCAAAGAAAATATGACTTTTGGTCTTAGGTAGAGACAACGATTTTTGGTCCTTGGCTTTGACTGTCAAACCACAAGTCTTCACACTACGATGTCTTGTCTAAGACCATACATATTGGTCCGTCTACTTTCTCCGTCCTACCCCCTGTGACTTCTGTGTTGTGGGTTCCCCTCTCCCACCGGGACTCTATCCTGTAGTTCGAATGTGGTAGTTCTTTACATACGATTTCGACTCTGCCGAACCCTTCTCTAAAGAGGGGTCACGAGTATGCTCCACACCGACACCTTCTGTTCTTTGGTCCCTCTGTGTCGGCTAGACTTTTTCTCCTGACGTAGTGGAGTCTTCTAGGGCCAGTACTTTGACCCAGTTCATTGACCTACTCCGAAACCGACTAGAGTGTCGAGGTCCTTTGTACTCTCTTTAGGACAAAGGACATCCACACTCGTAAAAACCTTCATCTACATACCCGAGGTAGTAAGGAGGGAATAAGGAACGACACCTCGGGTTAACGCGAACTGGCGGATAGAGGGGTTGTGTGACTGATTGAGTAGACACCATTAGGACGTAGGAACGGGTCGGCACCAAACGGAATTCCTCATATACTGGTTGGATCGAGACTTTTCTACCGACGAGTCCCACGAGACCCTTTCCAAAGGAATGACTATTTGTCTTCGTGTCTTCTTGATGACATCTATAGAACGTAGGTATCGTCGTCGGTAAGACCTTCGTTTGGGGTTTATTATCCTACCATTTCGTCTTTCTCCCCTCGTTCGGCTAACGAGTCCTAGTGATGACACGAGGACTTAATCGGTTGACCCTTTGGAGGATTACTCAAAACATGATAAATTATTGACACTTATCCCAAAAAGTAAGGAACGTTAATTTTCGTAGGGTTTGGATGGACGCCTCTTCCGTTACCGTTGGGTGAGGTCATGAGAACGGACCCTTTAGGGTACCTGTCACCTCGGATCATCCGACGTCAGGTACCCCAGCGCTTCTCAGTTCTGTGTTGACTCGCTGAAGTGAAAGTGAAAAGTGAAAGTACGTAACCTCTTCCTTTACCGTTGGGTGAGCACAAGAACGGACCTCTTAGGGTCCCTGCCCTCGAACTATCCGACGTCAGACACTCCAGCGTCTGACTGTACTGAATCGTCGTCGTCGTCGTCGTTTGGATGGACTACCATACTAAACCTCTCATTTTAAACTTCTATGAACATGACCCTAGGTCTTCTCCACTCTGGTTCCCCTTTTTTTTTTCCACTCTGGTACGTCCGGGAGTTGAGGTAGACTTCTGACATTTCTTGGTGACTTACCGGTTCATATTAATTTATATATAGATAGATAAAGATAGATAAATAATTATACAAGTGGACAACCCGACCTCTTCTTACGTGACTTCTCCCTGTTCCACTTCTGTGTCTCTGTCTCTTGTCACTAGAAATCTATTTTGAACCCTCTTGAGACCGGAAACTCTCAGAGACCTCGTCGTGATTCTTTACTAATACTTCCATTCCTCCTGTCCTTTCTCAGCCGTGTTTTCATTTCCGTTATCTCTTAACTTCTTTGTCACTCAAAATTTTCCAATAGTTTATAACCTTTCCAGTTTTTTCTCTTAACCACTATACCTTTAACTACCGATAAATCACTGGAAACGTTGTCCTTAAAGTCCCATTATCCCATTTACTTGATGATGTCTCCCAATTCTTACTTACCTGATTTACAGGTAGTTGTATACTTCCCTATTTCTACACCATGTAATATATGTTACCTTATGATCGGCAGTTGTTCTTACTTTATTACGGTAAACGTTGTTGCGTCTACCTGACTTTCTAACGGTATCGTTGGTTTCAGTCAGTTTTTCTCCTTGTGTTCATGGAATAGCATAGCGAATGTACAACTTAGATTTTATACCATTTTTGGTCGTTGTAGATGTCTTGTTTTTGTCTGAGTGTCTATCTTTTGTCTGATCACCAACGGTTCGCCCTTCCCTCGTCCCCTCCCCTTCTCGCCGTCAAACCCTAATCGTCTCCGTTCGATGGGTAATATCTTACCTATGTGTTGGTCGAGTATTACCTAGCGTATCCCTTCACAAAAGTTATAAGACACTGTATTGCGTTACCTTTTCCTATATTCTTTCACATATATATATAATATCATATATATATGAAATATATATATATATATGTGAAACTAGTGGGTAGAGGGGTCATGTGTATATGTATATGATCCAAACTACTTCTTACCTTTCAACATCTTTTTGTCACCTTGTCTTCCCATATTCGATTCCCATCATTTGTTCTTTTGGTCACTCCGGACGAGCAAGTGTAAAAAGAGACGAAGGTAGAAGTCTCTATTCTTACGAGGAAAGTTTTGGTATAAAGTCTTTTTATAATTCACTGTACTTCTTTACTGATACACCTTCAATGATGATCCATATCTCCGTAATGAAACGACTGATTCCAGGCAGATCAGTTCCGATACTAAAAAGGTCATCAGTACATACCTACACTGTCAACCTGATACTTCTTACGACTCGTGACTTCTTAACTACGAAAACTTGACACCACAACCTCTTCTGAGAACTCTCAGGGAACCTGACGTTCCTCTAAGTTGGTCAGGTAAGACTTCTAGTCGGGACCCTAAAGAAACCTTCCTTACTACGATTTCGACTTTGAGGTCATGAAACCGGTGGAGTACTCTTCTCAACTGAGTAACCTTTTCTGAGACTACGACCCTCCCTAACCCCCGTCCTCCTCTTCCCCTGCTGGCTCCTACTCTACCGACCTACCGTAGTGCCTGAGTTACCTGCACTCAGACTCACTTGAGGCCCTCAACCACTGTCTGTCCCTCCGGACCGCACGACGCTAAGTACCCCAGCGTTTCTCAGTCTGTGTTGATTCGCTGACTTGACTTGACTTGACTTGACTATCTCCATAACCTAACTCTAAAAGTAAAAGAATGTAAAAAGACAAAGATACAAAAGACTCAAATTGTTAATTGACTAGATTAAAGATTAATCTTTTGAACAAAAAAATTCACACAAATTATAATAACGACCCTTATAAAATAAAAGATTAAAAACCTCGGGTCATTAGGTACCACAGTACAGACCTTTGACGGTAAACCGTGTCATCTTTCCTTTTGACTCTTCTATTGTAAGACGTTTAGAATAGACTGATAATGTATTTGTAAATCATTGTAACAATATGATCATTGTAAAACATAATTCTTTGTGATCGAACTTTTGGTTTTTTGTCTTAAAAATGTACTAAATAAATTATTATTTGGTTAATTTCTATGTTTTTGCAAATCTCCTAAGGTTTTAAATTTAAAAACAAATTTATGTTTAAGTGACATTATACTTTTGTATATTGTAATCTGGAGATTTGTGTTACTAAAAAAGTGGATGTTTTTAACGAAAAACGATATGATTTTTTAAACGTCCTTTGTTAAAAAGAACACTTTAATTTACATGTAATAAATGTCTACTTTTTCATTAGATTTTTCATTAGATCTTTGTACCTATATATTACATATAATAGAAACATACATTAAGGGGGAGGGGGTGAGGGTTAATTTTTTTTCTAGGTTTTATATTTCGTTAATACCAAAATAGCGTTAACTGATGAGTCAGTCTAATCGGTTCCGAACCAACGAAAGACCCGGGAATTTCTCGGGACTGAGAAAGTCTTATCGTCATATAGTAAATCGTGAGTCTTGTATTCAAATGATCGCCTAGTGTCACGTGTCCCCGGATTTGTCAATTCCTTGTTTGATAAATCCTTCTTAAGTCCAAGTATCGTCCAGAATGTCTATTATCTTTTCACTTAAAAAATTCCTGGTAATTAAAAGACATTATAAAATCAACATAAATGTAATCCTCTATTCGACTATTACAAAATTAACTATGATTGACTATTTAAACTATTTAACTATTTTACATCCGCAATCTTAGTATTTTAAATCTTGATCTACCCTTTAACCTCTTGATCTATCCTTGATCTATCCTCAACCTCAGATTAGGTTATGTGGTAAGGAGAATCCTCCGGGTCTTCTAGTTCACCGAACGGGTTCCAATGTGTCGATCAGTCGTCCTCTTGGTGAGAATCCGACTACGAAAAGATAATAGGACGAAGACTTTGTCCAAGTCGGGATAGTGCCCGTGTAAAGCCAAAAATTTCAATATAAAATGTATCCGTATCGAGTTGTATCTCACGTTGTTTGATTTCAACTAGATTCACTTTAGTATTAAAATTGTTTCGTATTTTATCCACAGAACGTAAAGTTTCTCAGTTCTGAATTGGAAACTATGCTCACCTTACTTTTGTCGAGGATATATTTAAAGGACTACAGAATGTAAATTCATAACATAAATGTTTTCTTAGTCTTTTCGATTACGTCATATTTTAAATTTTACCACGAACATTTTACGAATAGTATATTGGTGACCTTTTTTTAGAGTTTTCTTACAGAAGTATCATATTTTACGGACAAGGAAGTGTTGACTTAACACTTTGTAAACCTCTTGTTTGTCTTTATAGACCCAAAAGGGGGGAGTAGATTGTTTAAGTTTTAATTGACAATGATTAAAAATTGTTCATTGATGTTTTACTCCTTTCAAACCTCCTAAATACAATCTTAGTTATCAAACGTATGTTAGCTTTTACAAGTCAATTTTTGGTCGGTAGACATTAAGGAAACCGCAGAAGGAGTCTTCCTCGACCCGAGGTCATCAAGCAAAAAATCTCGACGGACTCTTCCTTTAGGTAACCTGTGGTGGTAGTGCATTCCGACACCGACGACGAGTCGCAGAAGTCACGGAACAAGGAGTAAGAGAAGTTGGAGGAAAAAGTGAAGAAGGACATACACTCAAAAACGAAGAACTCGAAACTATTGACTTCACTAATGTCACGGTCCACCCACTCGTTGGTCGACACTTGACACTACTCTTTTCCAGTGGTACCCGCACCATCGTGACTTCCTGCCGCTGCTTCGGCGCGACTGCCAAGGCAACGTCTGCCCGCCCTGTGACGACCACTCCTGGACGACGTGCACCCGTCCCGAGTTCTGCTACCTCCCTCCCCTCGGGCCGAAGACGCTGACCTCGTGGTGCAAAAGAAACTCCTGACAGTACCCGACACTCCTACCCTACCGAACATTCTACTTAAAGACTCTAGGTCGTCGACTCCTACCTAGACGCGACCGATAGTGACAACACTAACCGTGACAGACCTCACAATGGCACACGTTTACGACTAAGGGTCCTCTATGGTGGTGACCTTGAACCCGACCTCAGACATACCAGGATAACTCTAATGCTTTATTTTCACTCCTTTATTCGTATAAGATCTAACAACTTTTGTTGTGAACTGTTCAGTGAACTTGTTTTTGTACTCAATAAGTAAAGTTTACGAGGAAGGGCAATAACGGTTGCGTTGTTTTTGTAACACGGTCTGGGTCGTAATTTGTGACGTGTATGTCTTTACCGGTTGTTTTTTGAGAGTCAGGTAATTGATATTACGGTAGACACTTTTTTTTCAGACATATTTCGTGATATAATTGTGTTTACCCCTTCGTTAAAAAACAACTTCCTCCTATATTTTTACAAAGGGTTTCTTCAATATGTATTCGACGGACTGAATCCTTATATATATATATATATATATAAAAAAAAAAAAAAAAAAAAAAAACGTGGTACGTCGAACACCCTAGAATCATTGGACTAGTCCCTAGTCAAGACCGGAAACCGTTTTACGTCTCGGGTTTGGTGACCTGACGGTCCATTAAAAGCTTTTAATCCTTAAAAACTTATTTGTAACCTAGGTGATAGTAAAATTATAAACTCCCTATTACAGTAGATATTCAGGTTGGTTTAATGGTTTGAAGTGTACTAGTATTAACAAAAGTTGGACAAAACCGAGTCTGCCATTTCTCAGACGGACGTCACACCCTCTAGGCCCAAGCTAGGGACCCAGCCCTTCTAGGGGACCTCTTCCTTTACCGTTGGGTGACGTCATAAGAACGGACCTTTTAAGGTACCTGCTTCCGCGCACCGTCCGATGTCAGGTACCCCAGCGTTTCTCAGCCTGTGCTGACTCGCTGAAGTGAAAAGATAATATATCTCTTTTGTGAGTTAATTGATTTTAATTTGTTATGAAGTTGGAATGTACATATACACTATCTTAATACTCTTCTTAAAATTATTAAGTGCCGAGTATAATGTATTTTGTTCAGTACTTATATTAATTGAGTACTCCCGAGAAATCCTGCCGTCTCTCTTGTTTTCCATTCCGGTTTAGAACCGTTTTTCTTTGTTTCCAACAAAGTCTCCACACAAAAGAGTCGAGTTCATTAGACGTGTTTAAAATTAGTATTTCTATGTTAAAATTGTATTTTAGGTCAAACAAATTCAACAATTAAGATAAATAACTTCTTTTCTCCATGTATTTACCATAATGTTCAGTTGGATTAAAAATTTCAAGTGTCGACACTTGAAATATATGAGTGCCGATAACAGTCATGTTTTGTTTACAACTTGTTTGAGTCGTATACCTAGAGTTGACACAAAGGAGACTTAAGACATTTCGATAAAATGTTTTCCCTCTCCTGACGATGAAGTCTACCGATTCTCGGTCTAATCAGGGGTATTTGCTTTACAGTTACTAACGGTCCTCTGGTAGTGTCCATTTAAAATCGTTCACTGTCAATACACCGGACAGAGTACACGTTTTACTTTAAGATCTCGTCTTTGGTTCACCCATTCCACCCTCTTTACTTCTCCTCCGTCTTCCCGGGCCCGATCGACCTTGGGTGTGGGTGTGGACGTCCTATGACAAGGAGTTCAAGTCAGACGGTGGTGTCAGTGGTGACACTCTTCAGGTGCCGTCCTACAGTCGTCGGGAAAACTTCCTGTGACGATCTTCTCTCACACTCAGTCTATTACTTCTAAATGATCCAACCGTCCCATGCCGATCCTTATTTCCGGTCCATATGATTATGATAACCCGTCCGTCACTACTCAACCTTCCTATATCTTATTGAAACCCTTGATCCCGTGAAAAGGTTTGATGTGACATGGAGAGAAAAAAGGACGGACGGATTTTAGTCCTATAGGACCCATCTTAGATTCGGACGTTTACCATTGACTGGGATGTCTGACTATGGTAAAAAATTTATTTTTTCTAGGTTCTCGAAGGGTACGGTTCTCGAGTACATGTACATGTTATGTCTATTTTATCTTAAACCGTGTATCTTTCGTATGTCTTACACAGATATTATACGTATCGGACCGGTGGTTTATTCACAATAATAGTGTTAAAAGGTGTGCTTTTTTTAATTACGTCTTTCTTCGACTTGTCGAGTGTATTCCACTCGTCAATCTATTCTTTTCCCTAGTCAGTTGATGTCTCGGACACACGAATTAGCAATGTTGTATGACAGTGAAGTCAGGACTTATTGAAGTTCATTTCGCCCTATGAATGATAATCTAAAAATTTGTCGTCCCTCAATGTTGAGATTATGCGGGTGTGTGGGGAAAGAGAAAGGGAGAGAGTCCATACCGTATTGGTTATTAGATGAACCTTTTCAAGGTACAACAATTAGTCCCGATGGTGCTCTGTAAGTTACGGAAAATAACTTCAGTCTTTTTCTCCCGGGAAAGGACCCGTAGACTGACGGTAGACGGTCTTTTATATATGTGACTGGGTTTTATGGACGTTACATTTATATGACCGATAAACTTGTTTAATATTATTTAAAAGTGATTATTTTTTAAGTCTCTAATTTCCTAATTTATAATACGTCGGAAAAGGGTTGGTGTCCTTAATTTTGATAAAAAAAGAATCAATTAATAATTCGACAGTCAACACAGACGAATATTAATATAACGTGTTGTTTCCAATGTAATGTCAATTGATGAAGATTTTTCGGGTTCGACGAACATTGGTTGACCATGTTATAACCAATAAATTTTAAGAAGTTTGAAAGACTTCGATTCTTTCTATATGTTATATTATAAACCGAAAACGACTTATAGATGAGTCGACAGTCCTTCACAGTAAATTAACAATGTTGGTGGACAGTCCAATTTATTATAGTAGAAATCAAATGTCTACTCCTTTGTCTTGTCAACCAATTATATTAGGTTACAGTATAGATTATTAACTGTTCCTAACATCCCGCTCTTAAAATACGAGTTGTTAAGGATGAGGTAATATACCGAAAATTTCATTGGATGTGTAATATATCCTCGAGGGACCACCGAGTCTGCCATTTCGCAGACGGACGACACGCCCTCTGGACCCAAGCTAGGGACCCAACCCTTCTATGCGACCTCTTCCTTTACCGTTGGGTGAGGTCCTTAGAACGGACCTTTTAAGGTACCTGACTCCTCGGACCACCCAATGTCAGGTGCCCCAGCGTTTCTCAGCCTGTGCTGACTCGTTGAAGTGAAAGTGTATGTAATATATAACTATAAAAATCTCCGATTAAATAAATTTTCTGGGTTTAGGGTACCTACCTCTTCGGACCACCCGACGTCAGGTACCCCAGCGATACTCAGCCTGTGTTGACTCGATGAAGGGAAAGTGAAAAGTGAAAGTACGTAACGTCTTCCGTTACCGTTGAGTGAGGTCACAAGAACGGACCTCTTAGAGTCCCTACCCCCTCGGACCACCCGACGGTACCCCAGCGTGTCTCAGCCTGTGCTGAGTTCGCTGAATCGTCGTCGTCGTTCTGTTTGATTCACGAACCTTTTTGTAACATCTCTTTGTTCAATATGAACCATCCATATACCTGGAGGTTCAAATGGTTCCCTGTTAAAATCCTTTTATGAAATGATCTCCAAATAAAAACACTTAGGTTTCAATTCTAAACATTTGGACTTATGTATATGGTATTTAGTTAATTCTTTTCAAATTAATTAAAGTTGTATCTGTGTCAGCCGGAAGGTATGAGTACCGAGGTGTAGGTGCATAAGGTGGTTGGAGGGGGTCTTAATAGGTACACTCAGACCTATAGGGGTCCACTTTTATAGGTCGGAGTGGAGGGGGTGTTAAGGTCTTTCAAGGTTTAACGTTTCGAACTTACTAGACGGTGTACGACCGTTGATAAATGTATCGTAAATATGACATAATCCATACTATTCATTAGATCTCTATTAAATTTCAGATATCCTCCGATATACCTCCAATATACGATTATAATCGGTAAAATGTATTCTCCGTTGGAGTCTAAAACCTTAGACTTCCCTCAAGACCTTTATTAGGGGACTCCTATGACTCCCTATTAAGATACCCGTTAACACACTCTATTTTTCTTTACTCATTTCCTTTTTTACCTCTTTTTTATACAACGATGAAGAGACATTTATTCATTTATTAAGAACACTAACACACTTAATTGACTCTCATATAGTCTAGTAATTCAAGTGACTAAATCTGATTTAACGAACATAATTTTGTAATAGAGGTGGTGACAGAGGTGGACACTGGTCCGAGGAACCGGAGAGAAACGTAGCCAAAGGAGTTGACATTTTATCCTTATGACTTATAATGGATATGGAGCAACACGTTATTCCTAAGATATAAAATTATATGTATTTCATATACTTTATATCTCACGAAACTTTCAATAGTCAAGGACAATGTAATTAAATTATTAATTAGATTTAAATTAAGTATTCTACCACTAATGTCGGTACTTTAATTTTCTGCGAATGAGGAACCTTCTTTTCAATACTGGTGGGATCTGTCGTATAAGTTTTCGTCTCTGTAATGAAACGGTTGTTTCCAGGTAGATTAGTTCCGATGCCAAAAAGGTCATCAGTACATACCTACACTCTCAACCTGACACTTCTTTCGACTCACGGTTTCTTAACTACGAAAACTTGACACCACAACCTCTTCTGAGAACCCTCAGGGAACCTGACGTTCCTCTAGGTTGGTCAGGTAGGATTTCCTCTAGTCAGGACCCACAAGTAACCTTCCTGACTACGATTTCGACTTTGAGGTCATGAAACCGGTGGAGTACGCTTCTCAACTGAGTAACCTTTTCTGGGACTACGACCCTCCCTAACGTCCGTCCTCCTCTTTCCCTGCTGTCTCCTACTCTACCGACCTACCGTAGTGGCTGAGATAACTGTACTCAACCCCACTTGAGGCCCTCAACCACCACCTGTCCCTCCGGACCGCACGACGCTAAGTACCCCAGCGTTTCTCAGCCTGTGTTGACTCACTTGTTTGACTTGACTTGATTCAACATTCATAACATGGAAGAGAGTTGATGTCTTTTTTTATAAAGTTTCCAGAAACCAAAAAATTTTTTGATCGGTTCTTTCTATCGGTTTAAAGACATTGAAAAGAATCCTCACTATTATACCAATGAACCCTACAGACATAAGAATTTCTCAACATGTAACTTTATAAATCCCCACTTTACAGTACCACTACAGTTGACTGAAGTGTTTATGGGTTTGTTTGTTTTTTTCCCGTAGTTATTTATAACTCTCTTTCGTTTCTTTGTTTATAGTTAATATTTAGGTCTACCTACCGTTTGTCCACAAGTTACATGATAAAGTTGGGAAGGTATAAAACTTTAAAGATGTCAATTTTCAACCGTATTAATGTCACTTCTATTCATCCTGAACTCCCTCCTTTTATTTTATGTTGGTTCACTCTCTCTCTTAACAAAATTTTAGTTTGTTTACTAATTCTTACATACACCTATATTGACTAAGTGAAACGACATGTTGTCTTTGATCATTGTCACATTTCGTTGATATGGGGTTAAAATTTTTTACTTACATCTATGTGTCTATCAGTATATTTATGTCCTATTAAAGATGTTCTTCTCTAACAAAACCTTTAAGAGACCACCAGGTCACCAATCAAGAACTGTGAAGGTGACGGTACCCGGATCAAGTTAGGGACCAGTCCCTTGATTCTAGGGAGGACACTCGGTGTTCAGTGTCAGTTTTTTTTTCTTATTTTTTAACACAAAATTTCAAACTTCTCAATTTAAAACATAAACAAGTAAAATATTCATCAGGTGAATCTCTTGACTAATAAGACTTTCCTCTATTTCTTAGTATATATGATGAAGGTTTGTTTAAGATGCTTATACTTCCTCGCAAGACACAGTCTGATACAATCCACGATCTTTTTCCTATCACCTATCTTCCATCGAAGATCTCTAAATTTACCTATCGTCCTCTGTCCGTAATTTCAATGGACTTTTGGACCTAATACATGATCTTGTACCATCTCCCTTCGTCAGTCGAAGTCGACCTTCCTTAAGACTCGTCTCGTTCTCGAGTCACCTTCGATGTCTTTGACCTGTTGTGAGACATACGTTGTGTCTGGATTGTTTTCGACGTTCTTCCGTTGTGGTGTTTACGACCGAGAACTGGGTAATTTGTTTCCTACCGAGACCAGTCTTTGTAGTGTATTACTCTCCGTAGCTATTGTGTCTCGAACCTTTTCTTTTTTTGTCCTCTTTCTCCTTAGTCCGTCTCTCAGGTGTCTTGAGAAAAAATGGAAGACCCGGTGTTCCCTTCGGGTATCTTGAGAGTCTCTTCCATTTTTACTTCTAAGCCTTTCCATATGGTTTCTGTCGAACTTTTAGTGTCCTTCCTTCAAAAAATTAATGTTGGGAAATTATGGACCGTGACTCAGAATCAGTCTTTGACTGTAAGTGTCATTATTTCATGGGTTATGTTATAGTATTAAATATTAGAAAGACTCGATCTCGACACACAAAAACAATAACAACAAAAAGAAGACCAAACAAAAATAAGAGTTCCAGATTTTTCCTTGGAAACCAGTCTCTACGATTTTTTTTTTGTTTTTTGACTTAGGTAGGTTCTTCCCTCAGGGTCGCTAGACGTACAAACAATAGTTGTGTTTGTTTGTACTGCTGTTGTTTCTCCCTGTGTCTCGGATCTTTTGCTACCCACCTTGGTGTATTAAGGTTAGTCTATAAGTCAGTAGCATTCATTGGTTGTCTTGAACCTCCTTTTGTTTATAATTTCCCTTTTGTATCAATTTATTCATGAACAAATTAATTCTATCCTTTTTACACTGGATGTGGGGAGCATGCAGTTATTAAATTCTATATTAAGTTAAGAGAATTTGAACAGTTTTCAAATTACCTCGTATGTTCCTTCTGGCTTACCAGATTATCCAGACAAAACTAAGATCCATTACGAATGAAGTTCCAGTTGACTTATTTTTAGGTCGTAAATATGAGCTCTTATATGTTGACATTCTGTCCTCAGTCGATTACTTTTTATTAGTTTTCTTAGTATAAATAACCTAAACCTTCCCGAGAATATTCAGTACAAGACCTTTAAGTGTCGTCATCTTTGATTTTTTGTCTTGGGACTTTTACAGGTGGATTAAAAGACCGAAAGAGGAAAAGGGGTAACATTTAGTCAGTTTTGGTCAGTTTTCAAAGACGTTTTTTTTGTCAGATTCAACAACAATCTGAAACAATTCTATACAGCAGAGATCCCAATACTCAGTCTAAACTAAACTAATTTGGTTTTTTGATAAGGAGGTTAAGACGGTGAGATGTTTGGACTAAGGACCTGAGGGTTGGACAAACTGATAAGACCTATGATAGACTCTTCTGAATAGAAGGGTTCCTTATTACACTTAAAGAATCTTGAGTTACGTAGGGTTTCGCAGTAATATGCATTTAAATACAATTTAAAAGTGTCGAAGATTGAAACAGGGGGTTTTCTAGACTTTGGTAAGGGACCTAAAAGAACATACACCTAGAGAAGAATATATTTAGTTAGTCAATATGTTTCGATATATCCTGACTAAGTTTAACCCTCTTAGTGTAGTTCACGATAGTTTCAAATTTTTGTTGTTTAGTGACTATTTTAGTCTCCTGACTGCGGAACGACGACTTTGTTAGACAACTGGTTTTCAAGATCGAACTTTAGACATAGTAAAAATAAAAGTGAAGACTTAGGACTGTGTAAATTGGTTATTACTGAGAACAGTCTTGTACTGAGTTGCTAGACGCGACCAGTGAAATCGAAAGAGTGGATTATGAGCCTTGCCTTCCTAAATTGCAGAGGAGACCGTACGACGACCGACGAAGACGAAGACCTTGTCGAACATGGCCGACGTGGTGCACTTATCAGGCCTTCTCGACCCATCCTATGCCTCAGACACACCTGACATGACAGGAGTCTCGGAGCCTGCCGACGTGTCCAAGGTACCCTAGAAACCCAAAACGTCGAAAGCTTAAGGGACCAAAGCCTTGACATCACCGAGGAGGAAAATAAGGACCTGAACTTCTACGAGAGCTAGCTGAACGACCCAAGGATGAGCTTCACCAACAACTGCTGTCACTACCTAGACTTCTGAGATACGACGTTGGACCTAGAAGTAGTAGATATATTTATTCCAGAAAACCGTATAGGAATTTGACTATGTGGTTCGCGACTGGAAGATGAAAACGGTCTTATGGGGAAACCATTATCATGGATAAGCTTTGTCTGTTAAAATAGTTATAACATAAGCCAATTTGTATTTGTTATAAGTTGTGTCGTTTTGAAAACATTAGTAGTTGTTCTCAAATTTCAACCTTTGTTTGTTCACTCTTTTCTTAAAGATTTACTTCCCATCAATAAAAGAGAAGGTATCGAATGATATTACAGGGATGGACAAAATTTCAGCTAAGTCATTTAGACTTTGTTAAAAGATATATTTTGAATTACTACATGTTTATCTACACTAAGTCCAAAACAGTGACTAAGATTAATCTAGTTCTTGGATTATTGACACTCGATTTTTTATTTTGCGTTTGACATTGATTTATCAAGACCAAAATTTTTCGATAGTTCAATAGTCTAAACCTACAAAGGTGATTCAAAAAGAGTTTGTATAGGTCCAGAACTTCTGATTTACTGTACTAGTTTCCTTTTGTTTGATTTTCACCCAACTTCTCCACAGAGACAAGTTGTAAAAGTGTCACCAATTGTAATAAGAACTTCGAAGTAAATAAGGTTGTATTACATAGTATGGGCTCCAAGTACGAATTTGTACGTGGGAGAATATTTCATGGACGTAATGGTTGTAAACAATAAAACACGACTTAAATTCAAATTACCGAGTTTTGTATACTCGGAACACCAGTTACATGTTACGGACTACTATCAAATTGTAAAAGACTAGAGAAGTATTTATTTTATAGGTAATAAATGTACTTCTAAAACCCCCCTTCCTCTTGTAAAAAGGTCTGACTTTATTATAAAGCTAAATTTATGGGTGAAGATATTCATCACCCCAAAATCGTGAAGTTATCATTTTAAGTGGTAAAGATTTCTTTTGGGAGACTGAAAAATCTTGAATGGACGAAAGATCATAATTATAAGAAGTGTGTTACTTGATGTCTTTAAAGTGCATGGACTCTCGAGAAGGGTACCAGAGTATTAAGTACAGTCCAAACAAAAACACGAAGGGGGTGTTGGACCTATGACGAAATCTTAGATGGTTAAATTTTTACGGAAAAAGAGCGACCCAGGTAAACTACATAAATCCTGTTCATCGAAACAGGACTTCGTCACGGTCATTTTTGAGGGTTTCTATTTAACACAAAGGACTTTGTTTTCGTTAAAGAAAAATTGACTTAGTTTTGAAATAAACTTTCCCGTGTTATTTTGTGTTGATTTCCAGAATAATTCAAGGTAAATATTAATATATTTTGTTTAATGTGTCGAGTCAATCATGACCACTATATTACCAGTATTAAAGATCTCAGATTATATCTAGAAAAATAATCAGGGTGTATTCAATAGACTTATCTCGTTAGGACGGTTAATCTAAACACTACTGGATCCCTCTTTCGTAATATTCTTTAAAAGAAAGTCGGAGAAATTCTTTGTAATAATGTATCTTCTTTTCCTTTTTCTTTACATTTTTTTAGAAAGTTATCAACAAGAAAAATATAGTTCTCGGTCGTCTAATCGGAATTGTTAAAAGAAGTTTAAACCCTTCGTCAATACTTTTATAATTTTGAGGTTCTGTTACATTATTTCACAGATACTTGACTTTTGGATTACACCGAAGGTTCTCTGAGTAATAATTTACTTTCCTACCCGTTAAAACTGTCCCTTCACTTTTAGAGGATTACCTAAAGAACACGATGTAATAATGCTCATAAAAATGTCTTTCACTATTGACACATACACCCTCCACCGTCGTTATTCTAGGTAAAGTTATTTTAGACCACAAAAAATGAATGTCATATGTCAATAATAATCACCAAAGATGAATATCATACATCTATAAAATCTCGTTAGACTTACAATGAACTAGATATTTATAACATTCCTTTAATGTCATCATCATGAATGGGAAGGGTAGAAACAAAAAGAAGAAGTGTCTATACAAACCACATCACCGACCCCTTAGACCTGCACCGCCAAATCAAAAAGAGGGACTTTAGTGTTACCGAGATGTATTTATAAACGGGAGTTTTCACTCTGTCTTACCTATTAAATCGACAAATATTTTCGAAAAAACCAGTAAATAGAAGTTAAAGTTCACGGTTCATAAATCTGTACCTTGTGTATAACTAAAAGATTTATGATGAATAATTTTCCTTTTATTGAGGTCATTTTTAAATTGTAATTGTATCCAATCTAGTGTCAGTGAAAATACATCCTTTGTTATGAAACCGAGGAAACATTTTACTCTAATTCAACTTTGAAATTAAAATAGAAAGTCCACTGTTAAGAATTTTAAACCTACTTGTCATGACTATAACTATTTTGAACCCGAGGTTTTAGTCCGGTATATTCAGACAGACGTTTGAAGATCTATATTTTTTTATTCCATTTTCACTCCAATTTAAAAGCACTTAGTGTATGAGTTAAAAATAAAACACATAAAATTTTGTAGAATAAGATACAAAGAAGGTTAAATGTCATTTGTTTGAAATACCAATAGGTAGTGGGTCGGGGTCTGTTCAGTCTCAATTTTCACATAAGACAAGTCAGAATCAGACCCAGTTGACTGATAAGATTTCGGTACAAACACTAGAGAAGAGGGGAATGGATCTCGGTTTTGGACCATCGTTACGACGGATACTGAATCGAACCCCGTTACTACGATAGACTTGTCCGATGGTGGGACGTACCCTCTCCGTTACCTCTAATTCGTATTTACCTACGAAGTCAATCATGAAGATTGGTGCTGCAAGAACTTAAACTGAGAGAGACTAGATCTAGTGTTCCCGTTTGTGACTCCATTAAATCCCTTCACTGAATTTTTTCTTCTTGAGAAATCCCGATTTCAGTGTTCCAATCATCGTTGTGTTCTGTTCAAGTCAACGAGTCAGCACAGGCTGAGAAACGTTGGGGTACCTAACGTCGTACGTTCGGGAGTGACAGGTAGTCGTTGAGGGTGTCGAACGAGTTTGAGTACAGTAACTCAGTCACTACGGTAGGTTGGTAGAGTAGGAGACAGTAGAGGAAGAGGAGAACGGAAGTTGGAAAGGGTCGTAGTCCCAGAAAAGGTTACTCAGTCAAGAAGTGTGGTCCACCGGTTTCATAATCTCAAAGTCGAAGTCGTAGTCAGGAAGGTTACTTATAAGTCCTGACTAAAAGAATTCCTACCTGATCAACCCCTGAGAGTTCTGAGAAGAGGTTGTGGTGTCAAGTTTTCGTAGTTAAGAAACCGTGAGTCGAAAGAAATACCAGGTTGAGAGTGTAGGTATACACTGATGACCTTTTTGGTATCGAAACTTATCTGTCTGGAAACAGCCGTTTCCTCACAGAGACGAAAAATCGTACGACAGATCCAACCAGTATTGAAAAGAAGGTTCCTCATTCACAGAAAATTAAAGTACCGACGTCAGTGGTAGACGTCACTAAAACCTCGGGGTTTATATTTCAGAGAGTGACAAAGGTAACAAAGGGGTAGATAAACGATACTTCACTACCTTGACCTACGGTACTAGAATCAAAAAACTTACAACTCAAAATACGGTCGAAAAAGTGAGAGGAGAAAGTGAAAGTAGTTCTCCGAGGAATCAAGGAGAGATGAAAGACGGTATTCCCACCACAGTAGACATATAGACTCCAATAACTATAAAGAGGACCGTTAGAACAAAGGTCAAATGCGAAGTAGGTCGGGTCGTAAAGCGTACTACATGAGACGTATATTCAATTTATTCGTCCCACTGTTATATGTCGGAACTACATGAGGAAAGGGTTAGACCTTAGTCAGACAATTATCGTTATGTAGGGTTCTGTCTGACTTATCCTTTTGTGAAGACTTCAATTCCACTCATTCTCAGTTCCTTTCACTTTTCACTTTCAGTGCGTCAGTACAGGCTGATAAACACTAGGGTACCTTAAGACGTCCGGTCTTATGACCTCACCCATTGGAAAGGGAAGAGGTCCCCTAGAAGGGTTGGGTCCTTAGTTTGACCCCAGAGGACGTAACGTCCGCTTACGACATGGTTGACTCGATACTCCTCTTCTTTCAGTTTTCTCAGTAAGAAGTCCAGACCAGGGAGGACTCTGATGGTCTACATATGTGCACCTTTTATCCGTCGGACCACGGAGTTTACGGTAGTGACGTCTGTAGACGTCTCTTGGATCTCTAAAGATCGATTGACACAAGTACTGACACTCCTAATCTTCGGTCCGAAGTCAATCGACGATAGGAAGACAAAATAAAAGAGATTACAAAAGAGAAAATTTTTTTTATAAATAAATAAACCGACGTGACCCAGTCAACGCTGTACGCCCTAGAAGCTAGAAGTGTCGTTTACGTCCTTGAAATCAACGGCGTACACCCTAGATCTGAGGACTGGTCCCTGTCTCAGACCCAGGGGACGTAGCCCTCGAGTCTCAGACTCGGTGACCCGGTCGTCCCCTCAGGACTATCATGACAAAAGTAGGGCGACGAAAGGGGATGATCACAGTCAGTGCCTTCTATGACAGTCGTCGGATGGGTCGTAGGTAGGAGAGGTGACAGAAGGAGTGACAAGTGCCGCTGCTACGTGTGTCGTAGTGTACTTGATATCCAATTAACCATATATTTAAAACACTTCAATAAAGAGAATTATGAAACTTGTATAGGTCGGGAAGGTCGGAAAGTACCCTCGAACACCGGTTAAGTTATTAGTTAGGAGTAGTCCATTACGTCAAAGGGGGACTAACCAGATAAAGAAGGAGAAAATAAAAAAAAGAAAACAAAACCGACACCCAACGTCCCTCAGAAACTACAAGGTGTAAAAAAATCGTATTAGATAAGACCGGACGTAGACAAAATGAATACGATGAGTCCTAAGTGGTACGACCCTAATTGTAGTAAGACCTTTTAAAGAGTCAGTAGTAGAAACTTATAACGAAGAAGGAGTGAGATGTGTAAGAGGGAAGGACCTCGAGACTAATTTGCACATCTAGAAGAGTTCGTTAGGAGTGCAGAGAATTGAGAAAATAATAGAAAATGAGATGTAGTCGAGATCTGACCTCGAGTGACTAAGAAAGAAGTCGTCACTGATTAAACGATAAATTGGGTTTATAATACATAAGATAAACCAAGGAATAGTACAGTCAGAAAGTGGTAATTCATCCTATAATCAGAAAATGAAAGATTTTTGTCGAAATAACTCCATATTGACGGTATGTTATTTTGACGAATACAAATTTCAAATATTAGACTATTCAAAACTGTATACATATGTAGACACTTTGGTAGTGAGTTCTATTACTTGTATAAGAAGTGAGGGATTTCATACAAACATTAGGAGTGAAAGGGGTGGGACGGGTTAGGTGTCCATTGGTTGGTGAGCAAAAGATAGTAATATCTAAATGTGAAACATGTTAAAGTATATTTGTCTTGGTATGAGAAGAAAATACCGTCCCCCCACCCTTAGACCGAGAAAAGGGGATCATATTAATACAACTCCAAGTAGATAAAAACAGAATACATAGTTGTCATGTAAGGTGAAATAACGACTTACCAGAAAGTGACATGCCCATATTGGTGTACAAATTAGGCTAGTCGTCGACTACTTGTAAGTAAGTATTCAAAAAGAGAATTTGCATATCAAAGTAAAGAAAACCCATTTATGGCTCGTCATCTTACCGACCCAGTACACAATTCATATGTTCTTCAAAAAATTCCTTGACGGTATGACAAAAGGTTTTTGATAGAAGAGGTACGTCCTTCCACCCCATTAGTGTGGAGTAACCAAAGGATAAAAGGTTCCTAGCGACCGAAAACAACTGACTACAGGTGAAAGAAATCTTGGTGACTAAGTCTATGAAACAAACACCAAAGTCAACAAAGTTTGTCCTCCCATTTAGACCCAAGACAAAAATAAAAAAGGCCAAAATAACTATATATTGACTGTATAACATATTCAAATTCCATATGTTGTGTTACACTATATGCTGTATGAGGTGAGGTCGGGAGAGGTACTACTCTGGGTTGTTTACTAAGTCTCCACTCTATATAAAAGGTCGCATAAAGTTTTACGGTCGGAGTTTTTCGTCGAGCTCTTATGTGGGGTCGAGAGTCGGAGGAAACCTTCCCCAAATTTTCGTGGTCTCTCACCTTTTTTTCCCACTTCTCTGTCAAAGAAGTGTAGTAAATTTTCGTTAAGTTACAGGGTTAGGGGGAAGATGGTTTATTTACTGAGAAGCTAAAAAAAGATCGGTAGAATACCACACTTCTCTATAGAATTGACACCAAAACTACATATGACGGGACTACTGATCACTATAAATCGTAGAAACCAACATATACAACCGACAAACATACAGAAGACGTCTTTTTACAGATAAGTCCAGGAGACGGGTAAGAAATTAACCTAAAAAAAAAAAAACGATAACACAATATACTCAACGAATATATAAAACCTATAATTATATAGTATATAGGTTATATACTAAATGTTTATAAAAGAGGGTAAGACGTCCAACGTAAAAGTACAACGACTAACAAAGAAAACAACACGTCTCTGAGACTCAAATAACA
Source organism: Capra ibex (assembly GCA_006410555.1). Lineage (NCBI taxonomy): Eukaryota > Metazoa > Chordata > Mammalia > Artiodactyla > Bovidae > Capra > Capra ibex. Next base: position 64,006,805 of record SJYO01048061.1, on the reverse strand, counting down.
TTAGGGTGAACAATTAAAATCGGAAACATTTCGAACACGAAAACCACAGTATAGGTCTTTTGTCAATAATGTAGTTCTCGACAATGAGGTAGAACTGATCTTCTCCTTCAAAGTGGACCATAAAAAATCATCAGAGTAAGAAACTGGTATAAAAGATAAGAAAACGTAATTATTAATGTTATTATAAGTAACCTTCAAAGATAAACTATTAAGATAATAGACTCCAAGTATCACTTGATTGGAATCCTAAAAAAAATTTAAGACCAAATAAAAACCTGTTGTCACAAAGTGGTTGTGTAGTTCGTCCGGTTTATTATTATTATTATTATTTAGTGTTGAAGTATCAGTTCCTTTTTTTTCTTTTGAAAATAGTGACCGGAAAAATTGGTAGAGTATTTTTGGTCGATGAATATCATGTCGATGTATGTACGTGTTTTTCCCAATGACCGTAAGAACTTTATTCTGACTAAAAAACAACATCGGAAACGAAAAAAAAAAAAATTGTTGTAAAAGAAAGAGGAAACTCTAATATTACTTATACCAGTGTGGTGTTTCTTTCATCCTCTCTCTTACGACCCTTCTGACCAAACGAGTAGACTCTAGTAATAATTTTTACCGACTGGGGATTGTTATACATGTTTATGTATTTTACATTTATATTTTATGGTTAAAAGGAAAATTTTCATGAAATTCTTTTTTCATGAGAAAGAACTTCAAAACCGAGGAAAAAGGATAGGACAACGTTTAAGTACGACACACCGAGACCGACCTGTCACCTCTCGGGCCGCCACCCGTCCGGTCTGAGGTGGACCTTCAAATCCCAGACTCCGTGCTTCTCCTCCCACTTACCCGATGTCGTCGGAAAAGGCACTCGAAGTGAAGAGGCAAAAACGACGACCAGTAGGAGTGGGTAGAAGGCGAAGAAGCACAGTCATAGGGGTAGGGCCAGTAGAAGTCGACGACGAGACGGGTGTCGAAGGAGCGGTAGGGGGAGGAGGAGGAGAAGTCGGTGGAGTGACAGTCGTAAGGGTAATCGTCCGGGAGCGAGGGTAAGAGGCCGAGGGGCGTCGAGGAGAGAAAATTCAGGAACCTTCACTAGAACCGTTACCGTTGGGTGAGGTCATGAGAACGGACCTTTTAGGGTACCTACCTCCTCGGACCATCCAACGTCAGGTACTCCAGTGATTCTCAGTTTGTGTTGACTCGCTGAAGTGAAAGTGAAAAGTGAAAGTACGCAACCTCTTCCGTTACCGTTGGGTGAGGCCACAAGAACGGACCTCTTAGGGTCCCTACCTCCTCGGACCACCCGACGGCAGATACTCCAGCGTGTCTCAGCCTGTGCTGACTTCACTGAATCGTCGTCGTCACTAGAACCTCAACCACAGGCACCGACGTAAACCGTGTTACCCCGGTCACTGCAATACGTCGTCTGACTTTTCTCTCGTCCTCCAGCTCTTGGGACCGGTACTTCGACGTCTCAGGCGTCACCTCCGCCTTGACCTCCACCAACTCGCTCACTCCTCGGTCCGTTCCCCTGTTACGTTTCTGCCGAGGACTCTCGTCGGTCACCCCCTTGAAATCTTAAAGGATACAGACGACGAAGAGTAAGTCCTCCATAGAAAGAATATACAAGACACTATGACTTTACACTCAAGTGGAAGTTGTCCCAAAATAAACTTCTTTATGACACGTCGGACCTAATTTATATACTGCACCGTTTCGTTAAGAGGACCCCGGGTTTCAATGACGGTCAGTCCCCGGTAACAATACAATTAATGGACCGACCTTTAAAGATTTCAGTCACTATTAAGTTTTAGATCAGTATTTGGATCCAATTCCATTTGGATCCTAATACTTAAAAGTTTTCTTGTTAAAAAGGTGGGTCGATGTTTTATGTTCAAAGGAATTGTAGACAGACACGGTCACTCACCTGACAAAAAGGGGAATCCCATATCAGAAGGTTCCTGGGGTACTTAATATACGACTCAAGAGATTGTGGGGTAAAGCGAAACCTGGTTCCGAAATCGTACACGGAGATGGACCTTATATTTTGGTCCTGGGGACCTGAAGGTCTGATGTATAGGAGGTCTCGACAACGTCACAGTCGAGTGAGAATGACAACAATAAAAGGAGAAGCAGAAACCGAGAACTTTGAATCGAATTAAAGTACACTTTAATCCAATGTGTCACCGACCACTACGGTATTTGGTTCTATAATTTGAGTTGTATAATTTGTTCGACCTCGTCTTAGTTTTCCGTTTCTTTCCCTTTGCACAGTGACAATCCTACAATCGTACCAAGATTAAACACTTATGAAATTTTAAGGGAGACCGTGTAACATAGGAGAAGATAATGAATGGACGACTAAGTGATGAACGTAAGAAGGGTGGCCTTAGAAAATAATCTTAGATACGACCACCAAAAGTTTGATACAAGAGGTCCTCTTTTGACTTGACCAGAATGGGGACTCGAGAAAACCTCGAACCTATTTTCCGAAATCTATGTTCTGACTCCGAATTTTTCAACCCTTTTAGGGAAAACATATTCTGGTTTATAAAATTTTCATATTAAGGAAAAAAATTTTAAATAAACAAACAGACACGGTCCGTAATCGACAATGTTTCTACTAGAAGTCAGAAACTACGTCGTACACCTCAGAAATCAACACGGTACACCCTAGATCAAGGGACTGGTCCTGAGCTTGGGTCTGGGGGACGCAATCCTCCTGTCTCAGAATCGGTGACCTGGTGGTCCCTTCAGGGATTTTCATATTAAGGATTTTTTACCTAGATTATGCTTCTTTATTGAGTTAAACGAAATATGGTTAAAATAGAGTGTCTTCAAAATTAACCACATCTTTATAGGAACTGATTTTCAATGGAACTCTAAGGTGTAGTTCTCACCTGACAAAAGGGATTTGTCTAATTGGTGGATGGAAAGAAAGAGAATCCGACAAGACCACTACTCCCAGGACCACTCACACGTATTCAGAGAACTTGCACGACTCAAAGGTAGTGAAGTCCTTAGGGTAGATTACACTGCCTGTGTACCCACTGACCCCGTTGTTGTTACAGTAGAAGTCTCCTTGATTTATATAATAATAGATTACCCTTATTTTAGTTGAAACATAATATTTAGTTTTATTAAAGTATTGTATAAAGGATAAAGAAACTTCTAATTTCCTCTTTACTTTAGAACTTAGATCGGGGACCAAAAATGAAGGAGACGGGATTCAGTTCAAGGGACCTAGTCATGTCCAAACTGACCTGGTAAGTTACAGAAGGACTGAACTGAAGGATAGGGGTCAGGTAGGGCCACGAGAAGACGCAAAAATCGTAACGGCGATTCCAAAAAGAGGTGTTGGATTCAGACTGGACTGGTATAGTAAGGAGAGATATTTTTGAAATGTCTCACTTTTAATCTTTCTTTTTATTTTGACTGGATAGAAGAGTAACAAATGTCCACCCTTTTTCTTGTCGGTTTAAGGTGTCGTATGGTAAAACTTGTAGGTGTTATATATTGGGTAATGCTTTATAGTGAAGTCAGTATGGTTTCGTAAAACTTAGAATTTGTAAAGTAAGAAAGTGTCTAGATACAGAAACCAAGGTAGCTGAGGGAGATGGAACTTACGGGAAAGGACAGAAGAAGATGTGTACTTTTCGAATAAACAGTGATTGTCGGGTCCAGTTTTGTAAGGAAGGTTTTTCAGTCAGTGGTCATAAAAGTCGATCTATTTAGAGAGGAAGGTCTTGTGAGACGATAGGGAGAAAACCGGAAATAAAAACCGAAAATGTCAATAAATGTATTTATTGATAGAAGTTTTCTTTTGACATTCGCACTCCTTTCTTTTTTTTAGATAAGACATAGTACAATAACGGATTAAATAACGACACGTATGTCTTTTAGGAGTTATTTGTAGAATTTAACTAAATTAGTATTAAGTAAAAGAGTCAGACTGATGAAAAAACAGTCTTTTCAGGTTTCCTCTTGTACCTAAACTTTCGTTTAGTTATTTACACCATCCTTTAAAATACGGTACTTCAGCATCTTTTGTAAAGTTACCTAAAAACGGATAAGTGACTACTTATGACTGTCTTCAGTGATTTAAAATTAACAAACCTGGGATTTATGTGATTATGAAGTGGTTACTCCAATTCTTCTATGAGACGTATTGGAGAGACTGTGGATTTAGTGGAAAATAAGAGTTTCAGAAGTAAGGAGTTTAGATTTTTTTTTTTCAGGACAAACTGACTTGTGAAATCATTTGTATGGAATTGGCCATGATATGGAATGTTACGTGAATCCTACGATTTTTTTATTTTGTAGTGAGACCAGAGAAAGACAAATAGTAGATTTTGTCTCTCTACTGTCCTTTTCTAAGAGTTCATATATTGGTATCAAGATGACATCTTGTATCCTTTGCTGTAAGTTGTAGGACACTATTTGGTATTGTCTTTTCGTATACTTTTTCTTACATACATATACGTATATACAATGACTTAGTGAAACGACATGTCGTCTTTATTCGTGTTGTAACATTTAGTTGATGTGAAGTTTTTTTGTTTCGTACTCTTGCACTTGTCGGCATTGTGAGTGAGTACGCGAAAAGTAGGTCGTATCCCGGTCCCCTTAGGTACAACTCGTCACGGAGTCGTCGGAGTTACCAAAGTTAACAAAGTAGGGGTAATACTGTCCTTCGAAGCTGATATTATGTAAATTTGTCTTTTGTCTTAATCGTATTCTGTAGACAACAAGATTTTTTGTGTCCAAACCCCTAAAGGACCACCAGCTCCCTACTCCTGAGACGAGAAAGTGACACTCCCGGGTCCAAGTTAGGGACTAACCCCTTGATTCTAGGTCAAGGAGGTATTGTCAATTTTGGTCTTTTCTATTTATGGAGTTTTTCGGATCATTTCAATAATTTTGTCCCGTGACATTGTGAAGGATAATTTTTGACTTCGGAAGATAAATTTTAGAACATCTAAATTCCGTATCATCTTTTCCTCTAATGAGAAGACAGTTCCGAGACCTTAAGGTACTTAACTTCCTTTATAGGGTGATTTTGGTTAAAAAAGGATTTTTGAGTCCGTTCATTCCGTGTCTATTCAGTCATTAGTTAATGGTAGAAGATTTGTAAATATATTGAGATCGATAAGTAAATATATTCGAAATATTTATAAAATTTCAAGACGATCCATCTACTTTTACTACTTTAATCAAATATATTGATAAATTAATGTATCGTTAATTCTTTTATAATGTTCTTCTTAAAGTTTAGTGGAGAAACAGTTCGAAAATATTACTCTTTATTGTTTGTATGTGTTTTCATCTCCTTTAATATGTTACTTGACTTACATAGTTCCTGGGTCAAGTTATAAATTGTTAGTTAAAAGGAACTAGATATGAGGGGTCGAGTCATTTCTGTGTTCTAATAAAGTTTCACTTGGAGTCTGTCGGACAGTAAGTAACATTTATAATCGTATATGTCTGTTATGGTACCAGTGTAGAAAATGTTTAGTTAATAGGAAATTTAGTCTATAGGTAAATTGTGACTTTAAAGAGACAGAGTCTAAAAATTTCTTCAACCAAACAAGTGTTGTCTAAAGTTTGTTTCAAGTACGTAATGTGAACCACCGTACGTGGAAGGAAGGATAAAAAAAAAAAAACAACAACAAAACGACAAATTGAATTGTCTTTGTCCCAGTTAGACAAACGTCAAAGGGTGTAAAATCTAAAACGACTAATATAGAGACACCACAGTGAATGGTGTCGGGAGGGTGTACATAAAGGACATTTGACCATCTATATAGATATTCTTACTGAACTAAGTGTAAGTTAAAAAGCGGTTCTTATGAACTTCCATTACGACACACTAAGATACACGAAAAAAACTTTCATCCATCAGAAAGGAGTCATGACGATCTAACTCTTAGTCAAAGTTCACAACGGTCGGACTAGGTCGGTAGTAATTTAAAAGGTTGTCGGAAAGTAGATTTCCGAAATCGTCAATGACTACTGTCAAACGGATCTAGGTCCTCAAGTAATCCCTAAGGTTTTACCACTATTAGTATTAGAATAGTAAGGAGAGCGTAAATAATCGATCTTAAAGATGTTTCTTCTTGAACGACAGTAGTTGATAGACCGATGGGACTCGGTGCCAAATATGGTATTTCCGTTGAATTTACGAACCTAGAAAAGGACAATAAGTGATTAAAAGTCTCACTTTTTGTCCTAGAAAGTTTTCACTGGTGACTCAAATTTTCTAAAAATAATCAAAGATCAAATACAAAGATACAAATTTATATTCGTTTGTGTATGTATAGTAAAAACAAGAGAGGGAATAGAATTTATTATTTATTGATAAGTACGACATGACTGGGAACGAAAAATTTGAAGTATATGTGATCTTTAGTAAGGTGTCGATGTATGTCTTTAGTTTGATGGAAAACTTAAAGTTTTTTGTATTTCGTTTAAATCATAGTCACTAGATTAAACATTTTCAGACAAATAATGAGAGTCGGAGTCACGAGTCCCGTCCTTTACGTTTTATTTAACCACTCAGGATGTATTTTGTCCTTACTTTTGGTTTTTTTTTTTTTATCATGTTGATTCGAAAATTTTTGTCTCTTTTACAAGAGGGTGGTAATTTACCTAATGTTTTTAAAGAACGTCCGTTGTGAGTTTGGGTGCTCGAAAAAAAGAAGGTCAAAATGACTCTATATTAACTGTACGTCGTAAGACACTCAAATTCCACATGTCGTATTACTAAACTAGTAAAGTTAGTACTTTACTAATAGTGTTATTCAAATCACTTATAGGTAGTAAAGCATAGTTATATTTTAATTCCTATGTCTTCTTGAAAAGAACCCTACTCTTGACTTCTTAATGAGAATTAAAAATATATATTGTACGGAGTCACAATGAATATAAATAGTATAACCGGCAATATAAGGATCATGAATTAGAAGATTTACTTGTAAACATGGAAAACTGAAACAGGTTAAGAGTAAGGGGAGAGGGGGTGGAGACCATTGGTGTTTCAACTAGAGTAAAAGACACTCAGACAAACGAACAAAAACTTCATGTGGACGGGATGTTGAGACCATGAAGGAGTTGTATCACTGACCCATGAAGACATGTAAAACTTTACTAGTGATGCTACGGGTCAATACTTTACAATGGTATGATTCTATGATGTGTCCATAAATGATATGAGGGGTGTGACATGTATCATTATGTATACATATATATGTATTTCGATAAGTAGTGAATTCAAGTTTACGTAAAATTGTTGAGACATAAAAATTTTTAATTAAATAAATTTAACCTCCAGTTAATGTTATAACATCACCAAAAACGGTGTGTGACTGTACTTAGTCGGTACCTGTTGGAACGTAAAAATGAGGGGTTGATGTACAAGTGACAAGAAACTATAGGACGAAATGTATAAAAACAAGACACATAGAGTTGATGTTAATAACACCTATATCTATTAAAGTGATACGAACAGAAAATTGGAAACATGTACGGATTAAATGATAGAAACGGAAGGAAAGTACTAAAGGTACAAAGATCAACACCGGAAAAGAAAAAGTCAATCTTTTCATTGTAAAGAATATTTCAACCAAACACCCACGTCTTGGGAAAATCGAAAACGAACGGACATTTGGAACCAGAGTGGTGGCTTACACTTACTTTCGGAACGACCCATCTCACAAGAACCGACATCTACAAAGGGAAAGTGGTGAAATTTATATTCCTTGGTAAGGGAAGACAAGACGTACCAAAGACGACTTTTCAGTGGAACACTGGAATACGTTCAGGAGAGCAAACATTGAACAACGAAACGGGTACGACGAAAATTTTAGGAACGAAATAGAAATTAAAAACGGTGAAATTAATATCACACAGAACCACACCAGGAAGAACCCGACTAGAACAAACCCTGAGAGAAACGAAGGACCTAGACCTACAGACACAGGAAAGGGTCTAATCCTTTCAAAAGTCAATAATACAGAAGTTTATACAAGAGACGGGGAAAGAGAGAGAAGAGGAGACCCTGGGTATATTATGTCTATAATCATGTGTACTACAAAAGACTCTCCAGAGAAATTGACAGAAGTAAGGAAAAGTGGTAAAAAGGAAAAAGGTAAGTCGAAGTCACTAAAGGTTGTGACAAAAGGTCGAACGATTAGGTTAGGAGACATAGTAAATTAGACGATGACTAAGGAAGATCGTGTAAAAGTAAAGTCAATAACATGAGAACGAGAGACAAACCAACCAGAACATGTAAAAGATTGAGACCGTTTTTGAAGATTGAAGAACGAGATACGTAGGTAAGAAGTGGTCTCAAGGAACTTGTTCAGATGTTAGTAATGGAACTCAAGAGATATACCATCTAGTGGCTAGAGGTGCACTGAATCAACAAGAAGACCCCAAAGCAGAAGTAAATCTTATAATGAAGAGACAGTGGAGTAAGGCGGATTGAACGAGAAAAATAAAGACACATAGACCATCCAACCAATGTAAAGGGTCAGAGTCTCTTCACGTAGGGAGGACACGTAGGGTCGTCGTGCGAGGGGAGACCAGTGGTCTCGATACTCGAGACCCCGCGGGGGATCTCCTGGACACCGAGGAGGAGAACACTGTCCGCCGGATGACACTCACTTGACCATCAGGACCGACCACGACCCGCCCGACGGTCCTGCTCGGAACGTGTCTTCGACGGTCTCTGGGGTCCACCAGGGTCCCGATCACGACCGAGTGTTTACCAGTCTCAGTCCAAGATCTCACCCCCTCAACACCCCGGACCCCGGGGTCTAGATCCCAATTGGACGATCTCGGTCCCGGTCAAGGACCGTGTCGACGAACACCCAGGTCCCAACACACAGGGGATTGACCACAACTGGGTGACCACTTACCCCGACCTAAGGTCTCGTCGACCCGACTACCCAGATTTCCCCGGGTAGAGGAAATTGTTAAAGTGAAAGTCTAGGAGTTCTGACCATTTCTTCTTCTTAGAGATGTATGCTCAAGAATCAGTTTACGAAAAGTTTTTTAAAATTGGTGTGTTGGAACAAAGTTTCCTTTAAAATATATTTTGGGGTTGTATATTTGTATAATTTCACCATAAAAGTGTGACGTGTAAAGTATCTAATTTTGTCACAAATACTTGTCCTTTTAAACTTTAGTCCTTAATATCTACTGTCGCCGGTGGATTCCATTCAGAGTGTAGGTATTTTTGTCAAGCTAGAAAAATAATAATTTTTAAAGTTTGCCTTAGTTTTAAGACCCTGTGTCATTTTACTTAAGAGTGTATAGGTAAGAGTCGTAGTGAACAATAGTTATGTATCAATTACAAGAAAGTAGGAGGTGAATGACGGGTTCCTGGGGGGGAGGGGTGTGTGAGACTGGAAGTCCTAAAAAGACTTCCTTAGAGACTGTCGTATAAAATAGAGATTCATAGACTCGTATACATGGACTTTCTATCTCAGGTTGTGTTACGATAATAGTATGGATTTTTACAATTGTTGTAAGAAATAGTAGACTTCACGATGGATCCAGAGTATTAATGTCGAATATTTGACGAGATAGGGGAGTGGTCGTCGGGACGTCGGAGAGTTTTCGCACCATGAGAGGGGAGGGGGTAAGACCTCATTCCCTTCGATATTGTAGGGAAGTAAAGAGTACTGGACTGAGTCTGTCCATACCTTCTCAATTTGTCTCCGAACCCAACCTTCTATTCTTTCCATTCTTTCTTCTTTGTACTTTTGTCGTTTAGACAGTTTTATACCCAATAAAAGACCTAGACCCGCGAACAGACGTAGAGTAGCTAGTCGACGGAAGTTCAGGTTCGGGTCCTCACTTCGTGACTTTCCTTCTTTACTAAGGAAGAGGATTTCTGTGTCCTAGACGAAAGGATCAGATACAAAGAGGAGACTCCTGGTCATAGAAGGAACCGACGATTTTGGTCCTTATTTGTGAGGAAGTCCCTTCTGAGACCAAGGGTTTAGTGTCTCTCACACCGGAGTGGGATTACGTCGTTCTTTCATCTAGTCTTGTGTGACGTTTTTGGGACAATCGATTTGTTGTGTGGATATATACGTGTCTCCACCAGTGAGACAATATGTTTTGTGTTTCTAGTGTCAACCACTACTCACCTTTGGAGATTAACTTCATTAGATTAAGGGAATAACTATTCCCTTTCTGTTCAGATCTAAGTAATTTTTGGAAGTGACTCGACGAGACTTGTTTCTACACTTATATACTCTTGTACGAAACGTTTTATATTCTCCTGTTATGTTTTTAATTCACAGCGACCAGTTGCAATAGTCACTCCCACGTCAGTGAACTACACACTGTAATCCGTTCAGTGACTTGAAGAAATTAAAGTTAAAGAAAAAGACGACTTTTAATTCACTCTGTTGCATGAAAATGTTTCTAGATGATACAATTATACTATGTTATTCTTCATCTGTTACGGTCAAACCGTCATGACAACGGGGGTTTACGTAATAGTGTAAGGTAGTACTCTTTTGTAGTGTCTTTATCTTGACTCCCTGTAAGATGTACAGACTGGTCATGAGGAGTTTCGACAGTCCCAATATTCTCTGTTCCTTTCTGTTTCCTTGGTAGTGTCTGACCCTCACGGATCCTTTTTTACTGATGGTTGATTAGCGTCACACTCTAAGATCTATCCGAGGACCTTGTCTTTTTCCTGTAATCACACTTTACGCACCTTATGTTTATTTCCGGTCCAAATCAACTATTATGACACTTTTTACAATTAAAGACCAAAAATTTAATTATTATTTATAAGTTTATTAAAAATGAAGGTTTATCAAATAAAAGAGTTTGTGGAGGTTGTAGAGACCGGTTCTATTTCCTTTCAAATTCACATATTTTTATTTTTACGTACGTAGTCAAAGGTTTTGACTACTTTTTTTCATGGTGGAGTTGTGAATGTGTCACTTGAGAAACCAAACTTTATAGGACGATCAAGACTGACTTCTTTGGAAGGACTTTGGGGTCGTGGGACAGGATGTGAACCCAGTACCGGGGGATAAGACGGAAGACGCCGTCGTCATTGTTTTCTCGAAAGGATAGAAACCGGGGTGTCCGTTGGAGAGCGACAATGGTCCTCACGTCTCGATCCGTGTGTGTGTCACGAGTCACTTCTGGACTACTTGACTCGACCAAACCAAGGAGAGTGTGTGGAGAAGAGAACAGCTCAAGTAGAGGCAGATAAATCCTTTCTTCTTCCCCCTCCACTCGTCCACGATACTTGGTGTCCGTCTGGTCTTCCCTTTGCCGTGAAGAAAGAGGGACGTCCCGAGATTGAAGACGGTGATTACTGCGATGAGTTTTGGCTCAGCCCTTGCAAGAAGGTCGGGGTTCAGTGTCTCTCTTCGGTTCCGGATGCTGCTGCGACGAGTCCTACGTGTCTGGACAATGCCACTACAGCAGGAGTAGGAGCAGTTACTAGAGAAGGAGTCGCTGTAGGTCCCTCGAGAGTCACTAGTACAGTAACCCGAGGAGGTGTGTCCGGTCTGGACGTATCGACAATTCTTATAGTCGTGGTCCTTGTACGAGGTGTTACTGCCGCCCCTTTTATCGACCTAGCGATTCGACCCTTCCGTTCTCCTTTTTTTCTAATTGGTTCAAAACGAAAATGTTGGGTTTGACAAAATATGACCTGTAGTTAAATCAAAAGTGTAGTAGTCGATGAACATGTGACTGTTAGGATCCGATGTCTTTTATATGTAGATGATACTGGTTTATTTTGAAAGTAATGAGTTAAAACCCGGAAAAAAAAAAATTGAAAAATGAAACCCAACCCCATGTCAGCTAATTGTTACAACACTGTCGGAGTCCAATTGTCGCTTCCCGGAGTCGGTATGTATGTGTACGTAGGCAGGAGGGGGTTTTGGGGGAGGGCAGGTCCTACGGTGTACTGTGCCTCGTCAAGGGCACGAAGTGCCGTCCAGGAACGACCGATAGGTAAAATTTGTGTCGCCTCTTGAAGGGCCACCGAGTCAGCGCGGACGGTAACGTCCACCACACCCAAACTAGGGACGAGGTCCGTCAAAGGTGTACGGCGTCTCGTTGATTCGGACACGTGGTATTGACACCTCGGGAGCACCAGATGTCGGACACGAGACCTTGTGCTCTTCGGGACGTCGCTCTTCGGGTGTGTGGGGGGGCCTCTCGTCGGGGGTGAGCGGTGTCGACCTCTTTCGGGGCGGGCGTCGTTGCTTCTACCTTAACTGGGGACACACAGTATTGATCCTAAGTCACGTCAGTTTATTTGAAAATTTTGTCCATTTATTTATATCGGTTCACATGTACAGGTAGAGATTGAGGGATTGATAGGTTAAACCCCAGAATTATCGGTTCAAAAGTGGTCCTTAAAGATATTTTCATACAAAAATTTCACTTGATTTGATTTTTGTTTTTGATCATAGTACTTATTCTTCACCGTATGCTTATTCGTATGTTAATTTATTTTGGAGTTGGTTTCCAAGAACCAGTCTTTTTCTAGACACTCGAATTATTTATAATGTAGTAGTGAACCGTGTCTCCGGCACAAATTGTTAACGAAAACTGACTTTACCCTTTTAATTGAAAGTGAAAGATAAGTCAGTATTCTAGTCCCTTAGACTCTTGACTTTCTCAAGATAAGGTCGGTAGAGTAAAGTGTCTACTCGTTTGACTGGGTCTCTCTGAAAAATTATCGGATGAGTTTATAGTCAATCAGTACTTTTTTTAAGTTATAATTTCACTTTTGGTTTATTTTATACGAAAGATTCATAAAGCAACAACAATCAGCGATTTAACACAGACAGAGAACGTTGAGATACCTGACATCGGGCGGTCCGAGGAGACAGGTTCCCTAAAGGGTCCGTTCTTATGGCCTCACCCAACGGTAAAGGAAGAGGTCCCCTAGAAGGGGTGGGTCCCTAGCTTGGACGCAGAGGACGTAACCGTCCACTTAAGAAATGGTGACTCAGTAGTCCCTTTAGAGCATAGATTCATATGTACTTAGTATTATGATATATTATTCCCGACAGATATTTTATTAATAAAGAATTTCATTTTTCCGTCTATGAAAAACAAAGTATAACGAGAGGAACAGTATACCATTCCCGTAATAAGTAATATGAAGTATAATTGCAAAGAGACGTTTAGTAGTAGAGGATTCGGTGACGACGACGGTGACGATTCAGTGAAGTCAGCACAGGCTGAGACACGCTGGGGTGTCTACCGTCGAGTGGTCCGAGGGGGCAGGGACCCTAAGAGGTCCGTTCTTGTGACCTCACCCAACGGTAAAGGAAGATGTTACGTACTTTCACTTTTCAATTTCACTTCAGGGCGTCAGCACGGGCTGAGAAGTGGTGGGGTACCTGACGTCGGATGGTCCGAGGAGGTAGGTACCCTAAAAGGTCCGTTCTCATGACCTCACCCCACGGTAACGGATTCGGTGATTATGTATAACTTCAGATAACTAAATTTTTTTAGTTAATCACTATCTGGAGTAATTCAAAGATGGAAAATGAAATTTTTAATTTTTTGAAGTCTGAAATTTTTCAACATTTTCATCGTGTAAGAGAATGTTAGAGACATTTTCATCTTAAGAGAATGTTGGAAGTAAGTATAAGGAGTTTGTAATTTTGAATTAGTGTAAATAGTAGGAGAAAGATATAGATATCAAAAATCCTAAATAAACTTTCACCTTTTGTATAACTGGGAAATTGGAATTTGTGAAATCGTATATAAAAGATTTATATTCTTCTGTCGTATATTTCTATCGTGTTAGTAGTTTTAATCCTTTCATTGGAACTATGTCGTGGTAATAGATTAGATATCTTAAATGAATTTAAAGAGGTTAACAGAGTGATTACAGAATTTTTTAAAAAAAATTAACTCTAGTTCTAGTATTGAAAGTAAACCATTTATAGTACGAAGAAGTACTGTCGAAGAGATTAAATCTTGTTAAGGAAAGAAGAGGAAATTAGACCTCGTCAAGAAGTCGAACAGAAAGTACTAGAACTGTGAGACCTTTTTATTTCCGGTAAACAAAGTATTTTACAGAGGGTTAAACCCAAACACACAATCATTGAGTCGTTCTTATGGTTTTTTCGTTGCGACACAGGAAAGTTTATGTGGAATAGTCCTCCAGGTTTTATGGTAAATCAGAGTGATACTCACTGTAATTGAAACTAGTGAATAAATCAAACCTACGTCAGATGGTCTGAAGAGATGGTAATGACATAAAAGGAAAATATTAATCATTTATGGAATACTCTTCTGTCGAGTACATTTATAGGAAAAAGAATTTTATACATCCCACTTTTATAATAAATACTGAAGTAATATTGAATTCGTAGGAGTTAGAAATTTTAATTATACAAACATCGTCATGTGTCTTCAATTTGTCATGAAGTTAGCATTCTTAAATTAAATGGGTCTAATTTATGTACTATAGTACCCATGAGTTATGGTAGGTACGGAAGTTCTTACGATACAAGACTTTAAATATTTATTATAATTATGATTTCGTATAAACCTACCAAAATAAAAGGTTACAAAGAAGGATAAAGTTCTCCTTCAATCACTCTCCATTGGTCGACAGGTCTAGGATTCAAAACTTGTCTTTCTCCGAGTTTGTAATGTTTCTTTTTGTGTGTCCCTTCGCGATCTCCCTCATAGTGTATTTCCCGGGGTCATGTCGGTGACGGAACGTGAAGAGAGAAAACTCTTCCTTGACAGTGTGTCCGTTGGGATGGGTCGTCCCGTGCACGAACAGTGTTGTGAAGAAAAGAAGAGAGGATTCTCGAGTTCAATTCGAGGAGTAGATTGTTCCGATTCGGGTCTCACTCAACTAAAAGTACTTAAGTAAAATACGGTGTTGTTGAGATGTGTAGTCCATTCCTATACCGAATGATAAAGATAGATAACCGTTTACTTCTTAATCTGATTCTTTAAAAGGGTTCCCCGGTAGGGATCACCAGGTCGCTAATTCTGAAGCTCGAAAGTACGTCCCCTGTGTCCAAGTTAGGGTGTACGGTACGATACACCGGTTTTTCACTTTTATAAATTTTTTTTAAATGGGTTCTAATCGTGATTCAGACCTCTTCCGCTACCGTGGGGTGAGGTCATGAGAACGGACCATTTAGGGTGCCTGCCTCCTCGGACCTTCCGACGTCAGGTACCCCAGCGACTCCCAGTCTGTGCTGACTCGCTGAAGTGAAAGTGACAAGTGAAAGTACGTAACCTCTTCCTTTGGGTGAGGTCATAAGAACGGACCTCTTAGGGTCCCTGTCTCCTCGGACCACCCGACGGTAGATACCCCAGCGTGTCTCAACCTGTGTCGACTTCACTGAATCGTAATCATCGTCGTCGTCGTGATTCAGTCTCTGTCTCCGTCCAGTTACGTTAAGAGTCCTCTTCGGGAGTTTACCTTCGTTTCTTAAGGAGGGATGGGTGTAAATAAACCGAGGACTTTAAACCTCTCACTCATAAATCTGACACCGATAATTCTCCCTATCGAGGTTTTAAAAAGACTTAGGTGTGTCAAGGGTTCAAAGTCTATTGATGTGTACGAACAATGATGAAAGATGGAGTAGGGTCAGGGAATAGGACCTTCACCTAACCTCGACTGACGAGACACAATCCTTTGTGTGTCAGTACATGAGGATATTGGTTATGACGAAGGGACCACCGAGTCTATCATGTCTTAGACGGACGTTTCACCCCTCTGGACTCAAGTCAGGGACTCACCCCTTCTAGGGGACCTCGTCCCGTACCGTTGGGTGAGGTCATAAGAACGGGCCTCTTAGGGGTACCTGTCTCCTCGGACCGTCCGATGTCAGGTACCCCAGCGTAATTCAGCCTGCGGTGACTCGCTGATTCGTGTCGTGTCGTCACGGGGAGAGGTCTTCGTTGGTGACTTCGGTCATAGAAACAAGGTATTGTCTCCGTCAGATACGTATCAGTTCATATAAGATTAAACGAAATCTGTTAGTAAAGATCCAGTGAAGGTCCAAAATCACACGGCCGAACGTCGGCGGACGCGAGTCTATACGTCTATGGTGGTGGGAATACCGTCTTTCACTTCTCCTCGATTTTTCGGAGAACTACTTTCACTTTCTCCTCTCACTTTTTCAACCGAATTTCGAGTTGTAAGTCTTTTGCTTCTAGTACCGTAGACAAGGGTAGTGAAGTACCCTTTATCTACCCGTTTGTCACCTTTGTCACAGTCTGAAATAAAAAAACCCGAGGTTTTAGTGACGTCTACCACTGACGTCGGTACTTTAATTTACTACGAAAGGGGAACCTTCTTTTTCAATACTGGTTGGATCTATCATATAAGTTTTCGTCTCTGTAATGAAACGGCTGATTCCAGGCAGATCAGTTCCGATACCAAAAAGGACACCAGTACATACCTACACTCTCAACCTGGACAGAGAATATGTGTAGAAAAAGTGTGACGTGTAAAGNCTTCTGAGAACTCTCAGGGAACCTGACGTTCCTCTAGGTTGGTCAGGCAAGACTTCCTCTAGTTGGAACCCTAAAGAAACCTTCCTTACTACGACTTCGACTTTGAGGTCATGAAACCGGTGGAGTACGCTTCTCAACTGAGTAACCTTTTCTGAGACTACGACCCTCCCTAACCCCCGTCCTCCTCTTCCCCTGCTGGTTCCTACTCTACCGACCTACCGTAGTGTCTGAGCTACCTGCACTCAGACTCACTTGAGACCCTCTACCACTACCTGTCCCTCCGGACCGCACGACGTTAAGTACCCCAGTGTTTCTCAACCTGTGCTGACTCGCTGACTTGACTTGACTTGAGGTCCAAAATTCTACATGAAATTTCCGTGCCTATACTTTTGACAGACAAATGTTCGAATGCAGTCTTCTCTAATGAGTATAAATTACCCGATTTACGCCCCCCCACCCCTCCGTCAGTAGATGCGTGTCACCAGTGTATGGAAGACCGAAACGATGACAATAATCGATTATAAATAATCGTGGTCCGTAAAACGAGTGACGAAGTGTGCCTAATGGTGGAATACAGTAGTAGTGTTTTTGGGTTATTCTTTCCGTGTAGGCTACTAAATGGAATATGTATCCTTTTACTTCAGAGTTTCTCTTCCTTTTGTCAAGTGACATTTACCTTCTTAGAATTGGATTTCACCTGAGGTCTCTGGTTCAAGAAACGGAAAAGTGATAATATCGGTCAGACTTCGTACTACGACAAAACAAGACCTTGAAAAAAAAAGGAAAATGCATAAATGAATCGAGACAAATCTTTGTGTCTTATCCACTCCTCGACACAAACCCCGTACTGAAAGTCACAATAGAAAAAGTTCCTGAAGAGGTTAGGTTGAGATGATATTTGGTGGAACTCCCGTGTCGGTCGAGGACGGTGAGGGGTCCCTGAAGGGTCCTAGTGAGGGTTAAACCGGCATGACAGAAGAGGAAGATCTGTGACCGAGCAGAGTACTTTTTGTGTCCGGTGAGAAGAGATCAGGTGACTCTACACATAAGTGTCAACAAGTTGAGAATTAAAGAGGTCCCACGACAATTAAGTACATGTTATTTATCTGGTTGAGACGCAGAGTCCATTGGTCGGAGTTAGACATATGTGTTTTATATAGGTCCTTTGGGAAGAGCCCACTGACCTTTCTGGGAAGGTGATATTGGTATTTCTCTTCCTTTTGTCTATGAGGTCTTTACGGACGACGCCTAGACCCGAGTACCATTTGAGGACGGAATATTTGACTAACTGATTTGAGTGACTGATGATTGACTCAGTAGTCCTTGAAATGTTGAAGTATTGGTGTGTAAGATTTTAAGGAACATCTCGTAGGGACCCCCGAGTCACCATGTCTTAGACAGACGGTTACGTCCTCTGTGTCCGAGCTATGGACCAGACCCTCCTAGGGTGTACGACGTCCCGTTGATTCGGGGAGCGGTGTTGACGACGTCGGGTCCACGGGACCTCCGACTCGAGGTGACGTTCTCTTCGGGTGTGTGACGTGGACCTCCCGTCCGGGGCGAGCGGCGCTGTTCTCTTTTCGGCCTCCTTCTTACGTCCGGGCCGTGTCTGTTTTTATTTAATCTTTGTTTTCAACGAAATTCATTATTTTAGGGACTATTTCTTTACCTGGGATTAGAGAACTCACTTTTTTTTCTACCATTTTAAAGTGTATGACTTAAAAGATCTAAATGTAAAAATTTTTATTTATTTTATACCCCTGAACATAATTAAACGACATCGACGATATTGTTTCCTGGTGTCCGATGTACCGACTTTGTCGTTTTTACATGACAGAGAGTCAAGACCTCAGACGTACCGACTATAGTGTCGTTACCGTTCCAGTCAAGGACTCCCGATACTCCCTTCCCAGGTAGGTCCGGAGAGAGAAACCGGACATTTACCGAGAGAAGTACGAGTGTGTCGTGGGAGGGACATGCACAGAGACAGGTTCAAAAGAGAAGAATATTTCCGTGAGTAGTATAACCTAGTCCCCGGGTGGAATAAGGTCATATTAGAGTACAACATAGGTGTTATTAGGATAAAGGTTCATTCCAGTGTAAGACCCCCAGTCCCGAAGTTGTAAACTTAAACTCCTCACTTCCCGTTAAGTCTGATATTGTTCTGAGTTCAATTAAATCGAAATTCAGAGAGTAAACTGTTGATTCAGGGAGCTGGGATTTGTTAGAGTTATCGAATACCGTTATTTACGATCAGAGAGTCAGTACAGGTACCCGACATGGGCCGGTTCGAGAAGACAGGTACCTTGAGAGGTCCGATCTTATGACCTCAACCAACGGTAAAGGAAGAGGTCTCCTATAAGAGTTGGCCCCCTAGTTTGGGTCCAGAGGACGTAATGTCCGCCTAAGAAATGGTAGAAATACCGTTAATTTTATATATATCGGTACTGTAATTTTCTACGAACGAAGAACCTTCTTTTCGATACTGTTTGGATCTATCGCATAATCTTTCGTCTCTGTAATGAAACGGTTGTTTCCAAGTATATCAGTTTCGATACCAAAAAGGTCATCAGTACATACTGACACTCTCGACCTGGTATTTCTTCTGACTGGTGACTTCTTGACTACGAAAACATGACACCACAACCTCTTTTGAGAACTCTCTGGGAACCTGACGGTCTAGTTGGGTCAGTTAGGATTTTCTTTAGTTAGGACTTATAAGCAACCTTCCTGACTACGACTTCGAGTTTATGAAACCGGTGGACTACACTTCTCGATTGAGTAAACTATTCTGAGACTACGACCCTTCCTAACTCCCACACTCCTCTTCCCCTACTGTCCCTTGCTCTGTCAACCTACCGTTGTGGTTGAGTTACCTGTGCTCAAACTTACTCGAGGCCCTCTACCAGTTCCTGTCCCTTCGAACCACACGACGGGAGGTACCCCACCTTTTCTCAGTCTGTTCTGACTCGTTGACTTGTTGTTTTATCATTAAGTCCTTATCATTGTCCTTAACAATGTTATCATTGTTATCATTGAACAATATTGTCATTGTTTATTAAGTCCTTACGTTGTTATCATTGTTACTTATGTAAGTATGTATAAGATGTATATAGTATTTTTATATTCTTATATATATTTTATTATATATGTCTTGTGTGTATTATATTCTAATATATCTGTCTTATATATATTATATATATGATATATTCTTATATAATATATTATACATAATATACTATATATATTGTATAAGAATATATATATTCTTACGTAAGAATATATTCTTATATAAGTATACATATATATGTGAATAATGATAAGGATTTAATTCTAATCTATCATAGGAAGTTCAAAGAAACGACTTCTGGTAGTTTCAGATAGATGGATCAAAACGGTATGGTAAAGTTGGTCTGAGGAAGGATTCTAAATAAATTTTGTTCTTAAAGTCCTTCCAGTCTCGATTAGTATTTTACCGGTGTAAAGATTATCAATCGTTATTCTACATTTGAAGGAAATTCTTTATTCCCTCAGTTGTGAAATGACTACTAGTTTGTTTTTATGATGTAAAATAAACCGACCGATGAATTTTTTAGAAAAAGAGGTTTAGGAGATTTAGTTGAAATTTTGGAGAGGAGAAAATTTATTAATATAATTTATTCGTAGAGGAGAAGCCATGGAAAGTGAACTTAGCCCCTTAGATTCATTTGAGATAGACACCCATAGTTGGGACTGATATGTGACTCTTTGTAGATTTTTATAGTCATGGAATGGGACGACGAGGACGATTCAGCGAAGTCAGCACAGGCTGGGACACGCTGGGGTCTCTACCGTCGGGTGGTCCGAGGCGGTAGGGACCCTAAGAGGTCCGTTCTTGTGACCTCACCCAACGGTAAAGGAAGAGGTTACGTACTTTCACGTTTCACTTTCTTCAGCGAGTCAGCACAGGCTGAGGGACGTTTGGGGTACCTGGCGTCGGGTGGTCCGAGGAGGTAGGTACCCTAAAAGTTCCGTTCTCAAGACCTCACCCCACGGTAACGGAAGAGGATGGAATGGGATATACCCTGGTTTATATAGTCTTATAGATTCGTAATACTGGTCGTATACAATAGTTTCGAAGAGTCTACTAAGGTTACTCTTACGTCTCCAGTCTTGGTGACGAGGACTCTTAATGTTCTAAGATTTGACGTAAGGACCCTAAAGGGACCACCAATTCTGAGACGGAACGGTACGTTGCCTGTCCCCAAGCTAGGGACCAGTCCCTTGATTCTAAGGTGTGTGGTGCCCCGTTGACCCGGGTTCGGGTTCACGTTGTTGACTTCTCAGGTGCACGACGTTGGCTCTGGGTCACGTCAGTGTATCTAAAAAATTTTTAAATTTTTATTTGACGTGAGGGATTTAACTCAGTTGAGAATAATAACTACGGTTACAGACGAAAGGATCATTAGGTTTCTCTATTCGTCAATATAATAATACAATACTCTAGAAAGTGATAAACCGTGAACGTCTAATGTAAGGGTAAACGAAAACTTTGTCTTAGTTTTATTTAGTGTTTGCTACCCACCCTTCTCTCTCCCTTCCGAAGAATCTCAACCATTTCTTAGACGGATAGTACACCCTCTGGACCCAAGTTAGGGACCGAACCCTTCTAGGGGACCTCTTCCCTTTCCAATGGGTGAGGTCATAAGACCGGACCTCTTAAGGTACCTGACATATTGGGTACTCCAGTGGTTCTCAGGCTGTCTGACTCGCTGAAGTTGATAAAGGTATTTGTTTAATTTGATGTCATTATTTGACATCATCTTTATTTTACTGATTATGTTGTTGTTTGTTGTCTGACTGAAAACTGACAAAACGTTGAAATGACCTTCACAATTGTCGAGGTCTGTCTTTTTATGTTTATGGTCAAAGGGAAAGATAATTAAGGTCCATTTAAATACTGTACACTACTTTTGTTTTAATTATTAGAAAAATCGTCGTTATTATTTTTAGTTTGGTTGACAATCGTCTCTCTGTTAAGGGGTTTAAAGTTGTCACAGGTGATATGTCACTGACAAACAACACCAACTACTATATACACCGTTATGGTAGTTCAATTTTTTCTCTTCTATGGTTAGAGATTCGTCATACCATGATGAGACTCTCTCGAACGAATAAAGGAGTCATATGGTGTTAGGTTCGGAATCCGTCTATAAATTCCTTGATACCTAGTGATAAGGTTGAGTTAATAATCCAAATAAGTTGTTCAAAACCCTATATTTTTTCGTTTTCTTAAAAGTTTCTTGAACAAACGGTTCGAAGAGGTTGTCGTCTCAAGTTCGAACAGTCTCCGACAACACTTTGTAGGACGGTTCTAGGGAATACTTTGCCGAATTTTACTTTATAGATAGTTTACGAAAGGATTTACTTTTCGACCAATTTTTGTCAGATTTTTAGAGGGGTTACGTCCCTGAAGGGAACGTCCGATCTCCAAATCTGAGACGTGAAGGTGCCGTTCCCGGTGTCCGAGTTAGGACGCACGACACGCCTCAGTTTTCTTTTCTCTAAGGGGTCACTTTTGTTAGGAAGAGTTTCCATTCTGCGTTTTACTCGTGTGAGGGTTCGACGAAGATGGTAAAGAACCTTGAGGTCAGCTCCGTTATGGCCCTTATCCGACCCCCGGGTGGTGAGGGTGTCGGAAGTCGTCGGGGGACGTGAGGCTCCGGTGAAGTTTCTTGTGTGTTTGGTTAGTCGTGTCACGTGAACGAGGTCTTTGGAGAGAAATTCTCTTTAAGGACACGGGAGAAAAGGTTAGTCTTGCGACAGTTTCGGAGTAGGATACTTCTGTGGTGAAACTTTACTGAAGGAAGTGGAAACTAAATTTTTTGTTTTTGGGCTCGGGAACGATATAGTCTTGTCCTAGACTGTTATAAATGGTACGTCGTTTGCGTGGTCTTTATGTGTGCCACTTTTGAAATTCACGAGTCCGAGATCTCAGTCTTCCTGGGATAAATTCCGGTCTACCGTGTCGCACCGGACCCACGAGTTTGAGTCCGTTTAATAAGTCAGAGAGATCCCAAATCAAAAACACAGGTTGATTTTATTCTTATAGAAGTTCGACATTTTTAAGTTATTGTACATTTATATAGTGAATGTGACGTACCGTATATAATTCGTAAGTTGTATAGAAGAACTATTTTTAGGAAGTTATAAACTAAATCTATTTTTGTTCGTGAGATTTTTGAACTGAATGGTGTGTGTGTATATATACGTGTGTGTTTATATATTTGTGTATATGTTTAGTTTAGTGTGACATGTGTAAAATTGTGACAATATACATTTAACGAAGAGTTATATCGACAAACAACACCCCCTCCCGCCTCGGACTGAATGACTTTAGAATGTGACTGTTCGTACCAAAAACAAAACAAAACAAAACATTACACCGGTACGGTGAGGTGTACACCCTACACTCAAGGGACTGGTCCCTAGTTTTGATTCGGGAGACGTAACCTTCGTACCTTAGAATTGGTGACCTGTCGGTTCCGTCAGGAAAAACAAAACGAACATCATTCTTATTCAGGAGAGTCTGCTGATCGCGTACTTTATGATAGTAGATTACACCGATAGTCATGGTCGTTTGTTGTAAGCCGAAGTTGATTTTCGTTTTCGACCTATGTATACACGCGAGTACAATGCGTTTAAATAGTTTGACATGTGAATGCCGGACACATAGGAACACA
This sequence comes from Capra ibex, assembly GCA_006410555.1. NCBI lineage: Eukaryota > Metazoa > Chordata > Mammalia > Artiodactyla > Bovidae > Capra > Capra ibex. Next base: position 63,983,583 of record SJYO01048061.1, on the reverse strand, counting down.
AATGCGATACGAGGTTATCTTTCAAATTTCTCGTCTCCAAGTATACGGTCCTCTTTGTTTTGAACCTTTCCAGAAATTGAGTCATAAGAGATCAAGGGAGTCGAGGCTCGTGACAAGAGGGTCTCTCCACTTTCCTCGCGTCGATCCCCCTCCTCTGACTCTGGTTCGGTTTGTGATCTTATTGGAAGGAAGTAGGGGAGGATACTTTGCGTTGTTTTACGTTCTTTTAGAAATCGGTGTCGTGTAGAACCACTTATGTGTACGTGTTTTAATCCCACTGACCCCTTGTTTTACTCAGTTTTAGTATCAGCAAATATGTTTGAGGGTACCATATAAAAAAATTTAATAAGACCTCCTGAAGGGACCACTGTGTCACCTATTCTTAAGAGGACGGTTATGTCCCCTGCACCCAAACTAGGGACCAGGCCCTTCTAGGGTGTACGGTACCTCGTTGATTTGGGCACCCGGTGTTGATCACTCGGACACGAGACCTCGGGTACTTTCGTTGATGAGGTCGGGCGCACGGAATGTCGGACACGAACCATTGTTCTCTTCGGTGACGTTACTCTTCGGGAGCGTTACGTTGATCTCTTTCGGACGCACGTCGGGTCGTGTCGGTTTTTATTTTATTTTTCATGATAAAATCCCCTGTCTAATTATATACTTGTATAGACATAAGGTTCTCATATTTTGTAGTGGTAGGGGGAAAGATATATCAAGGGTAGTGGTCATTGAAGGTGACAATGGTTAAAGGTTTCACGTAAAATTTACAAAAGTCCTTGACTACGTGTATTTTGTTCGGTCCTAACACGTTGACCAGAGACCCTGAGTCGTTATTCAGGAACCTTTTCCTAAGAAGTGTCGGTCTAAGAGTCGTATGAAAGTTTTAGACAGTAACTTTGTCGAAGTAATGGACGTTCACTTTGTGAAGACAACTGACTGAGTTCGAGAGAAATATCCTTGACTTGGGAAGATCAGAATAAAATTTTCTTTTCCTTTTCGACAAAGTCGTTGGTCCGTCGTTCAGAACCCCTCGACGTCACGTGGTGTGTGACCAGATTAAATATTTCAAAAGGACGGACTTTTACATCACGTATTTAGATCAAAAATTTAAAAAATTATGAATTTACATGACTCCCTTTTCGTTTTTAGGATGAATAGTGTTCGCATTAGGATATTTTCCGATAGATGAATTATAAGAAGGTCTAAGAAAAAAAGGAAGTTCCAAGGAAAAATAGAGAATATATCCAATTCTGAGACCTGAAAGAGTTCAGTTTCTGAGGTGAGGTTACGTCCACGACAGTGAAATGTCGACACAAAGACCCGTTTATATCGGGAATTAAGAAGGTCTCTACGGAGAGATGTTTCTATGAGAAACCAGTATTTTCCTTTTTTAGTCAACGGTGTCACACAACACTCCTAGTTTTCTCTTTTACGTGTGACGGATGTCCTGGACATTTCGGTTCTCTGTTACTTGTCATGAAATATATCAATCTACCCGAAGGGACCGCCGAGTCTGTCATTTCTTAGACGGACGTTACGCCCTCTGGGTCCAAGGTAGGGACTCAACTGTTCTAGGGGACCTCCTCCTTTACCGAATGGTGAAGTCATAAGAAAAAAAAAAAGTCGTTTTATTACTAAAATATTTAATATTATTTAGTAGTCGTGTCAAATTACAATACTTCAGTAATTTTATTATGACATCCTTTTAGTTCCATATAAATTCTCTATTATATACACTTGTGAAGTCATAAGAACGGACCTTTTAGGGTACCCGTCTCCTCGGACCGTCCGATGTCAAGTACCCCAGAGTTTCTCACCCTGTACTGACTCGTTGATTGTGAAAGTATGTCAATCTGTTTATAGGTAGAACTTTAATCGGATGACCAGTACACACATACGTATATAAAACGGTCCAAAACCATATGACAATATGACCAAGACATTTTTACTTAATCCCTTGAAGAGAGAGACTGAACTTTGACAAATTCGCTAAGTGATTTCAAATTCTATTAAATGGGTGGTTTTTGAGAAACCCCGATGGTCAAAATACGTATACCTCTAACAAGGGACCGTTAAAGAAGTCCAACAACAATGATCATGTAAAAGAAAATTTTGTTTAATGGTTTATAACTAATGATAACGTGTAACATTTTTCAATTTTTATAAAGTTACGTGATCGAGTTCGACACATATTTTAAGGATGTGTCCAGACATAGTAAAAAAAATTTGGAAATTTTAGTACAAATAAATCGAATAAAAAATTTCTATATTTAAGATTTTTATATAGTTCTCATAGACTATTCCTGAAAAATATTGAAGGTCAAGACGGTTGTAAGGGTTTTACGTAGGGACTGTTGTTATAACGACCCGTATCCCCGTTCCCCCACCCCTGTCCCACGGCCCCCGTCCTCCCCCCTGTCTCCCCCGTCGGACTCTATCAGTGACTACTCCCCGCTGGGGAGTCACACTCAGTTTAATGTTGACCTTGAGTCAGTATCTTGACAAACAGATGGTGTCCGTAGTAAGGAGTGTAAGTTTAATAAGAAGGTACAAAGGGGGATTTCGAAAAGAAAGGAGACAAAGATCAAGGGTATATTCGGGAACAGAATTTGTGAGTGAATAAAACGAAAGAAAAGAGGAGAGAAAACAAGGTGACCATATTGTATTCTCTAGTCGAAGTAATTTGATAGAAGATCTCTTCTTCTTACCTTTATACTAGTTTCTATTCTTAAATGGTTCAGATTTAAAATCCCGAGATTTTTGGATTCACCAAATTCGTGACCAACGGGTCTTCGTAAGAAACAAAGAAAAGGTTCTACTACTACTAAGAAGTATGTAAAGGAAAAAGGTGTACCCGTGGGACCGAAAATTTCGTAGTCACCGTATCGAGTGTCGAAGTTCCCTACGTCGGGACACCCGGCTCCTGTGTCGTTACTATTGCGAACGAAGACAGTGACCTTGGTTCGGTTCAGCTACTTTGCGACGATACACAAACTGACCGGTAAAGACAGATTACAGTGATGTTTAAAAAGAATAGGGTAAAAGACGGTAACCATCTATACGAAGTGTGAGATTCGATTACTGAAAAAAGGGAAACTTTCATAAGGAACATCAGGATGTTTATCCCTATAACGCGGTGTCTCACCTCTTTAGTGGTCGACACTCTGAAGTAGATGACTTTCAAAGAGTCCACACTTAAAATAACATAGAAATCTAAAGAGTTGAAGTAAGTATAGAAAAGGTCCACCGAGTTTTCATGATGGGAGGTGATTACCTTCCCTATTGCCGTTAAAGCAGAGGACTAACTTCGTCCTCCTCGACTCGAGGTTCGAGCTGTATAAGAACTGTTTGTCGTTTATAGTGGACTAAAGACTGTAGTCGGTTAGGACCTACCACACAAAGATAGAGTAAGGTGTCGACGTTACGAAAATAAAGAACGTCGTGTCTTTACCAGAGACTCGTTTAAGGACGATAAAGTCGTGAAAAACGTTTTATGTTGTGAAGGTGGACCGTGGCCCCCTGGTAGGGCGGTCCCTTCAGAGGGGACCATAGGGTCGGCGCCTTCGGACATAGTAGAGAATTATCTTTATATTTGTTTGTTTAGTTCAAGACAGTTTTTTAATTATTCCTTTATTTATTCACCTATTATTCCGTTTGATAGGTGTAAGATTTTCCTAGATAACTTAGTCTTATCCTTAGGTCTATTGGAATCATTTATTCGGTCCAATAAAACTTGTGTTAAGACCCATGGAGACATTGGGACGAGATCCTTAGATAATGTCCTAAGATTATATCACGAAGACCAATAGGTTATTATTTAAGCTCTACTATCGGATGATTTCTTTTACGTTTTTCGTGACATAGTGTCCCACTAAACACTCTTAGTTTCACATACACCTCTTCTGAAACATTCGATATATCTGAGGATGGTTTTCAATCCGTCACAATAAGAATGTGAAATGTTATGTCGTCCATTACAAAAGGACCGTGTCTCTAATTATAGGTTTCGTTGTAGTCCCGGGTTTTAAAATTATGTACGAAGTTCTAAAAAAAAAAAACTACACCCGGTAAAAATTTCAGAAAATAACTTGCACAATGTTATAACGAAGACAAAATACAAAACCGGTGTTCCATGCACCCTAGATTACGAAGGGTCCACCGTGATCACCATTCCTTCGGTGGACGGTTACGTCCTCTACGTTCTCTGCACCCACGCTAGGGACCCAACCCTTCCTCCTCCCGTCCCGTTAGGTGAGGTCATAAGAACGGACCTCCTAGGATACTTGTCTCCTCGGACCGCTCGATGTCAGTCATCTCACTCTGTGCTGATTTCGTTGAATCGTGCGTGTGTTGAGGGGTTGGTCCCTAGCTTGGACATGGGGGACGTAACCTTCCAGTTCAGACTTGATGATCTGATGGTCCCTTCAGGGTTGTGTAGGGAGTCAGTCAGGGGAGTGAAGAGGTCACAGGATCAGAAAATTATTAATGCATGGAAGATATAGTACTACATCTATTTATAATGTAATATCGGTCACCGAAACATATTCCCTTTGTACTAAGTTTGAGGACCGTTATTAATGGTGTCAGTTTCAGGAAGGAATTAGACTAATTTTTCTTTGAGTAATGCTACGACACATTTTTCATAGGAGACCAAAGATAGAAACTCTCGAGTAGTGATTTGCTATTTGATCTTATTTTATTTTTATTTTACTATAAGAATTATACCTCCGCCATTCCCACCACTATTACTACTACTTTTGGCAATGATGCAATTCGTGAAGTACACCGAGTATGGTCAATGGGGGTGCTGTGACGCGACGACAAGACGCCTGTGAGCAGTCGGTCTCCGTCTCGACTTTAGACTTGGGTCCGTTAGACTGAGGTCTCAGGTGTTCGAATTAGTGACTGTCTGATATTCATGTCCTAGGATGTCTATTTAATGTCAGTATTACTTTCAAAGTAGTGTCGATGTCATACCCAAAATTTATGTCTGTGTGTGTGTGTATAAAGGATTACATGTGACACAATCTAGGTGTCGACTTTTTTAATCAATAAAGACAACCGAGGTCATCTCTACTCACAAAGATTTCTTCGGAAAAGAGAACGTGTCGTGTTACTTTTTATCTTTCCAGTTTCATTTTACAAGAAAAGAGGTCTGGAGGGGTTCTATTACAAACTTTAAGGTGACATTTGGGGACACTTCAACTGAATCGATTCGGATTAGAGTAAAAAATCCAGAAAGTACTGTTAACCGGAATAAATCAGAAACGGGTCTCAAAAGAGAAAAGTCGGTCCTATTTAATGTCGAACCGGTACGTAGAACTTTCTTCATTTTATTAGTGACTTTCGTTGGAATCCCAAAAAAAAAAATTTGATCTCACGGGAGAATTTTTCAAATTATATGACCACCCCCCACACATGTACACATCCACACACATAGACACACACACATCGATCGATTCATACTTGTCTCAGTTAATACCCAAATTTTTTTTTTTCCATTTAAAACCCTCCACATCATTCAAAATTGGTCCAAATTTATAAATGAACGTTTGATTGATCCGTTGTAGTGTTGTCAGTGATGATCTGACTATTTACAAGATTTATACGTCTAAGATATATTGAGTTTCTTAAATTCATAAATTTCTCCATTAAAGATGAAGATTTTCTACTTCAAACTGTTCTGAGAATGTATACGTATTAGGTATTTTATTTTACTTCGTGTCGTAAACACTTATATCATCGAACCGATGTTGCTTTGATTCTTACTTTACAGTGTGATCGACTAGTGTCTGTTTCTGTCTTTAATCAGTGAGACTTGTTAAGGTCTAGTTTGATACAGTTTTCTTCAAATTGTACAATGTCACAGTTTCCTCTCACGAGGGGATGTCTTACTTAGAGGTTCTAAAAATTTTAGGACTTACTGTTTAAACAACCGAATGGGATCTTTGTGCAGTCAGTATAAGTTCATAGTTTCTTTTTTATTCTTTTGTAAAAAAATATTTTTTCCCCACTTACTTAAACGGACCATAGGTTCAGTATTTTTGACGGAAGTAATGAAGGGAATAGGTTCTGTTGACTCCCTATCCCTCGAGCCTCACGTTGTACTGATTGAACTTGTGAAAAAACAATAAATTGAGTCCAGTAATTGTGTCGTTGATGGTGTAAATAACTGACGAAGGAAACACGGTCCGAAAATGATTTACAAAATGCATTTGTAAATTTCGAGTATTGGAACCCTGTGTCGAAAGTGAAAACCATCTCCTTTAGTCTCAAGTCACGTTAAATTTTGGAACAGAGTTCAGTGTATCGATCATTCACCGCCTCGGGGCAAAGGTCCAACTATGAGAACTACAGTGTAGTGTTTCTGCGAAGTAACTGTTCTCCACCCTTGTCTAATTTGTCTATTCGAGTGTGTGTCTAGCGACCAGTAGTGTTGAGAAGAAAGGTTCTTTCATTAACGTATTATAATTCTTAAGACCAATGACACAATTTTTTTTTAAGACGGACATAAGATGAATAAATTATAGTCCGTATAATATCTAAATACTTGTAATAATCCCCGTAGCGAAACAATTTAAGTGTAAAATTGTTTGAAAATTGTTAGTCAAAAGAAAGATAAAGTGATTTAGTTCCTGTAATAGAAGTAGTTATTAGAGGTTTATCAGAACTTCTGCTGTTACCGAAATTTTCTCCCTTTCCGATCATTGTGTCATTATGGTAGACGAATATATTACAGAATAAGATATACGTAATACACAATTCACTTTATCTTTCCCCCGTTTTTCAAAGTTCTAATGTACCTATTTGACTCAATGTAGTTTCTCCATGATAAGTGAGTCGTTCCGACGAGACCCACTGTCTCATGAATGAAAGACCCTCTAGTCTCTAACGATTAAGATAAGAAAGAGAGAGAGACAGTGAGTGTGTGTGTGTGTGTGTGTGTGTGTGTGTGTGTGTGTTTAGACTAGTTGTGTTTGGAGTGACCTTTTTTGTCGTAAGAAAACTTTCCATATATTTAACATATTGACGTTACATCATAATTGTTATGTTACCTTGTAATAAATCATTGTTTTTCTTCCGCCATGACTAACTACGATTTTGTCCCTACTTGAGATGTGAGATGATTCACGTTCTTCAGTCAGTATCTGGTGGATGACGTACGGTAATATCTTTACACGTCTTCTCAGTTTAGGTGTCTCTGTTTTTCGTCTAATCACCAACGGTTACCTCCCCCCTGTACCTCCCTTCCTATGGCGTACTTACTCCTGTCCGAAGAACACCTCGATTATTTTTACAACGTTTCAACCAATGTGACTACCTACATGTTGAGACAAGTGTATGATTTTCGGTGACTTAATGTGTAAAATTTATCCATTTAATATACGGTATATTCAATATAGAGATAATTTGACAATAAACCCCTTAAGGGACCACCAGGTCACCAATCCTGAGACATGAAAGTGACGGTTCCCGGACCCAAGTTGGGACCAGTCCTTTGATTCTAGGGAGATCCGTCCACCGCGTCGGTTTTTTATTTTTCCGTTTTGACTTTTTTAGGAACAATAGTTTATCTTACTTATCGTAAAAGGAAAACGATTATATTTTTTACGTTTTATATATTAAGAAGGTGTAAATTTTGATAAAAAAAAAAAAAATGACAAATGCACATAGTGTCCGACCGTAATAGGTTTATGTCAACATATTCGGTGTTCGACGGAACGTTGAGGTCCGAAGTCATAAACATCCGTTCAACGATAGGAGACTTTGAGTGAATACACCCCGGGATGGACCCTTTGGAATTTTTTTTCCCCGATCGAAAACGCCAACCTCTGGTTCTACCGCAGGCCGTTTTCTCTGTCTCCGTACCAGATATAATTTCAAAAACTGACCGAGAGAACTGAAGGGTTGTCACCTGTCATGTACTAATGGTGTCTGAGGACAATTCGAGTACTGCTGAACTGGAATATACGTATCATATTAAACTGGAAATTGCACTAACCACGCTGATACGTATGATATTAAACTGGAAATTGTACTAACCACATTGATACCGTATAATATTAAACTGGAAATTACACTAACCACGTTGATACCCGCCAGGGAGTGTCTTGGGGGAACCAACGGATATATTTGGTTCTCAAACACCGTTATTTGGCCTTGACGAGTCTACCTTGGGGACACCACAGACTAACAGAGAACAAGTGGATCCCCGACCCAACCGCCTGTCGTCCGAGTGGAGAGGAACCCTGGGGAGCCGAAACGACTCCCTTCAAGGTGACGGAGAGAGAAAGACCCCTCGCTGGGGGGCGTCTTTGACCGCGGGTTATACCCCGAACTTGGGTGCTGGGACCCTAATTCTCAGGGTACGAGATGGCTGACTCGATCGGTCAGGACCCAGCGTGAATGGGAAGACATTTCATTCTTAATCTTGTGAATAAAGTTTCTAACAACATTCCTAATTTATCCTATTAGAGACGTTTCGTGTGTCGTCTCATACGTCTCGTTTTACGATTCACTTGTGGTCAATGATTGTAAGTTTGGACTTACAAAGACCTCGGTTTGACCAGGTACAGGATGGGATATGTTACTAGAGTAGGTGTAAGTAAAATTCTGCAACAGTGTCCCGGAGTCACACTACCAATCTCCTATAAACCTCCTTTAGAGACGTCTTCTCTCATTATTCAAGGATGAACGGAGTGATTGAGAAGAAAGAATGGTTGATAATCGAAGGAACGACGGTTATCAACCATCCCTCTATTTTGTCCGGTTTGAGGTCCGGTGCCCATCCCAACCGGGAAGTGTATTAGACGAAATAAGTTTCAGTCTGAAAAGGTTTTCTATTATTCCGAACAGTCACCCCCGAGATAACGTAGTGGGGAAACTATTTCCGAAACGTTTTACATGTCTTGTTCGTTAGTTGTAACGACCGCCGTGTCACCTACTCTCAGGCGGACGGTCACGTCTGCCCAAGTTAGGGACCAGCCCCTTCTGAAGTTTACGATACCTCGTTGATTTGGGCACACGGAGCTGATGACTAGGACACGAGCTCTCGGGTCCTTGACGGCAAGGGCTTCGGGCACGTAAGTCTCGGACACGGACGTTATTCTCTTCACTGGTGTTACCCTTCGGGCGTGTGACGTTGGTTCTCCTCGGGGCGGACGGGGTTGTCGAGTACGTCTCGTTACTCCTGGGTCACGTCGGTCTTTGCTTTTGGACAAATTTCTCCTTTTCTTTCGCTAGAGACATACAATCAAAATGTCTACCAGTTTGAGAATTATATAGACTATTTACACTTGACGGTTCTAATTCTTACTCCTACTGTCCTTGTCTGTCTCGTCAGCCATATGGACCTTGAGCTTCATTTATTGTCTCCTAGATCGGATAGGTACATGTTCACTCATTGGTGTTGCGACCACGACTTGTTCAATGTGTGTCTTGTGACAGTTGTGTCAGGAAGGTGAGATTCCGGTTGATTGAAGGACCGAATTGTCTTAAAATGGTAAAGTTGCTTTTTTACCGTCCAACTGTCCGAGATATGAAAAGAGTCGTTTGTTTTATACTGGAATAAGAGTTCTGTGTTAGTACAGTTTTTGAGGGAGAGATGTTGAACTTACTCATAGAGTTCTTTATACTTTTGAAAGTCATCTATGAATTGAATAACTATTAAAGTTATTGTTTTGAATTCAATATGCTCCACCGAAAGTGATTTGTGTAAATTGGCTTATCGAGGTTTATGTAAAAGTCTTTTGTTTTATCTTGTTTTGAGGTACTTACGAACAAAGACCAGAGCCTTACCACGACTGTACGGTGTGACGGGCACGTGATTCACTCTTACGTCCAGGGTCTTTTTTTTTTTACATCAGTTCTCTCGACACCTCTTTCTATAGTGGAAAGTAAGTTTCCGGAAGACTACATTATTCCCGGTATTGTATTTGTATGTATGTATCGGGTGTAGTATAACGGTTATCCTAATTCTCTTCTTTTTAGAAATTCTGTTGAGTCGGTTAGTTGTATAATAGTCTAGTCAGTAAGTCGATACAGGTTGAGAAACGCTGGGGTACCTGACGTCGAGCGGTCCGAAGGGACAGGTAGTGGTCGAGGACCTCGAACGAGTTTGAGTAAAGGTAGCTCAGCCACTACGGTAGGTTGGTAGAGTAGGAGACGGTAGGGGAAGAGGAGGACGGAAGTTAGAAAGGGTCGTAATCCCAGAAAAGGTTAACTCAGTCAAGAAGGGTAGTCCACCGGTTTCATAACTTCGAGGTCGAAGTCGTAGTCAGGAAGGTTACTTATAAGTCCTGACTAAAGGAAATCCTACCTGACCAACCTAGAGGAACGTCAGGTTCCCTGAGAGTTCTCAGAAAAGGTCGTGGTGTCGAGTTTTCGTAGTTAAGAAGCCGTGAGTCGAAAGAAATATCAGGTTGAGAGTGTAGGTATGTACTGGTGACCTTTTTGGTATCGGAACTGATCTGCCTGAAAACAACTGTTTCGTTGCAGAGACGAAAAATTATACGACAGATCCAACCGGTATTAAAAAGAAGGTTGTTCGTTCGCAGGAAACTAAAGTACCGACGTCAGTGGTAGACGTCACTAAAACCTCGGGGGGTTTTATTTCAGACAGTGACAAAGATAACAAAGAGGCAGATAAACGGTACCTCACTACTCTGACCTACGGTGCTAGAATCAAAAAACTTACAAGTCAAAATTCGGTCGAAAAAGTGAGAGGAGAAAGTGAAAGTAGTTCTCCGAGGAATTAAGGAGAAGTGAAACACGGTATTCCCACCATAAAAAACTCATAGATTCCAATGACTATTAAGAGGACCGTTGGAACTAAAGTGGAACACGAAGTATATTTAATAAAATTTCCGTACCTCTGATGGTTCTCTCCTTCCGTTGGGAAAGAAGTTCATCGTGAATAGACCCTTCAATTATATATATATTTTTTAAATTGTACCGTTTACATATTGTTACTGTTATTCAGTACCTCCTTATTGTCTTATTTCAACGATTAATGAATTCTCTACTGAAATCCCATTCGAGGGTCTTATTCATCCAAAACGGGATTCTAAGACTTTCTACCAATCTTGAATCTTGTCCGTTGTCCATACCTGCGCCTTCCAGTTTGTCACCCCTTCGTCCTTTCGTAGACCCTTTTAATATGTCATCCGACCGTTTTAATTGTGTCGTGTTCTTTCTTTTCTCGGACTTTGTCAGCGTGATACTTTTCGAAGGTTGGCTTTCAATTCTACAAATCTAACTAATATGTCAGTTCTCTTTAGATAGTTTTCAAAACCATATAAGATGAGAAAACTTTGTAAAGGAGAAGTAGACAGTTTATTTACTCTAGAAGGAAGTTCTAGGTCGAGTGGTTTACATTAAAGGTGTCCCTTCGAAAGGGTTTCAACGTAACGTCAGGTTCCGAGGGAAGAGACATAGGTGTCGTGAAACCCGATTGGAGAAGATGTGACCCATACTTTCACAATCAGTGAGTCAGTACGGGTTGAGACGCGCTGGGGTACCTGACATCGGGTGGTCCCAGGAGACAGACACCTTAAAAGGTCCGTTCTTAACTGACCTCACCCAACGGTAAAGGAGAAGGTCCCCTAGAACGACTGGGTCCCTATCTTGGGTACAGAGAATGTAGAGGACGTGACGTCCGTCTAAGAAATGACAAACTCGGTGGTCCCTTCAATGTGATTTATCACTAAGGTTTTGTGACGTACTCTTAATTACCCGTCGAACCAGTTTTCTGTCGTTCGTATCAAATAGGAAATCGGAGACCCTTAGTCGTCAGTCTGGTGTGATCAAATATGGGATTCTTGTTTTCGGTATTCCGGCACAAGAATGTGTCTACCCTAAAATATTTTTATAATCAAAGTGAAAGGGATCGTACAGTGGTTGGAAGAGGGACCACCTCGATTCAAATAATTCGTGTTTATTGATACCATACGATTTAAGATGAAAATCTTGGTTGTTGATTTTTTGGTTTCACATTAATTACATTGTTTTAATATTTTTCGTAATTTGATGGTCGACAAAAAGTGTGTTAATTGAAGACCTTATAAACTCGTATCTCAGTTAAAAGGAAGAAATCTTTGAATACAGGTGTTGGAAGTCGAAAGAAAAATAAGAATATATAAGTGGTCCGTTTGTAGGGACAAGTTATTCCAGTTTGCTCCGTGGAAGTTTATTTTCATATGACATTAAGTGATGACTACCACACCGAGAGGGTCTCTTCATGGAATAGAGTGGATTGTTTGTCTGGATCGAACTTTGTCTGGATCGAACTTTGTCTGGATCGAACTTTGTCTGGATCGAACTTTGTCTGGATCGAACTTTGTCTGGATCGAACCTTGTCTGGATCGAACTTTGTCTGGATCGAACTTTGTCTGGATCGAACCTTCTCTGTTCGATGTTCTTACGTGAAGATTTGCCGAACAGTCTTTATGACACAGAACTACGTATATATACCTTAAATCTTTATGGCATTGTTGCTAGGATGTGCGTCCCATCGTTTCCTCTGCGTCTACATTTCTTGTTTGAAAACCTGAGTCGCCCTCTTCCGTTCCCACCCTACTAAACTCTCTTGTCGTGACTTTGCACATAGTGTACACTTTGTCTACCGACGACGGTTCAAGTTGCGTACTCCGTCCCGTGGGTTTCGGTCGTGAGGTCCCGTCGGGTCTCCCTATTCCACGTCTCCCCTCCCCCTCCACCCAAGTTCTACCCCGCTCCCCTCTTGTGGACACCGACTAAGTACGACTACGTATGTACTTTTTTTTTGGGTAGTGTTATAATATTAATAGGAGGTTAATTTATTTAATTAATTTTTTATTTATTTATATACCGAACAGTCCTAGTTGTTATAACGATAAAGGAAAGGTTATGGGGGAAGAAGTAGGGACGGGTTTCCTTAGGAAGGTACGTTGAGACTTTTCTCATCCTTAACTATATTCCCCTTTACTAGTTTCACCAACGTTGGTGTGTAATTACCACAGTCAAAGAAATCTGTTTATGTGATTATTGGTGTTTGGTATTGATTTTCGTCCTTTATATAAGAGTAGACCACGGAAGTTTTGTCACTAAAATATTTCTGGTTGATTAGTTCGGTTATATCCTAGTTTTTTCATCTCGTTTAATAAAATTCCTGTGGTTATAAAAAATTGAAACTTTTCAGTTTCAGGGTTATCTCGATATGTTGAATTGTTCAGTCAGGATTTTAAGTAAGTTTTGAGATGGGGTTAAAAACCTTCCCCTCCTTCTTATAGACTTTTCTATAGTTTGGATAATTCACTATGATTATTTTTCGTTACACTATAACCGTGTTACGTTTTGTCCATTTACATTATTTTATGTGATCTGTTCAAGTTTTGCTCAGATGTGTATACCATTAAATCATATATTGTTCTCGTCGTCAGATTCACATCTTTGGTATTTTGAGTTATTTACCACTTCTCGGTTATAGGGGTAAACATCCACTCCTCTCAACAGTATAAGGATAAGGAACGTAGGATATTTTCGTCAAAAGTATACCTGACTCCGTAATTTGGATATTTTATATTTTTCTTATCAGTTATCACAATTCCCATTCATTTCGCAAGGATTTCTTTTTAGTGGGGGGTTTGACCATTTAAAATACTATATTTATCCGCAGAGATCACCGAGTCTGACATTTCTTAGACGGACGTCACACCCTCTGGATCCAAACTAGGGACCCAACCCTTCTAGGGAACGTTTTCCTTTATCGTTGGGTAAGGTGATAAGAACGGGCCTCTTACGGTCTGTCTCCTTGGACCACCCGATGTCAGGTACCCTAACGTTTTTCAGACTGTACTGACTCGTTGATTGTATCCTACCTTTGTAAAATTTAAAGGTGTCCCGTGTTCTGTGGTACACCGTTTTCTGTCGTGGTCTGCCCTTGCTGTATACGCGTGACACGGTGTTTTTCCCGCAGTTGGTAATTGACACATTACCTAATCTTCTGTCACTGTGACTACGTTTAAGTCTTGTATATTTTTTGAGGATGGTCCGTTTTCCTATACTCGTTAAGTTTCTTTTGTACTTGTTAGTTATTTCAATTACCTTGTAGGTATTGGAGTGAGGTCAGGTCAAGTCAAGTCAGCGAGTCAGCACAGGCTGAGAAACGCTGGGGGACTTAGCGTCGTGCGGTCCGGAGGGACAGGTAGTGGTAGAGGGCCTCAAGTGAGTCTGAGTGCAGGTAGCTCAGGCACTACGGTAGGTTGGTAGAGTAGGAGACAGCAGGGGAAGAGGAGAACGGGGGTTAGGGAGGGTCGTAGTCTCAGAAAAGGTTACTCAGTTGACAAGCCTACTCCACCGGTTTCATGACCTCAAAGTCGAAATCGTAGTAAGGAAGGTTTCTTGTGGGTCCCGACTAGAGGAAGTCTTACCTGACCAACCTAGAGGAACGTCAGGTTCCCTGAGAGTTCTCAGAAGAGGTTGTGGTGTCAAGTTTTCGTAGTTAAGAAGTCGTGAGTCGGAAGAAGTGTCAGGTTGAGAGTGTAGGTATGTACTGGTGTCCTTTTTGGTATCGGAACTGATCCGCCTGGAATCAACCGTTTCATTACAGAGACGAAAACTTATACGACAAATCCAACCAGTATTGAAAAGAAGGTTCCTCATTCACAGAAAATTAAAGTACCGACGTCAGTGGTAGACGTCACTAAAATCTCGGGGGGTTTTATTTCAAACTGTGACAAAGGTGACAAATGGGTAGATAAACGGTACTTCACTACCCTAGTCTACGGTATTAGAAGCAAAAGACTTACAACTCGAAATTCGGTTGAAAAAGGTGAGAGATGAAAGTGAAAGTAGTTCTCCGAAAAATCAAGGAGAAGTGAAAGACGGCATTTCCACCACAGTAGACGTATAGACTCCAATAACTATAAAGAGGGTCGTTAGAACTAAGGTCGAACACGAAGAAGGTCTGGTCGTAAAGAGTACTACATGAGACGTATATTCAATTTATTCGTCTCACTGTTATATGTCGGAACTGCATGAGGAAAAGGATAAACCTTGGTCAGACAACAAGGTACAGGTCAAGATTGACAACGAAGGACTGGACGTATGTCTAAAGAGTTCTCTGTCCAGTCACCAGACCATAAGGGTAGAGAACTTCTTAAAAGGTGTCAAATAACACTAAGTGTGTCAGTTTCCGAAACCGTAGCAGTTATTTCGTCTTTATCTACAAAAAGACCTTGAGAGAACGAAAAAGGTACTAGGTCGCCTACAACCGTTAAACTAGAGACCAAGGAGACGGAGAAGATTTTGGTCGAACTTGTAGTCCTTCAAGTACCAAGTGCATAACGATATTGGAGTGATGATCATCAGTTACGTTTAATTTACCTTTTTACATTAAAAGTGGGTTTCCTGACTGGTTTTTCTTCTTTCCTAAATAATCACTATATGACAATACCATAAGAATCTCTCTACCCTTATGGTCGTGGTGGACTAGACGGAGGACTCTGTAGACATACGTCCAGTCCTTCGTTGTCAATCTTGACCTGTACCTTGTTGTCTGACCAAAGTTTAACCGTTTCCTCATGTAGTTCCGCCATATAACAGTGGGACGAATAAATTGAATGTACGTCTCATGTAGTACTCTTTGTGACCCGACCTCCTTCGTGTTCGACCTTAGTTCTGACGGCCCTCTTTATAGTTATTGGAGTCTGTACGTCTGCTGTGGAGGGAATACCGTCTTTCGTTTCTTGATTTCTCGGAGAACTACTTTCACTTTCTCCTCTCACCTTTTTCAACCGAATTTCGAGTTGTAAGTCTTTTGAATCTAGTACCTTAGACCAGAGTAGTGAAGTACCGTTTATCTACCTCTTTGTCACTGTCTGAAATAAAACCCCCCGAGGTTTTAGTGACGTCTACCACTGACGCCGGTACTTTAATTTTCTGTGAATGAGGAACCTTCCTTTCAATACTGGTTGGATCTGTCGTATAATTTTTCGTCTCTGTAAGGAAACGGCTGTTTCCAGACAGATTAGGTTCGATACCAAAAAGGTTATCAGTATATACCTACACTCTCAACCTGGTATTTCTTTCGACTCATGGCTTCTTAACTACGAAAACTTGACACCACAACCTCTTCTGAGAACTCCCAGGGAACCTATCGTTCCTCTAGGTTGGTCAGGTAGGATTTCCTTTAGTCAGGACTTACAAGTAACCTTCCTGACTACAACTTCGACTTTGAGGTTATGAAACCGGTGGACTACGTTTCTCGACTGGGTAAACTTTTCTGGGATTACGACCATTTCTAACTTCCGTCCTCCTCTTCCCCAGCTGTCTCCTACTCTACCAACATACCGTAGTGGCTGAACTACCTGTACTCAAACTCGTTCGAGGACCTCAACCACTACCTGTCCATCCGGACCTTACGACGTCAGGTACCCCTCAGTCTGTACTGACTCGTTGACTTGACTTGACAATACCATCGTCTTTGACTATGTCGAAAGAGTTCTTACTAAACCATTATGTAAATCGAATATGAAAATCATTTGAGTCATTAAGGTGAAAAATTTTAGTTGATGTCTTTATCAGTATGTTCACATGTTTCTATATGATATGTATGTACACTTGTGTGCACACATTATTACTTTACTATACCGAGTGAATTATAATGATGTACGATCCGTACCAAGATTCTTGAAATACACATAACTAAGTAAGTTAAAAGTATTATTGAGATGGAAATCTTGGTTCAGACAATAATAGTAGAGGGAGAACGTCTATTCCTTTGATTCTGTGTCTCTTCAATTTATTGAACGGGTCTCAGTGTCTCCATTATTCGTCACCTCGTTCTTAAGTTTAGGTCCACGAGACGGAAGTCATAGACTCGAGAATTGGTAATATACAAATGACGGAGGGTTTGGTCCTATAAGTAAGTATTAAATTATCGTTTTATAACCCTGATCGGTTAACAGGCACTAGTTTATGACTATTTTATTTAATACTAGGTAGGTGATACGTCTTTTTGTTTACTGTGTCACGACCGCATCCATGTGCGTTCATAAACATTATGTAATTCACTTACGTAACTTCTTCTTCTTGCGTTACCGTGGGTGAGGTCATGAGAACGGACCTTTTAGGTACCTGCCTCCTCGGACCATCCGACGCCAGGTACCCTAGCGATTCTCAGCCTGTGCTGACTCCCTGAAGTGAAAGTGAAAACACGTGACCTCTTCCTTACCGTTGGGTGAGGTCACAAGAACGGACCTCTTAGGGTCCATGTCGCCTCGGACCACCCGACGGCAGATACCCCAACGTGTCTCAGCCTGTACTAACTTCACTGAATCGACGTCATCGTCATCGTTCACTTTTATTCAGTGTTTTTTCTATGACGTAAGAAAGTAAACATAGAATTTTTATTGAAGACATATATCCAACCATACATATATATAACAAGAAAGGAAATCTGTAAACAAGTTTTTAATGTATAGTTTATCAATTACCATAGAAGACTCTTGTCCTAATCTCCCTCATTCACTTTTCTCTAAAAGTACTAAATGAACCATAGAACCATAATCCGATGAATAAAATATTAACCGTACAAGAATAAAAATTTGGTTTTTGTTTAACTTCGTTCACTTTTCGTTACTTCATCTCGTCATAGATGGATTATTAATTCTACTCTACGATTATTCGGACTATGATGAACTAGACGTACTCAGTTCAATTCAAAGGATACGAGGACCGGTGTCTACCTTTTTGGGATTTGGACCGGTCAAGTAATATTATGACATGCTAGTCGCAAGTAGTACCATTGTCATAAGTCGTAGTAATTACTTCAGTTTGACGAATCCGAGTTCGACGTCGAGGTGACAAATGATTGTCATACTGAAGTTCACTCAGTTGGATAGAAGAGTTAAAGGAGTAACATTTTGTCCCTACTCTCACAAACGGGTGCAAAGTGTAAACATTTAAGGAATCTCATTGAAGACGTTTTTGATTATTTATAAAACAATCTGTTTTTTATTTACTACAACAGTAAGTCAGCGATTCTGCACAGGTTGGGAACCGCTGGGGTCCCTGACGTCGAGAGGTCCGAAGGGACAGGAAGTGACGGAGGGTCTCAAACGAGTCTAAGTACAGGTGACTCAACCACTACGGTAGATTGGTAGAGGAGGAGACGGCGGGAGAAGGGGAAAACGGAAGTTAGAAAGGGCCGTAGTGCCAGAAAGGTCACTGAAAATTTGTTTATTTATTGAATTCTTTTTAGTATATGTAAACTTCCATACACATGTAGAGGGATGGGTTTCTGTAATTATTGGAGAGGTTCAATTTGATTCATGTGTAGAGTATATGTCATTCCCACCCATGATAGAACAAAGGATTCCGATATGTCCGTGTACATACTTATGGAGTGGCATTGGTTGTTGCACAAAGAGTACCAGTTTCTCGTAGTTTCGGTCACGTCACCGTCACACGATCGCTCGCCGAGGTTCGAGACAGGGTACCGGTGTGGGGTTCTCGTTTGGAGTGGTGTAGTTCGGAGTCTAGAGAGTAGAAGGTCCGGACGTGTCATTTGTGTGACAAAAGTTTGGAATTGTCTCTGTAAGATTCTGGTTAAGTTTTGTGAAAAAGGAGGCTTGTACAGAAAAGATAACAAGGATCTATTTTGATAAAAAGTGACCCTACGTTAGGGAAGGGAGTGTGAGAAAGAAAGGGATCGTTTTCAAGTAGAACTAAAATTCCGTGGAATTGGGTTTAAGAGTGGGAAACATCCAAATGAATATTTCAAAAGAAGACAGAGAAGTAAGCTGTCATGTTATCGTTCTTGATTCTTTAATGTTACGGGACGGTTTTCATTCTTAGTGGATCTTATTTTCGTACTATACAATGGTAGCCGGATAATTTTAATCCATAAATCTTAATCCGAATAAAGTCATAAATATAGTTGAAATATCTGTATAAGATTTGGATGGTCCAGAGCTTTATAAAAAGAGTCATATGACTTAGAGAGAATGTGTACTAAAGAGAGTGTAGTGTAGAATGTAAAGGTTTATTGGACAAGTTTTACTTCATCTAATATTTCAGGTTTCTTGGGGACCCTTCCCTCTCTCGTCTTAATTGAGTCAGGAAAAGAGTAACAGAGAACTGAGAAAAAGTAAGATCTTCGTCATTGCGCGTGTAGAACATATTTAAGTTGTTTTCTTTCGGTTCAATCTTTAAGAGGGGAAGTTACGGGAGTAAGTCGTCCACTACTTTAGTCCTAGATCTCTTCAATTCATTGAAGGAGTCTCAGCGTACGAAACCTGACTTTACTACAGACTACCACTCTGACGATTGTAGAAAGGTAGGTTCCTTGTCAGGTCATAATCTTTAGCATTGATTGGTGTATGTAATTTTGACACATAAACGTTCGTTCATAATGTTAGTGGTCAGGATTCTTTTTATATGCACAGAACAGTCATACAGTAGATCTTGAAAAGTTCCATAAAACTTTATTACTGAATTCTATAAATGACAATTCAAGAGTAAAATGTTTTTTTTGCTCGATTGGGGGTTTCATGATATAGGAACAATGGTGTAGTTTCGATTCCTATTTTAAGAAAGAATCACTTAATTGATCATGAATTGTGTATTTTAGTGTAATGAAAGTGTAAAATCTATACTCACGAATATAATTATTTCAAAGAGGACGAAGAAAATTTCCTTCATTAAAACTCTGTTTATCTTTTTAGTAACATTATGAAAATAATTTTAGGTTAAAAGAGATTCATAGTAAGTATGGACAACAAGTAGGAGGTACTACAATGATCGTTTAAGTTTATGATCCAGCAAGACAACCTGGTGTCGTCGGTATTATTTCGTAAGGGGAATCTAGGTGTACTCTTTTTAAGGTTTGTCCAAGTTCATGGTCCGTCGTCTCTGGTCACTTGTTAGACACATTTATTCGGGTCGATCTGGACACTTCAATGACATACGGGTCCAAAAGAAATTCTTTCCATGAAGTCTAAAAGAACGAAGTGACTCTAAAATGAATTTGACTCCGTTAAGAAGACTTTAAAAAGAAGAGACCTTGAAGAACTGGACCTTTTGTATTTCGAATTTAATCAATACTCTTTCGTTCGTATAATAAATCTTACATTGTCAGTTATGTCTACCGTTACAGAGGTTGCATAAAAAATTACAAAAATTTGTCTCCGTTGTACTGATCACTAAAAAAAAATTTGATCTATACATAAAAGAAAATTCTAAAGTAAGGACGATTCTTTTACAGTGGAGAGTAATGACTTTTACTTCGGTAGGAAGGAGGTTGAGGGATAATTTGATGTTTCATGATAATTAATTTTTGTTTTTTTGGGGTGGGTCGGTATTGATCCAAGAACATTAACGTTATTTCCTATGTATTTGTCGAAGAAAGATGATTGAATCGTTTGGTGTGTGTGTCCCTAACCATAAGGTACTCATCTAAAGTATTATGTATAAAAAACGGATTTATCTTAGTAAGTCTGTTAAAGAGCAATCCAGACTATATTCGTAAGTCTGTTATGGGAACAATCCGAAATTTAAGCCAGATTATGTAAATTTCAAATTGTTCATGACAAAATTCTCGAAAATTTTTATTCGTCTTTGATTTCGGGCGAGAAAGACAAGAGACCTTTCCAAAGACCACTCATCTTACGAAATGGTACGAATTCAGACAGAAGTCACCGAAGAAGAATTGCGTGACTTTACACGGGAATAGAGGTCGTGTCCGAACGCTCGTTGTCCTTCCTTTGTCGTGAACTGGTGCAGTACCGTTTAATCTTGTACGTTTCTTGACGTGAAATGTTATCTTTTTGTCTTCGCGTTGACTTCTCACTTTTGTCAAAGTGTCACCTCCCTCTTCTCGAAACGTTTCACGGACGTTTCTGGAGACAGATAAAGAACGAAACAAAAAATTTCAATGATAATGATTGTTCTCAGTTTCCTTTTAAATTAAATTTTCAACTAGTGTTCAAACAATGTGTGACGTAGTATACCAATACCGGTGTTTATACTGTATTTCTCTGTTTCTATATGTTTATTAGTGTAATCTATTGTAGATCAAGAAACTTTGTAATAGATGTTAAAATTAAAATTTCTCTGTTCAAGTCCTTACTTCGACTAGAGTGCTTAGTGAAAGGGACTTTTGGTCGGTCACACACGATCGATTTAGTGTGTGAGTAAAAGGATTAAAGTGATCAGTTAAAGGATACCCCAATAGTACCTACTGATACCAAAGGGATTGTCCTTTAATTTTTAAAAAATTTTTATGTAAAATTGCCAATTCTTCAGTTAAGTTAAGTCCACTATGAGTAATCGAAGAATGGGTCACCAAAGGGTATGAGTGGATCAGGTGAAGAAAATTATTAGACAAGTCGAGATTGCAACCCCCTAATAAAAATCGTGATGATAAGTCTGTAAAAATTTAAAAAATTAACCTCATATTAGCGAAATGTTACGACAGTCAAAGACGACACGTCGTTGTACTTAGTCTCGATACATATGTATTTGGGGGAGGGAGAACGCAGTCCGTCCAAAACTCTTTACGCGGTTCAGATCTCCACCCTTCTCGGGGACGGTCTGTCTATATATCTTGTGTGTGTGTTGCCAAAGGAAATTTCAGAGTGGGTTAAGAAGACATGATCCGAGCAGAAGGGTCCGACAAGTGTGTTTGGTGTAAGTAAGAACGGAGGGAAGAGTTGAAAATCATAGTGGATGTGGACCTTAAGGAGAGGGTGAAGAGTCGTCGGTAAAGATACAAGAGGTAGGAAGTTTTACGAGTTGAGTTCCGGGTAAAGAAAATGTCGGAGGGTTGGAGGCACTGAACTGGATGTGCCGGGAAGTTTTTATGTTGTGAATAACGGGGATGGTGTTTTAATCGTGATTGACATATGACAGAGTGCGGATTTTTAATACAGGGGGATTAAGTTGACTTATGTGCAAAGTCACTGATAATAAACGTCTCGTTACACGGTCCGTGGTCCTATTAATCTCGTTTCGAAGAGACCCATTCATTGGTGACAAAAATTGTAAAGAAGACATTGATGGTTTGGATACACGGGTATTATTTTCTATCTATAACTACTGTCTATTGACAAAAGACAGTAGTTAGATAGTATACAAATGTTGGATAGTATCTGCAAATTTGAGAAAGATACATATAAGAAATATTTGTTACTGATATTATGAAAACTATTCTCCTTTGGTTATAAGATTTGAACTACTTGGTATCATTCTTATTGGTCTATTGGTCTTAGTTCCCTACGAAGGACTAAATTTTTCAACACAAAAAACAAAAAAAAGACATTTTCCAACCTAAGGTTTTCTGATTAGGTTTTAGGTAAATAAACATTTATATTTTCGCTGTGACAAGGTTACTGGTCACACTTGTACAGATTCACTTCAAAGTGAAAGAAAAGGTGACGTTAGTGTTTGAAAAAGAATGTTCGTGAAGGTGTCACGATAATAAAAATTTTTTAAAAAAATTAAAGTTTTTGTCCCTGTTGGTTAGTTGTATAAATGTTTAATATCATGTATGATCGTTGGTTGTCATCAGTTGGTTTTGACTTTACTAGCGGGTACTAGTGATTCTGAAACCATCCCATCTTTCTCGGTGGTAATAAGACCACTCATCGAAAACAAGTGAAGATATGAAAGCAAGTGTATGACTCTTACACATTCATTTCCTTTCGAGGACGTAAGAAAATAACCGAAATAATCCGGAGACTGGGAGGCAGAAGAAAGTGAGATAGGGTGGCGAGAAAGAAAAGAGACTCATCCATATGTCGGACGTCGTGGTTCCCACAAGAACCCTTCTCAAAAAGATTAAGGGCTAGGTCTCCATGATGGGGTATGTATAACGACACGGCACGAGTCAGTACAGGTCGAGAAACGCCGGGATATCTGACAGGATACCTGTCGAGGAGACAGGTACCCTAAGAAGTCCGTTCTTATGACCTCGCCCGACGGTGAAGGATGACGTCCCCTAGAAGGGTCGGGTCCCTGACTTTGGTGTGGAGAACACAGAAGACGACCGTCCGTCTAAGAAATGGTGATCGTGGTGGAACATTCAGATGGGTGGGTATAATCTACATGAATTTGATTGTCAAAGTCATTCTCTAATTGTAAAAAAGTCATTCTCTACTCTGTTCTGTGGATCTAACTACTAAGTTAAAAAGTGCTGACTTGATTCAGAGAATCCTAGTCAGGGAAGAAAGACGTTTTGTCGATATTCGGTGTCAAAGGAGTAAGACATTTTACTGATATTGTGGTGGTTTTAGATCTAAAAGATACTTCCACTCTACATTTACATACACGTCTTTACGGACCGTATATTTAAAATGAGTTACTTTTCTAATCGAAGTGACATTAGATTCATATCACGTTCTCTATTACATTGTCCACGAATTCAGAGTATAGGTATGAGGGACCCTCAGAGGTAATTGTCAATAAACGATCTGACGTTGTTTGTTGTGGCATCGGGATATAGTTGTCATATGAAGATAAAGTCACGGATTTTTAAACCGTGGATAAACTATTTAAGTCAGCGAAGTTCCAACCCTGGTGTGGGACAGACCGTTCTAAGGGAATTCTGTCTCAAGGTAATACGAGGATTAGGTTTGTTTTGTTTAAATGACTAACGTTTGTGTTTTGGGAGTCGGTGTTATGACCGATGATATCGATTAAGTTCACCAATTAAAAACTTATTGAATAATATTTTCTAAAGTCTATATTATTTGTATACTATCAGTTTTAGTCAAAAATTATGAAAAAGTGTAAACGAAGGAATTAGGGATTAACTTATGTTTAAATTCGAAGGAAGTTTCCCCGAAATTTGTGTCTTAGATATTTAGATAGTTAAGTAGTTAATTTTTTTTTTAATGACGATGGGAAACTTTCAATGATCCGGTGGTTGAGTAATGCGAATTGAACTTTTGACTATTTCCCTTGATTAATTTGTTTTTTCGTTTTCAAAAATCTAATCTGTCGAGACCGGGTTTCTTCCATTTTATGTTATCGAATCTCGTTACCTACCAACTTACTGATGAAAATTAAACTTACTGATAGAGATTATTTCGTAAGTCTGACACACACACACAAGTATTCCGACCCTTATAAATTTCTTCACCTTAATACATCATTGAGGTCTACGGTTCATGGAATTACGTTTCATAAAAATATACTTCACCATTGGTTTATTTGACGAAAAAAGTTGTATATCTGTATGAGTAGTATTATCAAATCTTTTTGGTACTTTGATCTTCTTTATGTTACTTCTGAAATTTTTTCTTACTCTTTTCACTCTCTTCTTTTCGATAAATTCAATCTTTACTCTTCGTTCGTTATTCAGGTATTTGACATCACTTACCTTACTAAGAATGCATTGTCTAGTATCAATCCGAAAAAGTTAGAAAAAACTCATACCATCTTACGAAAGATAATAGGGAGTCGTCTTTACTTTTATTCTTTAGTCACCATAGTTCTATTTAAGATATATTGGAAGGTGTCTGGACAGATAAGAGTTAGATTTTTCATACCTTAGTGTGTGAAAATCCACTTTTCTTACATACCTAATGGATCCTTTTACATAAGTGACTTGTGAATTCTTTTAAACCCGGGTCTCGTCAGACTGAACAGGTTCCAGTGTGTGTCAATCAACTGCCGTTTCTTTCGTTGTTAAGAGACGAAAAGAGGTTAAGGGTCGGGTTAAGAGATAAGTCCGGAGAGATAGACGTAATTATCTTAAAGTAATCATAAAAAGTAATCGTTTCATAGACCTGTCCATTCTTTAGGTAATGTGTTTATAGGTATAGTAAAGTCAAGTAAGAGAGGAATCACAGGTTGAGAAACGCTGGGGTACTTGTCGTCGTGTGGTCCGGAGGGACAGGTAGTGTTTGAGGGCCTCAAATGGGTTTGAGTGCAGGTAACTCAACCACTATAGTAGATTGGTAGAGTAGGAGACAGCAGGGGAAGAGGACGGGAGTTAGAAAGGGTCGTAATCCCAGAAAAGTTTACTCAGTCGAGAAGTGTAGTCCACCGGTTTCATAACCTCAAAGTCGAAGTTGTAGTCAGGAAGGTTACTTGTGAGTCCTGGTTAGAGGAAATCCTACCTGACCAACCTAGAGGAACGACAGGTTCCCTGAGAGTTCTCAGAAGAGGTTGTGGTGTCGAGTTTTCGTAGTTAAGAAGCCGTGAGTCGAAAGAAATATGAGGTTGAGAGTGTAGGTATGTACTGGTGACCTTTTTGGTATCGGAACTGATCTACCTGAAAACAACTGTTTCATTGCAGAGACGAAAAATTATACGATAGATCCAACCAGTATTGAAAGGAAGGTTCCTCATTCGCAGAAAATTAAAGTACCGACGTTAGTGGTAGACGACACTAAGACCTCGGGTCTCTTTATTTCAGACTGTGACGAAGGGGTAGATAAACGGTACTTCGTTACCCTGGTCTTCGGTACTAGAATCAAAAGACTTACAACTCGAAATTCGGTTGAAAAAGTGAGAGGAGAAAGGGAAAGTAGTTCTCCGAGAAATCAAGGAGAAGTGAAAGACGGTATTCCCACCACAGTAGACGTATAGACTCCAATAACTATAAAGAGGGCCGTTAGAACTAAGGTCGAACACGAAGAAGGTCGGGTCGCAAAAAGTACTACATGAGACGTATATTCAATTTATTCGTCCCACTGTTATATGTCGGAACTACATGAGGAAAAGGATAAACCTTGGTCAGACAACAAGGTACAAGTCAAGATTGACGACGAAGGACTCGACGTATGTCTAAAGAGTTCTCCGTCCAGTCCACCAGACCATAAGGGTAGAGAAAGTCTTAAAAGGTGTCAAATAACACTAGGTGTGTCAGTTTCCGAAACCGTGTCAGTTATTTCGTCTTTATCTGGACATATCATAGACATCTTTTTATAGACATATCATATCAGATTAAAGATATGATAAGACACGTTGGGGAAACTATGGACCTTTTAGTAAAAGTCATTATAAAAATGTAACTTATTGACTTCGTCTCCTCAAAGATCTAGATAATAACAAAATTTAGAATGTTAAAATGAAGTCAACAAGAAAGGGTTCAAGATAGTATAGGACGATAAAACGAAATGGAAGTAAGTCGGATTTCACTTTTCCTTTGTAGTAATTCGCAAAGATATTTCGATGGTGTTAAATCATCCAGTAATTTTATGACATTTGAGATTAACTGTAAAAAGAATGATCAAGAAACTTATGTTATGACGATAGTGTTGATTTTATGGCATCTACTCTTTTTTAATGATTTTGAATGGTTTTACATCAATGTCAATTCATTGGTCTGAATTGTGAAGGGGTTCGTTCCCATCAGAGATTCAAGGATGACTTACTCCTTTGTTTGTTTGTTTTCTGTAGTTAACATTTTTATTTAGAGTAACGTGTCAGGAGAGATTTGGTTCCTCGGTCTAAGTTAGGGACCTAGTCCTTCTACGGGACCTCTTCTCTTACCAGTGGTGCGGTCATAAGAACGGACCTCTTAAGGTACCTGTCTCCTCGGACCACCCGATATCTCGGGTACGTCCGTGTCTCGGTCTGTGCTGTCTCGTTGTATTTGTTCTATCACCTCCTTTTTTATGTTCACTTGTAGTGTTCTCCTCGTTTAGTAAGGGACGGTGTAAGTCTCAAGAGACTTAAGTTTCTCTTTTACAAGGATATGAGGTTGGAAATTTAAATTTACTGAAGTTTATAAGTTCTTGAATTCTTTTGTCTCTTTTTCCATTTTCCCATGTCAGGTGCCCCAGCGTTTCAGCCTCGGCTAAATCGCTGACTTGTTATTAGACAATTCGTCGAGGGGTCGAAATCCGTAGAAAGTAACTTTCACTCCCCTCCGTCCCCTTCACTTCATGGATCTAGCAGAAGGTCTTGTATCAACATAAAGGTACACTTACTTTGGGTTTAACTACAAAAGACATAAGACTACTGTAGACGTCTTGACTTCGTACGGAATCTTTGGACTTATTCGAGTGGAATCGAAGTTGATGCAATTTACTCTTTTTTTTCTTTTCTTTTGGGGTTTGGGTGTTTCAGTTATACTAGTTCCTTCGTCCGACTTAAGAGACACGAACCGGAGAAGCGACTGTGGGGTCCTGTCGAGGTCCTGAACCTCCCGTCCGTCGTTAACGAGTGAGTGGGTCTGGACTTTCCGGTCAAGAAAGTGTAACGAGAGGTGAAGGGTGGTAACCGGTGAGCCCGGATGGACCACAGTCCAATGTAAGTCCGTCGTCAGTGTCATGGAACGTTTTGGTCTAGTGTATGGATCTGGACAAGTATGGACACCAGAGTTCTAATTGGGAAAAAGACTCGGACAAGACTTTTATTCTTTTAAATTTTGGCTTCGCTTTTTTTTATTTTGGTTACTCTTTATGAGTTGTCATTAGTCCATAACAAAATTAGGGCCCAGTACCTTTTCCGAAATGAAAGAGGTTTACTGACTTTCACTAGTAACAGTTTTACAGTAATCAACTACGAAAATAATACGTTTATTTGACTTACTTCCTCAAAAGAATGGAGGTTCGTTCGATTTAGACTTGAGACTACTTTTGTGTGGACGAACCCTTGTGTTTATACGACTTTACACGAATAGTCGTTCTGGACAAGCCCGTCAATTGTTAAAAGAAGGATATTGTTTGTTCTTTGTCGAACGTTCTTTCGACAAAGTAAATACACCAACAAATCTGAGGACAAATTGTAAAAGTAGAAGAATTTTGTCTGTACGAGATGTCGTCGCCCAGGGGGTAAGGTCTTCTGTCGTGAAAGGGTAGGTTTTGTGACGAAGAAAGACCGGGTCTCACTTCCGCTTTTCCGGTCCCTATGACGACTTTTCGGGTGTCCTGTAGAACGATTCCTGTACGGAGGGGGGTGGAGGTTGAGGGTGTTACGCGTTATAAGAGGATCTTCTCTGACAATCAGACAGGATTCTTCAAAAGTGAGAATTCCTTCTCTATGTGGTAGTCGACTTTTGTTTTAACTTCCGGTGTTTCTTTCAAATTACCGGTGTCTGACGTAATAATCCACTGTCGACGAGGTACACAAGTTGACTCCCCAGGAATGATGGAAATCAGATCAAGGGGAACGCCGAGAAGTGGGACGTTATCCTTATTAAGTGGTCTTTACTTTTATCTTGGTTGGCTGAAGAGATGAATTTTCATTAGTTGTATTGTGACATTTAGTTAATATGAAGTTAAAATTTTTTGATTAGTCACCGAAGGTAACGGATATTCTTTTTGAAGTTCGGGTAATTGTTCCGACTTCACCGAGAAGTACTACGGGGTTTTCCATACTCCTGGACGTCGGTAGTCTACGCATTTCGTCCTATAGGCTTGTGCACGCGTCTTCCCACTTGCCCTTAGCAAGTGTCTGGTTCAAATTTTCCTGTGGGTCCGGTGTCATAATGCCGGGAAGTAAGGGTAGAGTCTTTGTTCATGTGACCGTAGAGACGTCAAGTGTCGGGGAGGACCGGGCGACGGGGTGGGGACTTCACTTCTTCGGTCTCAGGCAGGACGAGGTCAAGGGGGTCGCGGGCATGCAGGGTGGGACAGGGTCCGAACGACCGGGTCAAGTCTCGAAAGGTGTAGAAGAACTCAGTAGTATCGGAAAATATGGACACCGTAAAATCCCCGGAGAGGGTTCAGTGTGACCCTGGGTTCAGTTCCTGTATTTGAGAGCTCTTCGTTTCGTACAAATGGAAAAGGGTTCAATGGTCGTTCAGGCTACCTGAGTAGGAGTACGTGTTTTGCAGGACCAGTGATACGCACTCTTCCAGAGGTCAAAGTATCGTGTGGGGAAAGAAGAACCTTGTTATTTTTAGCTAACAGTCATTCAAACCGATATTAGTTTGCTAGGACCACGAGGTACAGTCCTAGGAATTTTACCCTAAGAAAGATGTTAGTAGGAGTATTAATGGACCGAGCACGGATTCTACCATTTGAGTTCCTGTGGTTTTTTTGATCTTCGTCGTTTTGGTGTTCTACTCTTTACTCTGTCACCTTCCCGTTACCCGACTCATATTTAAGGTATGTATTGAAATATAAAAGGAAAACGTGTTTAGAGTCTAGCTTCGTTTGAAATTTATGGTAAGTGTCAAATATATTTCTAAACATTGTGTCCCTTAAGAGACCGTCGGGTCACCAATGCTGAGGTACGAAAAGTGACGACTCCCGTACCTAAGCTAGGGACCAGCCCCTTGCTCCTAGGGTGTTCGGTGCGTCACATCCTTTTTTTTTTTTAATATTATGTATTGTCAAGTTAAAAATCCGGAAGAATGTTGTAGGTAAAAGTGTTCTTTGGTACGAGAGATGACTAGTTGAACCGTCATTTTTTTTTTTTTTTTGTTGTTGACTACTATGAATCACTTGAAGGGGATTTGAGTCGTGACACCCTTTCTGTTTCTCTATTGCGTACCCGACGAAAGATACCTCGAATGTTAGATCAAGTCCTTTGTTCTGGTTCTCTCTTTTATTGACTTGTGACTTTCAGTCATAAATTAATTTGCAATTATTTCGACCAGCTATGACGTCGTAGAGGCTTCTTTCCTGCCAGTTTACCCAGTTCCTTTGTGAAATCTGTCCCTTCTTGGATTTGAGTTGGAAGTTCACTCCGTCCTACACCTCTCTGACATGTCTTTCCCTTTCTATCGGTTCATATCACACACACGTGTGCAAAGGAATCCGTCCGTATGTACACATGTACGCACGTGTACACGTACCTGCGCGTAGACACACTTCCGAATCTGCGTTTCCTTATTTCTCTTAATTTTGGTTCCATCCGTAGGGACCACCGGGTCACCACCTCTTAGGTGGTTGGTTGCTTCCTTTGTGTCCAACCTAGGAACTGGACCCTCCTACGGGGTTCGGCGCGACTCCTCGTCGACACGGGTGGCGGTGGGGCCGTGTCGGCAGGAGGTCGGTGCCTCGAGTCGGCGACGTCGAGGACTCGGAGTGTGGGCTCTCGCGTGCGAGGTTCTTCCCGGTGGTGTGGCGTCGGCCTCTCGCCGGGGCGAGCGACGTTGGTCTCTTCTTTTTCGGGGTCGTCGTCGCTTCTGAGTCGTATGGGTTTTGTTTTTACTTACTTACTTACTTATTTGTCTTGGGTTACTGGTTCATTCAAACCTCTGTCAATTGTCTGACTGGTCTATATTCTCGACTGTTGCCGTTTGTCATCTTTTACACTTGGTTTCGTTTTGGTTTAATACCTCTCAGAACTTTCAGTCCGTCACCTTACGTCCGAACTAAACCTTTCTTCTTCACCTTTCAAGGACCTCCAAAAGTTTAGGCCAACGTCGTTGTGACACACCAGGGGTTCTAATGCTTCGGGTTTCGTTCCCCCAGCCCATTGATGGTAGATTTTTACTACTCCTGTCAAATTTGTTTGTAGGGTATCGAACTGACGATGTGACCATAATTATTGAAGATCGGTGACTACACATATGATAGGAGGAATTTAAGAAGTAATTAATGTACATTGTCTCTAAGAGGTGTTACCAAATATTTAGTGGGTCCCATATCCTTTTAATAAATTTTGTTCGTTTTTAATGAAGTGATCAAATGTAGTTCAAAAATAAGAAACGGATTCCTAATTTTCTTCCGTCTTTACCTTTTTAATCTAAAATTTTTTCTATACTGAGTAATGGTATGTTGAAAAGAATATTCAATTAGTTGACTTGGAGTTTTGACAGGATATAGGTAAACCTGTGATGTCTTTGAAACTTTATATACTTGAGCGACGTAGATACCTACTGACCTATAACGACAAATATCATAATTTATAGGACTTTTCTACTACGACTAAGTCAATAAGTCACTCTTTCCTATACTGTAGGTACTGAATCCTTTCAAAGAATCAGTAAATTATCTCTGAAGATCGTGGTTGAAAGTTACTTAGAAATGAAAGAAGGTCCCGTTACAAATCTCCTTTCTTCAAGGACATTTTTACAGATAAACGTAATTTGAACCGAGAAATAATCTACATAAAAGACGAAACACCGAAACGAACTAAGAAGTCTTCAAGTTCTTAAGTTTCAACGAAATCATCTATATCACCCTTGAATGATCTAAAATTTTTTATGAAATCGTACTTCTGTGTGAATCTTTAAAATGTTGTCGTGTTATTCCAGGTAATATAATATTGAAGAACCATTATAGATCACGGATTATTTACGGAATGTTAAATGTTTTGTTCTGTATAGTATGGTGCGCACGATTCAGCAAAGTCAGTTCAAGCTGAGAAACTTTGTGATACCTGACATCGGGTGGTTCGAGGAGACGGGTACCCGAAGAGGTCCATTCTTATGAGCTCACCCAACGGTACGGGAGGATGTCCCATGGAAGGGATGGGTCCCTAGTTTGGGTGTAGAGAATGTAAAGGACGTGACCGTCCGTCCAAGAAATGGTGAACCCGGTGGACCCTCGGGCTGTATATGTATGATGAATTAAGAATTTGTAGAAATGTTGGTGACTGTAACGACATGTCTGTTTTTTGGTACTATGAATAGGAGTTCCTTAACTCTTCCCCTATTATTATTGTAATCTTTTTTTCATTCTTCTTTTATTATCGACGCCCACCGTCCGAAGTATACTTTCATGAAACGACATAGACAGTAAATTAACAGTACAGCCATTGTTGGTACCGAAGTCTCTGGTTGGTGTATTCCCATTCCTGAAATAATTCCAGTGGTGGTTTGGGGGTGTCGAGTGGGTCTGCCAGTACTTGTTGTAGACAGTTTCTTTCTGAGTTCTACGAGTCTCTGTCAAACTCATGCACAGACTGGAGTCGAGTGTGAGTAAGTGAGTACGTAAGTTGTTTATAGGGCTCATGGATGTTGTACAGTCTGAGACAAGCTCCACCGTCCTTATGTCCTTTTTTTGTCTGGTAAAGACGGAAGTATCCCAAAGATTAGATCACTAGAACTACTAGGGGGAGTTGTTTAAGACGAAATTTTTACACCCTGACAGTCCGTTATACCGACAGAATGTTGGGTACTTGTCTTCGGGACGGGGAGAAGAAGTGTAGATTGAGGGTCGATGGAGGTTTGGGGACAGTTGGCCTGTGTCTTTTACACTGGAGAGATTCACCTGTCCTTCTCGACACCCCATTGAAGAATGGAAAGTATTCCTCGCCCCTTCCCTTTTAAACTCCACTTTTATCTATGTCGATTTAGGTTACCGGTTGAAGAATGTCCGTTTAGAGTTCCGGTGATGAAGGGAAATTAAAAATTAAACTGAAAACTCAATTAACTTTCAATTGTTGTTGATTTTCCGAATATGTCTTCCCGTACCGTTGGGTGAGGTCACAAGAACGGACCTCTTAGGGGTACCTGTCTCCTCAGACCACTCGACCCCAGCGTTTCTCAGCCTGTACTGACTAGCTGACTGTTTTCCAAATGACCCCTCAAAAGAAAAAAAAATTTTTTTGGTAAGGGAAGTGTTTATATTTGTGAAGTTCCTCTTCTCATGTAAAAGGGACATAACAGAAGAGGATATATGGTCCATCGGAAGTCTTCAGTATAATCATGATAGATGTAAGAAAATAAATAAAGTGTTCCTGAGTGCTCCCTGGATGGACGAACTATGGCCACTCATTCCCCGTGTCCTTTCTCTGGTCATCGATTCTGTGATACCCGTTAGACAGATAGTCGACTCTGGTCTCTACGTCGTCCTAATCTGTGTTTTGAGTAAAAGGGTACAATAAGTCATTAATAAACGACCCCCCTGTAAGATCTATCTTCCTCGATGCCATTTGGATTTTCGAATTTAGTGACTTATTTCTACTTTACCCTTAAATTACTTTTGTTTGAAAAAGGATCTTCGTGTGTCCTAGACCGTAGTCTTCTGGACCCAAGTTTAGGATCATGACGGTACATTAGTGAAATAAAGGGACCCATTCAGTCGGAGACACTGGAAAGAAAGTAGGAGAATTTTCGACATGGATGATTCTAAAATGAAACATTTGGTGGTTCACGAGATTTTCAAAATTTCTTATAACTATGTGGTTTTATGTTTTTTTTTTTTCTTACACATAGTTTTAAACTCAGGTAGTATAATCGAATAGTAAAGTATAACTTCCGGTCAAAAAATACTGGATGTTTGTAAAGTGTTTTTCATTTGTGTAAAAGTATAAAAGAGATAGATTGACACTAGGTATGTTAGGTATATTGTGTTTTGTTCGGACACTGTACGGATCTTAGCTGTTCACTGTTTTCAAATTACTTGTTCGAAATATATGAACTGCACAGGGGGATTACCCTTTCATCTCGTCGTTGACATGTAGACACAGAGACAAGGAGAGTAGCACCAAATTGACTGTCCTTCGTCTCTTGTTCTATACTGTATGTTTGTAGTTCATGAAGGACGGAAGAGACGATGTAGAAATACAGAACAAAATATTTATCAGGGTATCAGATACACTTTTGCGTAGTTTCGGACCACGGTCTTCGTATTTCTACGTTAACCACTTCGGACGAATACTTTTGTCTTGTTTATTTTTCCATGAGACTCCACCCCTAGATTCAAGTAAAGTGTGTACTTCTGAGTAATAAGTATCAAAAGAGCTCTTCATAAAAATCCTCATTTGTGGAATGTTTAATTCTGAACTTTTAGTGTTACTGCCTGATGTTCTACTTTACAGACTTGTTGTCTTGCCGGGAGTTTGATAAAATGGGTTGGCCAATCTATTGATTGTGAACTGATGTGTCTATCTTCTGGAAGGGTAAGTCGAAAATGGAGAGTATTTTCTATCGGTGGTGAGTTTTGCCTTTGTTTTTAGGAAGGTTGTCCGTTGAGTTTTGTCGTCATGCCTATGGAACGGAGAACCTAGAGGTCGGTAAAAACGACACCGAAGACCATTCGTGAAAGAGGTCTAGTGGTAAGCACAGGGGAGACGGTTAGTGTGCCAGAGATAGGGGACCAACAGAAGAGTCTTATGGGTTTTGAACCGAGTGTAGTAAATAAGTGTACAAGTGGGTAGTTGATATTTGTTTGGTTTGTCTTGAGGTAAGGATTATCCAGTTCAGAACGACAAAATTCATTCAGTAAAATTCGTTCGAAAGTTAATTAATGTTGATTTTGTCTCTACAAGTGAAAAGTAGTCCGGATCGACGGAGGGGTTACTTATTAAGGATTCTCAGTGGAGTTAAGTAGTGAGTGAACAGAGTGTAAGGTATTTTTGGATGTTATGTCAGTAGAAAAGGTAAGTATTACCAGTCAAGAGTGGATTCGATATTCGATGGCGTTGGTGTTAAAGTGGTCCGTTATCACAGGAAACAGAGATCCAGTCACAGGGGTACTGAGTTATAAAATGACGTCCGTTCGAGTAGACGCCCAAAAAAGAAATTCTCTTAAATTATATGCGTATTTTTTAGTTGAGATTCGTACCGTGGTACGAGGATTTCATTCATTGTAAAGAATTTTACTCATGGGACCTATTGTTGACACAAAGATAAGTCATAAAAAGTCACTTTTATGATTACATATGAAAAGTTGTCACATTCTCAGATCACGGAAGGGTCACACAGACGTCATATAGAGACGAGAACGAACACTCACATAACGGGGGTCGACAGGGGTCACAGATCCCTTATGTACGAGGGACTCGGAATTCCCTTCACAGGAAGAGGAATGTGTAGTCGAGGGAAGGGTGTCGGACCCCGAGACTACGAGACAGTTTCGTGGGGCACACTCCCACGAGCCAGTGTAGGTTGAAAAACGGTGGGGCACCTGACGTCGGCGTGTCCGAGGAGACAGGTATCCTAAAGGTTCCGTTGTCATGACCTCCCCCACGGTAAAGGATAAGGTCTCTGAGAAGGGTGGACTTCTCTAGTTTGGACTCAGAGGACGTAGAGGCCGTGACCGCCCTTCCAAGAAATGGTGACACGGTGGACCCTGTGGGAACTTGGTGAGATGTACCACTCCTTTCAGAGTCCCGCAGACGTCTCTTGGATCGCACATGGTGGAAGAACTGGTAGTAAACGATTGTTTCCGTCGTTGACAAGGCAAGATGGTTCACGTCTGCTCGTCATGTAGAAGGAAGGTCAAATAAAGATTCTGATTGTCCAATATTTAATAGGGTATTGTTGGTGTATAGACAGAGACCGGGTATCTGTTTTCCTAGTTTACATTGTGGGTCAAAATTGTCAAGTATGGTACTTCAGAAAGCTTATTTGTTTATTGAATGTGTTTAGAAGACAAAGATTTATGTTTACCAGAATTGACAGAGACTTTGATTTTGTGTATATTGAAATTAAGACTACTTAAGATTAAATTTAGATTTTAGAAGTGTAAAAAGAAGAAGTACGAAATTATATGTACACACAAAACACACCATATACAATTTGGAATATATTTATCATAGTATGACATATATAAGAAGGTCGTATGAAATCGTTCGAAGAAATTCTGTATTTTAAGAGTTATTTATGTTTCCAATGAACCTTTCCTTAAAATTTGTAAGTGCTCCTGAATCACGAATCTTTTTATAATAATGGTTTCTTTCTATTCAGTACTAATAAACCGAAGGTGATATTGTTTCTCTTTATAGAATCTATGTGTTTCGTCGGGTAGAAGTTACTACGGAGAGTGTTGTACAAGACTGGAAGACGTCTTGTTTCCATCGAGTGTAATTCTTACAGTACACGTCTCTAGAATTGTTCTTCAAGTCCCCCGATTGGGGGCGTCAGAGACAGATTGAACGCACTTTCCACGTCAGATGTATGGTGGTGGTTGTGACGTAACCAGGGTAGGCATACCGATACAAGATTTGACGTCATTCTTTTGGAGACCGACGACATAAGGGGACGTAGTTCTTATGATGTCCGTTATTTGTTAACGACTTACTTAGGCATTTAATATATCCTCCTTTTCATTCTATTATTTTTTTTAGGTCCTGTGGGGACTTAACGTACTGAATACTCTTGGAAAGGTTAATGTATTTAGGACACTGAAGATGAAGGTAAACAAGGAGACACAAGGATGATGATGTTTATCTCTGTGGCACCTTTTGTCGAGTTTTTTCTCTCGGTCCCGTTAAACTATAAAACTCTTGAATTACTTTTGAAACTAAAGAAAGAGGGGAGTTGGGTACGTGTGTATACGTTTCAACACAAATGAGTCCCCAACGTAAAGAAACTATTATTTGGTGACACAAAAGTAAGGGTTAATTTTTTTCTCTCTCGCGCACGGTCCCTACTGATACTTTCTTTCCAGGTACAAAGTGAAAAATGTCGTTTAGGGTGTAAATGTAATGACTTAAAACCTTTAGAATGTATTTCTAAGGTATAGTTCAAATATTGATTTCTACGTTCTTAATGATAGTAATATTCATTCTTAAAATTCCTTTGTTCTACTTTGTGTAGAGTCTCTCATTCTGTTTTGTGATTAATACCGTTATTTAGACCAATCTACATTTTTAGATTAAGTTCCATAAACGATCAATTTTCAAATAGTCATATAACCAATATGGGGTTATGTTTTATTTTTCAAATTTCAAAACCCCCCTTTTTTCAAATAGTTACAGTTAATTGTGACATAGTTAATACAAAATTCTTAGAAACAAGATTTTACGTTAAAACTTTTTATAAACTTTCACTACTAAGATTTCCGATTTAATAAAGATTGATAATAGAGGTTGACCAATTACCTATAGTTGACCTTTAATAGTAAATGAATAGTCTTCATACGGATCTCGGTAGAACAATCAATATCCCTTGTCTATATATCAGAATACATATTGAATTAAGACTTAGATCGAGTAGAGGAAGTGACTTTACTACTAAAAAAAAAAATTTGACTACATCCCAAATGAGTGGTGAAGAAAAATTTTTTAGTTGAAGACCAGGAGTAGTTTAATTTGTAATAAAGAGTCAATGTGTATTTACACCTCCCTTTTATTAGATGGGGAATGTATCGTGTTAAATGATACTTCATCAAGTTGGTTTCTTACGTTACTGTACGGGTAGTGGGTCGAAATATAATTGTAAAAAGGTATTAAACAAAGTCAGAATTCTTATTTTTCCAGTTTATATTTATACGTATATAGGGAGAGGTTAGAGAAGACTGGTAAGATTTTAACGACAACGGGTTGACGGATATAAAAATATTGAAATGAAGTATACATAGTTACTATCATGACAAAAATACATGCATTATCCCTAAAATTACATAGATAGTGTTTTAAAAATGAGTCTTAACAAACGTTATTTGAGATGAATTATTTACCCTCCGTACGATGTGACGACTCACAAATCACCAGTTTACGCGATTACAGGTGTCGAATAAGATTTCTGTAGTGGACGGGTGAACGAGTCCCAGGATCGAAGGGACCACCGAATGGCACGTCCTCTATGTCCTCTGAGTCCAGGTTAGGGACCCAGTCCTTCTAGGGGACCTCTTCCCTTACTGTTGGGTGAGGCCATAAGAACGGACCCTTTAGGGTACCTGTCTCGCCGGATCGTCTGAGACAGGTGCCCCAGCGTTTCTCAACCTGTGCTGACTTCGTTGACCCGCTCGTGTGCGACCTT
Source organism: Capra ibex (assembly GCA_006410555.1). NCBI lineage: Eukaryota > Metazoa > Chordata > Mammalia > Artiodactyla > Bovidae > Capra > Capra ibex. The sequence continues at coordinate 63,946,040 of SJYO01048061.1, read as the reverse complement.
CCAAACTCGGGGGTCCCGTTTGGTGGTACTGTTCTCCGACTTACCCGTTCTTCCTCTTTGAGATCTAATAGAAATTAAACGTAAGAGGGGTATGTGAAACATTTGTGAAGTGTATGGAGTCACACTACTATATTATTTCTTGAGAACGTGTATACAAGGTTCTTAATGTAGTTCTCACAAGGGTTTGACCTGTATTAGATGGTGGTAGTTGTTCTACCATTCATGTAAGGTCATGTCTGTCTGTTACGTCATGATATGACGTTAATTTTAATTAATTCTAATTAGAGTATCTCAATTTACTTTCTTTGTTCAGTGATGTCTCACATCTACCATACTAGGTAAAGTCATTTTAGGTTTCCCCATTTTGATATTTCTTTCCCAATAGTGTTTTTGGTCTTATTATCAATAAAAATTCCTTTTTGTTTGTACCCGTCTCAACCCCTACAAATAGAATTATTTGTACGAGATAAAGAATCGGATCCGACAACACTGTACCCATTTGTGATACATTATTGTAAATTTGATATATACAAAATATGTAATAGGATGTGAGTGTAAAGTATCAAAATTTCTTTTTTCCTATTACTTAACGAAATGACATTGGGTATCCAAGGTAAATCATAAAACTATGTTTTTTATACTGTCTTTGATTGTCAATAATTTAGTTGTCGAGTAAAAATAACAAAATAATATTTTAGAAGATCAAAGTCACAAATGTCCTGATAAAAGATTTTGTGTCTTTTATTGGTTAAAAGAGAGTAAATTAAAGATTTTGGTATGGTATGTTGAGACATGTTTATGTTACTGGTGACATAATAACTCGTGGATGGTGTATCTAATACTGGAGATACACTGAACTGTAGTGAATTTCAGTGTGACCAAGGACGATGGAACTTCTTGAAGATAAGATATCCCATTTTCTATCCCTTTTCTATCTAGGTTCTTTTATGTTTAAACTTTTTAGTTCTTTAGTTTTTGAACATATTCACCGACGGAGATCCGTCGTCCTGACTCTACCCCTTCCCCATCTCCTATCTCCGACGAAAGGTGATTTCCGAAAAATAATCTAAAAATTGTTACACGTTGTGAAACTATCGAAAAATTATATTTTTAATAATTTAGTTAGAAGCATTGAGATCTTCCGTAAGTATAGCAAACGTGAACACGAAAAAAAAACTACGATCGTTAGTTAGAGTTCGATGTTTTGTACCTCCGTTTTGTCTCGACGACGGAACGGTACGATACGACTAAACGAAGTCGGCACAGGTTGAGACGCTGGGTTACCCAAATCGGGTGGTCCGAGGAGATAGGTACCCTAAGAGGTCCGTTCTTATGCTCTCACCCCACGGTACGCGAGAAGGTCCCCTAGAAGGACTGGGTCCTATCTTGGACGCAGAGAATACGGAGGACGTAACCGTCCACCCAAGAAATGGTGATCGTGGTGGACCCTTCGGGGACTATGGAACGTAAGTCGTAATTGTCCGTTTACTTTTCCGGAGACTTAAGGTTATCCCCATTCACTTGCTTCCACTTTTCTGTTCGAATCCCTCTCAAAAGACTACTACTGTCACCCCAATAATTAAGTCTATGAATAATGACCTTCTCTTCCTTATTTTTTACAAAGACGTGTCTTTAAATATGTTGGTTTCGAGTCGACGGCGTAAATAGGGGAGATGGTTGTTTCGTTTGACGTGTCCTTGATAAAAAAAGTCTTTCCCACCTAAGGATATGTAATATCATATCTAGTTGTCGGTGAAAATGAGATCAAGTGTCCAGTTGACTGTTCTGTTTTCTATCTCCGTTGTCTATTGAAAGGGTAATCCTCAAGGAGAAATGATTACCCTGTTTCTAACGAGGGTCTCAACTTTTGACGGGTTTAGTTAATCCACTGAGTTACCATAATGCTTAAATTAGGAATGGTAAACTTCCTTCGTCGAGGGTTCGTTTCCTCGTTTTATAAGACTGGTTGACTACCTCCGTTTTAATGTAAGTCTGGTGAGTTGACTACCCTGAGAAGAAGAGTAAATTCTTAGACACGTCAGATCTGTTATACAGTCCGTTTCGGCTGTTTATACGTTAGGTAATACGTCAATTTGCAGGTTTCTGTAAAGTTTTTGGTATAAGTTCTTAATGTACCGTTTTTTTTTTTTCAATGAGGGAAGGTCTGAGTTTGTTATTGTTTATTATTGTCACACAGACTCCTTTCTTCTCAAAAGTTTCTGACATTTACAATGGGGTGTAGTCCTTCCCTGGAAAAAAAAAAAAACGGGATGGGGTTCCTTTTCCCTTACCTCTCAATGGTACTCCGTGGTTTCCCTTGATTTTTTTGTTTTATGATTGTAACCCTCTCACTACCAAGTGACTCTCTATTTCTCCGATTAATTTGGACTTTTTGTTTTTATTAATCTAATTAATATATTACACCAGTTCTACCGACACTCACCTGTCGGTCTCCTTCTTTTCGGCTTAATCTCTTTTCCTGTGTCCTTCTCGGTGTTGCAACTTTCTGTTTCGGGTCGTCTTTTGGTTACCTCTTTCCCTCGCGCCCCGTTCCTCGACTCCGAGTCAGTCAGGATCAGTAAAAAGAATAATTATGAATGATCTCGGACACCCAAAGGTTTACGGTGACAAGGAATTTTTAAGTCTGTAATTTTACGATTCATTGACTAATTAGTGAGAAGTGTCGAGAATTTGGGCGTTTGAGAGAAAGACTCTTTCAGTAGATCCCATGAATAATTTTAACGTCTACCTATTCGGTTTGGGGGCCCGGATTATTTGGTTTTAGAGATTCAACTTTGGTCCACTAAGAGACAATGTTGTTTCCAGTTTTTAATGATGAAATTTACATCGTATAATGGTCCGTCCACAATTAATAAAGACACCAATGTTACACATACGTAGTCTCTAATTCGATTCCCGGTGTACAGGAAATTTCCAGACGATGGTGATATCGTCTGGAACCTCTTCTGTTGCCGTGGGGTGAGGTCGTGAGAACGGACCTTTTAGGGTACCTACCTCCTCGGGTCATCCGATGTCAGGTACCCCAGCGTTTCTCAGCCTGTGCTGACTCGCTGAAGTGAAGTGAAGTGGTGAAATCGTCCTGGACGGGTTGGCTCATCGTTCCCAAATTACTCGTTTATATTATCATTGCCGAACATGTGAACACGGAGACAGTTTCCGACTTTTTCTACCTCTTTGTCTTATGTTGTGGAGACGAGAGATTCTTAAATGTAAGAATAAGAAAAAAAATTAAAACCAAAAAATTTACAAACCAAATTACAACTAAATTACACAACCAAAGACGGTATGTTATTACGCTTAATAACATATTAATATGTCGGTGTTAAGTGGTGTGTAGGGGAGGAGGATCGGAGGAGGTGGGGTAGGGCAGGGAGGTCCGGCTGTCTCGCGGTCCGAGGGACGCGATGTGGCACGGAAGGGTGGTCGAGAGGTGGAATGTGAGTTTCACTCGCACACGACTGCGGTGAGAGAGGTAGACGGGGTGAGAGAGGGAGGGGGTGAGAGAGGGAGGGGGCGACACAGGGGTTCGGGTAAGAGATGTAGCCCCAGAGGTAAAGGAGAGACGTTTCAAAGTAGTTTTGGTAAAAAGATCTAAAGTATATATACACAATTATACGATATAAACAAAGAGCATATGTAAGAATGAGAGTGACTTCTATGAGAAGGTTTGGACGTGTTTCTTTACGATGAGTAAGAAGTTATGAGGAGTTCTGAGTGTCTGGAAAGTACGAGTAAAATTCTGAGCCAGTGGAAAGTGGAGATCCGTTCGTTAGACTTGGTTTTAAATCATTGAAACACCAAAACAAAGTAAGAAATAAATAAAGTGGATACAATGGTGTGGGATAAAAGAGCCATTCTGAGATGCAAACACTCTGATCTCGGGTCTAAAACATCTGAACACACGGGACAAATAACAAATCCTATTACTACTGGTGGTGTAACACCTTTTAAACTATGACTTAATCCAATCCCCTGAGTCTTTAAATTGTCTAAGTTGTCAGTATACTTTTCGTTAAATTTTTAGGTCTAAAGTCTGGATTTCTTTCCGTCTAGATTCCATTTAAAGTTGGTGGTGTTATTTTGTATAGTTTTTCAATTATCAGTTTCTAAGACATAAGGGGTTTGTCAAGATTCTTAGTTCACGGGCCATACACTTCATTTGAAAGTTTCTTCTTCCATGTTGTTTACCTTACTCTAATAATGAATACCCTTTCAATTTAAGTTCTAATATGAATACAATCTCAAATCTCTGGAGGTCCAAAACGTTTGTATACGTCAAAATGTGTGTGAAATTATCTTGTTCCGTAGTATACTTTGTCTTCTACTCCATTCTAATTTCACCTTTATTTAGACAGAAGCATAGATCCTCAAGTTTCGTTTAAGGGTAGAAGGAACCGGGGTAGAATTTGTCCATTACAGTGTTTCGAAGTTGATACTTTTTTACGATTATCACTCTTTTTTCGACGACATCTTTAATTTGTTTACGGAGTAGGAGAGAGACTACTTTTTTCTTTGATCAGACTTGTTTAAAAGTTTTAGTAATCAATTGAGTAAACCGGTATGGAATAGTGGTTTTAGTAGTGGTTCCTTGAAGTACATTCTAAAATAAGTGAGAACTCCGTTGTGTCCGGTAAAGTTTGTTTCGTAGTGAACCACCACCCCCGAGTTGACTCGTCGAAGTCTGACCTTCCGGACGTCATGTCGTGCTGGATTGGAACTCGTTCAGTGTTCTGGAGAGACCCGGTGTCAGAGTTGAAATTCACACTCCGTCGACTTGCTAGAAGTTAGAAAATTACGCTTCAAGAAGTTTGGCCAGTAAGATTCAAATTAAGACTACTGAGTGAAATTGAAGATAAGTTGAAATACTTTCCTTTTCCCACCCTTCCCCTGATGTATCATTCAGTATGACCAAACGGAAACGAAGATGCAAAAAAAAAAGCAAAAGGGAGGGAGAGGAACTTCGGGGTGAAGTCAGAAGAGGTGTATTGTTATTTGGGGTGTATTATGTTTTTGCTAAGCATAAATAGAAATAAATTTAGCATTACCACAGAATTAAAATTATGTGATTTAAGAAGATGAAATTATTTACTTTAGAGTTAATAAATGAGTAAACACACGGGGAACTAAAAAGAGACACCCAGTGGCCGGAATTTTTGAGTTATTTTTCTTTCTTTCCGTTTTCAAAGTAATTTAAAAAGTGTGTCTCGTCTGGTCTTCATTTATGTCGAAGACGAATGAGTTTTCGACTGATGTGGTCGTTATACGTTTGTTTCTACTATCGTTTACCGAGTCTCAATTTGACCATTTTACAGACGAATACGGACAGCTAACTCTAGACTATTGTCCTTGTTAGAAAAGTTTCTCATCCTTTATTATTAACTGACGGAAAGATAGAAGGGAAAGTAGACTGTCCGGGAGTCAGTGAATATTTTCAATAATTGTCGCTTAGGAGCTACTTGATCGATTTATAGTAGTGTCAGTTGTTATTTACTGAACGGTTCAAACTAAAGACTTTTGACGTAAACCGTAGTGACGTATAAGTTTGAAATGACAGTAAATCTAAAATCAAAGTGTTTTATTGAAAAATTCATTATATGGCGACGTAGGTCAAAAGAGTCTCGTGGACCTTGAACTTCCCTGTGGTAATGTATGTGAACTGTTTTAGAGGACTAAAGGTATTACTCTTGATAAAGTCCTTTTCTGATTCATTAGAAAAGAATCAAAAATTAAAAATTAAGTTTTGNTCTAAAATCAAAGTGTTTTATTGAAAAATTCATTATATGGCGACGTAGGTCAAAAGAGTCTCGTGGACCTTGAACTTCCCTGTGGTAATGTATGTGAACTGTTTTGGAGGACTAAAGGTATTACTCTTGATAAAGTCCTTTTCTGATTCATTAGAAAAGAATCAAAAATTAAAAATTAAGTTTTGGTCGTTTAAAATTCTTATCAACATGTCTCCCTTCCAGTTGTAAGGAAAAAAATCGTGTTTAGTTTTATGATGTAAAGGAGTCTTTAATCACTACGAAGATTCCAACGATGAGACTTGTTTAAAGATCACACTTAATATTTTGAAATAATAAAAAAGGATTGACATTTACTTAGTAAGATCGGAAAGAAGGAGAAATTATTAGTGAAAATGAACAATAGATTTACACGTAAAATAGGTTTGAATGTAAGTCAAAGTTTTAATTTACAAATCGTATTTAAAGTAATGGAAATTTCTTTGTTCTTTCTTATAATGTTTCTTGTAATGTCAGTCACTCGTTGTGGATACAGACTCAACAGATGTTTGAAGGGGAATTGATTTTACGGTTTTGTTTTGGTAGCGGGAAGTTGAAGAAGGAATTGTGAGTTTAGTGTGTGTTTATTATCAAACGAATTGACATTAAATGTCTCGTGGGAGTGTTTATATCAGTGTAAAAATTTTTAATCTTAAACTGGAGCAAAGGAAACACCATAATTTTTTTTTTTTTTAGTTCTTTTCAGAGGAAATAAGAGTTCAGTGTGTCTCCCCCCTTTTCTTTAGTGTCTTTTATTTTGTTGACGAAGTAGTTCTTCTAGAGTTTCGAAGGTCGTAAACTTGCGAAACAAAGGGGGATCATCGTTTCACGTTAGTCCGTACCCTGGGGGCTGTGTGTAAAAAAGGTCTCTCAATTTCTAGTGTAAGTCGGTACAAGAAGCGGTCCATTCTTCGTGGGAGGGTCAAGTAGTCGGGTCCTTTGTCAGTCCTCGTCTGTGCGTTTTAGAATTACTCAATGGAAGGTTATAAGAGCAAGAGAAATCTGTGACAGGAAACCCGACCTTTCATTTTTCGATAGGCCGTTCAAAACACGACAATTTTACCGAGGACATCTAACCCCTTCACCACAGACACGAAGTCGAATACTCAGTATGCACTTTGACTCACAAAGACTCCCTCCGTGCGGGTACAACGACACCTGGGTCAATGAGACGATCCAGTTTGTACGTTTAGGTGTCCATTTTTGCCCCGTCTCTCTGTCTTTTCCCCCTCTCCCTCTCGGTTCGTCGGTCTGGAGGGAACTAATTTGATAATGAGTCAGGTCCAATTAGTGGTATTAAATTTTAAGTGTTATTTTGTCTCAGTCTTAGATATTCCTTCGTTTTACTTTTTGGACGTACGACAAATTTTTTTTTTATGTTTAGCGTTTAAAATTTTCAATAAAATTATATCGTTGATTTATGTTTCTACTTTCCCTTCTTTTCCTCCCCTCCCCTACCTTCCCTCTGTCGTGTGAAAGACCGAAACTTACATGTTACCGGGCCCTTCGGATTGAACCGATGAGTAATTGCGAATATCTTTTCCACATATAACGATACATTAGACCTTTTCGGTTGTGCGACGTTATGGTCTACGTCTAAATATTTAAGTGATTTGTCTATTTTAGGTGATCTTTTAAGTTTCAAGTCACCTTTTTATTCGCACTTAATGATTAGACCAAAAGTCTGATTTTTTTCATTTGAACCCCAATTTTTCCTTGATTTCAGGTTATGTCGTTTTACTAAAATTTATTTTGACGTTCGAACTACTTTGGGATAAACTTAGTCTAATAGTTATGTTAGTACAAAGTATTGAGATGATGAAGGTTCTCCGTCGGTGTCAAGAGAAATGGAAAGTTTGTCTTGACAGGTGTTTATTTTCGGTTGGTCCATACGGGACCTCTCGGGGTCCCACAGTTGTACACCGGTCACTTCAAGACGAGAGGTTCGGGGACAGGTAGAGTGTTCCACGGGTTCGTCGACTTTGACGTCAGTGATGTCTATAAATGGGACAGGGACCGACGCATATATAATTAAAGAAGATTCTCGAATTTAACTAGTCTTACCGAACTTTCGTAATTCGTGAAGGTTTTCATGAAATTTTCGTGTCGAGTGACCGATCGGAAGTAGGATTAGAAAATGTTTTTTATTTATCCTAAATCGTTCCAGAGGAGGGGAGTCAATTAATGAACCTTCTTTAGTAAGACGGGATGATCTCCGTGTCGACTCCCCTGTTCGACAGTGACTGAATCCTTGAAACATTTGACGATGTTTTGTATTACTGACATTTGGTTGAAAGACGGGTGATTCACGGACAAATAAGGTACAGTGACTTGTGACGGACCGATTAGAAAAATGATTTTATTAGAGGTACTAAATTATTTAATAATTATTTTCAATCCGATTTTTCTTTTTACGTAGTGTACAAGATGGTAGTTTATAGTATGGACTGAACTAAATCTCGAGTAAATAGGTCTTCCTGAGAAACCTTGGGTTTGTGGTTCTCTCCGGGAGACTCGTCAGTGCCCTCTAAAAGTGAACCTTTTAGGGGTTCAACAAAGGGTCTCAATTTTAAATAGAATCTATTATAGGTGTATTCGGATTAAACTAATAGAAAATCGGTTAGCTTAATATTTGCCACCTTCTCCCTGATCACTTTCCTACTAAAGTCTTGGTTGTTCACTGTCTCCCATATTATTCTTTTCCCAACAACAACAACAACAAAAATTTCTCAGTTAGCGACGTTTACATTGAATCTTCATGACCTCAGACCCTATCAATCCCTCAAACCCTACCTGTACATGTGTGACGATAAAAATTTACTTGTCCGTTGTTCCTGGTGACATATCGTGTACCTTCAGAGAGACGACCTACAATCCATCGTCGGACTTGCCTCTTACCTATGTACTTATGCCTACCGACTCCGGGAAACAACACGTAGACTTTGATAGGGGTGTAATAGTTAGCCGATATGGGGTTATATTCAATTTATATTTTTTTTTCATGGCCCCAGACTTCGGCGAGACTTTATAGTCTCCTATAAGTCCTATAGACTCCTACAGTGGTTTCTCATTCGTGGATCTTCAGTCGTAATACTATTTCCAAAAATTTTTTGTTTACTGGTTGTAATTTACGTATTTGTAAAAATACTTCATATCTATGTATTTTCCCATTTGAAGACGACAAATCTTTTAGGTAAATATATGTCATGAAGTAATGGACTATTGCCGTGTATGAACCTGACATTAAATTTTCTTCATGAAAACCGGTGGTCATCTTCTCTGCACTTCATTCTTATTAATTGAAAAAAGTTGTCTTTGTTTGTCGACAAGGGTTTCTCCACTACGTCTCAACGATGACATTATATACCGGTGAAACGAGTCCCCACAGAGGTTTTGGTAATAAAGTGGTGGATGTCCTTAACCTAGGACCAAGATAAGTGTCAGGGGGTATTAGTTCGAGGCGGTTTTTTTTTTTTTTTTCGGACCGTTTGTCAAATCGTGTCCTACCTAAGGTTATGGTCGAGACGAAGGATAATCGACACTCTAGGACCCTTTAATGATTTTGGACACGGATTTGAAAGACTAGATATTAAATCTCATTCTCATGGGTGGAGTTTCTTAATAACACTCTTAATTTCAGTCAAGTATATGATGATAAACCTTGTACATTTCTTGAAAGTGTGGAGTTTTTATTCTTTTGTTTGGTTGAAAAATTTACGAGTTTACTAAACTTGTCTATGAAGTGTTTTCTTCTCTGTGTCTGCCATTCTTGTCTTTTCTAGAGTTGTAGTAACGAGTTATCTCTTTTCGTTTAATTTCAGTGTCCGGGTGATGTGGGTAATCTCGTCTAATTTTTGTGGTGGTGGTAGGTGTTATGGTTCCCGGCATTCCTATGTCTTGTTGAAGGGGAGGGTGTGTGACAACCACCCTTACGGGTAAACTTTTGTCAAATCGTTAAAGATTGAATCCCGAAGGGAACACCGAGTCGACCATTTCTTAGACGGACATTACACCCTCTGGACCCAAGCTAGGGACTTAACCCTCCTAGGGGACCTCTTCCCTTTCCGATGGGTGAGGTCATAAGACCGGACCTCTTCAGGTGTCTGACATTTCAGATACCCCAGCGTTTCTCAGCCCGTGTTGACTCTCTGAAGGTGAAGGTGAAATCGTTAAAGAATGTGTCAATTTGTATATGAATAGTATGTTAGGACGACAGGTTGAGGATCTATGAATGGGTTCTCTTTATATATATATATTCGAAGATGTACTTATAATAGTGGTTTATGACCTTTACGTTCACAGGTTGACCACTTGTTTATTTGTACACCATATAGGTATGTTCTCGAAGGCACCGCCGGGTCGTTATTTCTTGGTGGCCGGTCACGTCCTCTGTGCCCAAGTTAGGCTCAGTCCTCCTGAGGGACTTCCTCCTTTACCGTTGGGTGTGGTCCTAGGATCGGACCTTTGAAGGTACCTGTCTGTTCGGACCGTCCGATGTCAGGTGTCCCAGTGTTTCTCACTCTGTGCTGGCTCGTTGATTTGTTATTGTACAGGTATGCTACCTTCCGATAGTCGTTATTTTTCCATACTTGAAGATGTGCCCTGCTGCTACGTTATCTCTGCTTAGATTTTCGCAAGCCGATTCCATTTGTTTGGTTTGAGTTTTACGTACGACATACTAAGGTACATACACCGTAAACGGTTTTTCGTTATGTCTGTCTTCTTTAGGATAGGTACCAATGGTCGCCAACCCTTACTCCCCTCACCCAACTGATGTGTCTTCTTGTTCCCTTGACAAACCCCACTACCTTTATAGAGCTTACCAACCAACGCCATAACCAATATTCTGGACATGGACAGTTTTTAGTGTCTCGATGCATTGATTCTTCCCGTTTGATATCTCACAATATTTGATGTGTAGTTATTTGGCCTGAAATTTTTCTTTAGGTCAAGTACCCATGATGTCACTAATTATGTCATCGTCCACGAATCATTTGTGAAGTATTTATACTCGACGATACTGATACGAAGTGTCATCTTCGGTGGTCATAGTTTATGAAGTCCTTCTGTTTGCAATCTAGAGATTTAAAGATACATTTATTTTACACCGTAGAGTCTAAACACTACCTTTATGTTACATGGACATATATGACACGTACAAATAAAGATTTTAATCTATATATATAGTTTCAGTCATATATAGAATTATATCTCAACAGTGTAGACCCCCTTAACGGTTGTAAGTATAAACTTGATAATCGACTCTTTCTAAAGTTGATTTACTTACATAATTTACGGTTGATTTCAATTCTGTGACAAATAAAGAAACTCTACCTTGAGTACTTTTCTTAAATGACACATTCGTTCGTGAGAGAAGAAGGAAAAATAAAAATGGAGAAGAGGAACTGGAGTTTAAACTTTTGAAGCTCATATATTTTTATGTCTTGTCAGAATTCAAAGTATAGATCCTGTGGACCGGAAATTTTTTTTTTTTCCATACTAAACTTAGAAAGACCCACTCGTCGATTGTACGAAGGTAAGTCTCTACCTTCTTCTTTTCTAGTTTGAGAGGAGATGATAAAAATATATTTTTATTTTTAAATTTCTGACTCTAAGTCACAATCTGGTTAGAAAGTCCCCCTGTCGTAATCAAAACAACTACGATTGTGGAGAGTTTCCCATTACGATCCAAGACTCGTTACACAAGTCAAGTCAAGTCAACGAGTCAGTACAGGCTGAGAAACGTTGGGGTACTTAACGTCGTGCGGCCCGGAGGGACAGGTAGTGGTTGAGACCTCATAAGGGTTTGTACTCGAATTTACATTTTGTATCAATTAAGAGGTAACAGATAGCGATCTAAACAATTTGGTTCCGGGGGAGGGGTAAAGACGTGTCTAATGGTCCTGAGTAGGTGTTCTTACAAGAGGACCAGTTCACAGACACACAAAAGTGTCCGTGCCACTTCCGCTTTCCTGGTGTCGACGTAGACCGAAACGAGTAATGATGTAAGGATGGTGATTCTGTCCCAGGTAAACGTCGGTTAATTCACCTGATACAAACGAGGGGTACCCCTACATCACACGGTACCCGTGTGTGTCTTGGGAGGAGTCACACATATGTTCACGTCCAGCGGGATTCCCTGGGACCTCTGTCAGGAAAAGTGACCTGTAAGGACTGACCGTACCACAAGGGTTAGATACGAGGTCTATCCCTATATACACCACGAAACCTTTCGGGGTCCCGTGTCCCCGGTCCCAGATGTAACCAGTTCGGTATTCCAGGTAGGAGTGATTCGTCTTATTTCTCGTATACTAACTCCGGGAGACGACCCGGTTCAGGTTCGAGGGACCGGTGGTTTTCTGTGTACAGAGGCTCTTCGTCCCTAAATGATTCAAATTACAGTTACGTAAACTTCTGTACCACCGTCTTTGCACCGAGTAGGGCCTGCCGACACCTCAGTTTATGTAGGGATTAGCTCCGGGAGACCTGTTTACCACCCGGGACATCAGTACTCTCGGAACTACGACAGGGGAGGAATGAGTACGGGTGCTTATTTAGGATGAAAAGACAGTTTTTTTCTTTTCCTGTTCCAGGTTGTGTGTCGTCTTTGAGTCTCTGTACTGATGATAGGGTTGGTGGTGGAGATGGAATAGGGAGTGGGTAGTCCTCTGTGAATGGAACTAGGTACTAAGTTATGTCGACTTAAGTACATTGATACAATGGTCTAAGAGGACATCCGTGACGAAACCCACAATCTGAAAGGAAAGAACAGTTTTTATTGGTTCTAAATTGACATGTTGATATAAGAAAAACTACGAAGGTTCATTGTCCGATTGACGTTAGAGTTCAAAGCATAGTATACTTTAACATAGAGAATGTTAGATTTTAAGTCATAATCTCTGTTACACAGAGGAGGGAGTCACCTGACATTGGTCCCTACGAGGAGGTCTAATGGATCAGACACTTCTGCGTACGGATGAGGGTCCTCGTCTTGGTCGCCATACCCGCCTCGGGTCCGAAGACTCTCGGTGCCGAGACGACGAGACGTCGGGATCTGTTCGTCGGTCACGAGAAGTGGGCCGTCGGTGAGGCTTCCTGCCGGTGGAATGACGAGTCGTTAGAGGTTTACAACACCTCCCCTTTAGAAGATAAAAAGTTAGACTCTAATCTCACACTGAGGTCAAGGAGGACACGAGGAGAAGTCCATTTTCATTGTAGTGCCCTTTTATTGTAGAGTCGTTGTAGGATTGACAGGGAAAGAGATGGTGGTTGACAGATGAAAGTTAAGTGGAAAGTGATAACAGTCTCTTTAGAAGGATTTCTTGTTGAGACATTCACTACACTACTAGTGAGTACCGACTTTTTGGTTGAAACTAAGGGATGTCCGTCTTTCGACCTGGTGGATAGGGCCACAAGTTTCAAGAGTGTGACACTGAAGTTAGTGGACAAAGGCCGGGACAGAAGGGGAGAGAGGTGGAGGGGTGACAGAGAGCACCCCGAGAAAAAGAGAGACAGGAAGGGAGGGAGACCGGAGGGGGAGGGGGAAGTGTGTGTGTGTGTGAGGTCCGTATGACTTTGGAAAACCTAACAAGGTAAGGACAAGGAAACGGAAGAGGCTCGAACCTTTCGTCAACGGAATGAAGGATGGGAAAGGGAATAGAGACGGATGAGTAGGTAGGAAGTGTCAGAGTCAAGTTTACGGAAGAGACGTACTGCCAAGGGGGCACAACGAGGTGAATGTTAATAATAATGTTCTTGACTGGTGCTCCGACTTTCTCTTGAACTCTCTAGGAGAAAAGTCAGGTCGCCAAAAATTTGAAAGGACAATTCATCGACTTAAGAATATTTTCAGAAGTTCCTTGGAATGATGACGTAAACAGAAACCACACAATTCTTTTGGACATTATGGCTATGTTAGGTCAGAGTAAATTTTTTTCCCTTTCCTCCAGACACCCCAGTGTTTCTCGGTCTGTACTGACTCGTGTGTGTATGTGTTTCGTCCCGATGTCTTTCTTCACTGAACTGGTTACAGTTCAATCATTGTCTCCACTCCATGAGAATCCGTGAGAGAATAATCGTTTATAAGTTACTCGAGGTCCGGGAAAAATGTGTCGTCACTTCTTTCTGTGGATCCACTATTTACTAAAGGTGAGTGTCCCATGAATGTAAGATCGATCCTTCTCTCTTTACAATACTCGATTTATGTGTCATACCACTAATGTTTCTTTTCTATGTTTATTTTACATATCATACAATCACTATTCCTGTTTAATCTTGTTTTATTTTGTCGTTACTCTTCTTATACTGTCAAATCTGTCGATCACTCCTTTTTAAAGGGAAACGGTCTAATGAAGATTCATCTCTGGAGTTGGGTATGGATTCCTTCTTGTAAGGTCCGTCTTTTTCTCGGGTACGTTTCTGTTTGCCTCGATCGGACCATTCAAAATCCTTTGGTTCTTCCGGTCACACCAAGGGCTTCTCTTTTATTCCTTCTCTTTATTGTCCTCCTCCTTCTCATGATCTTTGATTCCCTTTCGGAGTGACAAATCTGAAGTCGACCTGTCAAAACTCATCGACTCAGTATTCTGAACTGACGACACAACTTTTTTCTGACGTTTGTTGGTCCCTACCTTCTTTCTCTTCGAATACGTTATCGTCTTTTCTACTGTTACTGAATCTCCTCCGTCTTCTCCTTCTATACTAATTTAATACCCATACAAAGATTCCTTATGGGTTATGCTAAAAAATTACCTGCTTTCACCCAACAACTCCCACCTCCTCCGCCTTCCGAAGTTTTGAGTTAAAAACCGTTGACCTTCTGACGTCGACGGTTTTGACTATCCAAACCTCATTCCCTCATAGTCCTCAATGACTTGTGTTTTTCCACTTGTGTCTACCGTTGCTAAACCCCATCCTCCTCTAGTGCTCAATACTTTGTGTATCTCAAACTCTTCGAATAGTCGATAGGTTCATTTTTACAGTTTTGCTCATATGACAGTACCTCGACTTATAGCAGGACCTCGGACCCCATCTCCAGACCCAATCCATATGTTTAAACCCTCAGTAATTGTATATACTATACTTTCCATGTCTATGTTTTCCTTTGTTACTGTCTGAGACCCTGTGACATAAAACATCTTCATCCCTTCTGTTCCACCTTGATCGTGTCTTCCGAAAAACTTTTCCTCATACGTCGTTGTGTCGTCCTTTTATTCCGTTTACACCATAATGGGACTATAGACTCCTCGTCATATAGGTCCTCCTTCTTTGACACGGTTTCCGACTGTTTTCTAGTTTGTGTTACTCTAGACTCTCCTTTTGCTGTCGACTAAATCGTTGTGTCTGTGCTGACGACTAAAACTTTCTTAAAAGTACCACACTATCTCCAATTTTTTTGTGTTGTTATAGTCTACTCTCTGTCAAATCGTCTCTTACTCTCCACTCTTTGATTTCTGTTTCATTAAAACGACACTTGTCCAGTTCTTTTCTAAAATCCCCACTCTCCTGTGGCGACAAATTCTTTTCGTCATGAGGGTAACGAATCTTGTAAGGTAGAACATAACGTCAATTCAAACATGTTGAGACACAGAGGTAAATATTTGGTCAATAGGTGAACTCCCGTCCTGACATAGTATGTCGAAGATGTTGGTTGACACTGACACTTGTCGTTCAATGAAGTGTGGTGGTACCCTAAAGTCAAAGGCAAAAAACATTTTATGCCCCTCTTAGATCTCTAGACTATTAAAACTTCTAGATAAAATCAAGACTGTAAAATAACAAGGTATCGGAGAGGTTCAGGAGATTTATCACAAACCCCTTGACTTTTGTTTTTAGTGTAATTCCGATGTAGATTTTCTCTTCAAAGGAGTAGTTTAAAAATGTATCGAATGACTTTCATTATGTGTTTTGATAGTCTATAAGTCTTGTTGGACCTTTGAAATATTTCAGGAGGTTTTAAAGTTAAAGTGAATAATGTGAAATAATTATTTTCCAACAACAACAAAAAAAATTCACTTTCAGAGAGTCAGCACAGACAACGTTGGGGTACCTGATATGTCAGGTACCTTAAGATACCGGTCTTATGACCTCACCTCTCAGAAAGGGAAGAGGCCCCCTAGAAGGGTTGGGTCCCTAGCTTGGGTCTAAAGGGTGTAACGTCCGTCTAAGAAATGGTCGACTCGGTGTTCCCTTCGGTTTAGATATGATTATAAGATCTTTGTAAAAAAATAGAATACCATCATCCTATAAATTCATTTATCAGAAGATTGTGTTCAGGTTTTGTCAAGTAGAATTTTATACGGTTTTAAGGTACGAGAGTTTTTTTCTGTTGATAGAAAAGTTTTTTAATTGATTAATTAATTTAAACCCAGAGTCCACACCCTAGAAACAACGCCGGGTGTCCGAATCAACGGGACGTCGTGCATCCTAGAATCAAAGGGGCGGTCCCTGGTTTGGGCACAGGGTAGTAACCTTCCGTCTAAGAATTGGTCACCTGGTGGTTCCTTCAGGGACTGTTGATAGAAAACGGTAATCATTTAAATTCTGTCATACTGTCTCCAGTTCGGAGAATAAAATTGATCGGACTAATCCGATACAGATAAAAATAAACTATAAATAATAAATAGATATTTTGTTTAATTTCCAAGATGAATGTTTCTCTAATTATTTTTCATAATACCGAAAGAATGTTTATTTACCTGAGATATTTAAGTAGTGACAAACACCTGGCTGCTGAATAAACCAAACTGGAAGACCATATCCGGACTTAGTGTGTATGTTACGAATCGGGACTTCTAATTTTGGGTCGTTGTACTTTTTCTAATGGAACAATAATAAAAACGAGAAATTATTTTTCTTTTCGGTTTATATTTGTCTTTTCATCCCCGTAAAATCCTATACAATTTCTTTGTTCTTGAAGTTAAAGAGAATTAATGTGACGACCAGTTTTGTCTCTATTTTTCGTTGATTGGTGCATTTAGGTGTTTTTTTACTGAATTTGACGAATAATACCACGGTCCTGTGTATTACATAAGAGTTTTTTTCTTCTTGGACGTAAGATAGTTTTTTTCCTCTTGGTGTGTGTATGATTATCATGTAGGTATGATTCGTTATTTTACTTTACTTGATACCTATTTATGTTAAACCTACTGTGACTGTTCGTGATACAACTCACTTTCGTCGTCGGTCACAGTCTTCCAATGTATGATATTCTGAGGTAAGTGTACTGTAAGAACCTCTCTGTTTAGATATTGCTACCTCTTGTCTAGTCACCGACTTCCCCTACCTGACCTCCTCCCACTGACTGGTGTCATTGGCTCGTACTCCCTCAAGACTCCCACTACCTCGACAAGACATTGGACTAATACCACCACGGATGTGTTTAAATGTGAACGTAATTTCAGGTGTCTTAACATATCGTTTTTTATGGCTAAAATGAAGGATTCAATCTTTTACTTTGTTTTTAATGAAAATTAAGGTTATGAGGTTTTTGAGATGAGGTCAGGTATCAGTAATCTTTTATAGTTTTAGTTTAACTCCCCGTCAGATGTTTTATAGACTGGTCATGAGAAGTTCCACAGTACCAGTTTTTCCTGTTCCTTGGTAGTATCTAAACTTTCCTATGGTACTGTTGATTTACGTTGCACACATAGGACCCACCTAGAATCCTGTCTTTTTCCTGTAATCGCCTTTTTGATAGTTTTAGCATGGCTCCAGATATAAATTAATTACCGTGACAGTGGTTACGATTAAAAATTCAAAACTAGTAAATAACAGTGTCACATTCCACAATTGTCATCACATCCTGTCTATTTTTTGTGTGTCCTTGAGAGACATGAAAATGACGATAAGAAGGCGCTCGGATTTTAGTAAAGTTTTATTCAATTTGCGGCTTAGAAATTCTTTTTGCGAACGTTATTAAAGTATTTCGTTTTTATGTAAAGAGAAAGTTTTTGTTTAGTTACGGTAGGACGTATGAAACTAATGAAGTCGCATCCATTTCATCACTAATGGATCACTAATGGATCACATCCAGTATGGGTGTGATTCTCGTATGTACAAGAGACTTACTCTCTTTTATCTAAGATGGTATTTAATATACTGAATGATCAACGCGGTTGGAAGTCCCATATATAAATATTGATTTTCAAGATAGTTGTAAACTAAAGGATTAACTTATTACCTCAAGAAAGGTCTTTAAGGGGTTACGGTCGTCAGTCCTGTGCCACGAAAACGACCCTGGGTCCAAGTTATGGATCAATCCCTTGATTCTAGGGTGTCTGACGTTCCGCGTCGCCTTTTTTTTTTTTTTTTCAGGAAGAATTCCTTAAAGAGTATTTAAGATGGAGGATTATAGGAATAAAAATTTTTATATTTTTAAGTTACCAGATGGTTGTGGGTGTCTTATTTAAGGTTATGTTCTATAAAGACGTAAAACTGAAACCAGATGGTATAATGGTGGAGTAGACACTGATCCGGTGGAGGGTTACAAGTGGGATATTAAGTCGAAACGACTTGAATAATTAAGTCTAGTACAGTACAAAAGAGTGGAGTGTAAACGACCGGAAGAGGTGGGTCCTTTAGAGAACGTTTTGGGGAGAGAGGAGGTGGTGATCTTCCTTCTTGACCAGTGAAGGAGGAATACGAGGGCATCATAAAACATTCACTAGTTGTTTAGTGTAACGAATGGGTAAGTATGTCTTTAAATACGTTCCAATGTTATGTGCTTCGTGAGATCCAAACCACCTGGAGTTCCACTTGACTAAAGGAAATTTTAAGGAGGGTAGATGAGGCGACCTTAAAGACCACTTCTGTGACAAAAACAAAAATTGGTAAATAAATGTACAGAGTGACCAATGAATAAAGTCGATTTATCGTAAGGACTGAGTGTTGTCATAAATTATTTATAAACAACTTTCTTTTGTAAGTTTCCAAGTTCATTTGTGACCAAGTCACTATTTAGACGAAAAAGAGAAGGTGTGTTAGGTACGGTAAAAGTCCAGTAAAGACGTTCAGCTTTACTGTGTTTGTCGTTCCGGGGAAAGAGGGAAAGGACTTGTCAGGTTAAGCATACTCATTCAACCAATTCGACCGAGACCGTCGGGGTAAATTACCTGTTCGGGTATCGTCATTTCGAGACACAAACAATTGTGTCTTGTTAAAGGTCTACTCAGGGGCACGAATGTGGACTTATGGAGTAATATAATTGTCAACTGTTTATTTTAATCTCTGTCTCTTGTTTCCTCCTCTGCGGGTTGTCTAGACCTGGTTAATCGGTTTACACCGGGAAAGAAAGTTGAAGACCCAGAAGACAAAGAAAGTCCGAAAATGAATGTGTCGGAGGACAGTTGTTTGAAGAGTTTAATATTTATTCAATCATTTGCAAAGTTATTTTCCTTATAAGTTTATTTTATAAATCTGACGTCCGAAATAAGTACAAGGTGTTGTGGTAAGCCTACTTGTCAACTACGGAAAAACGTGACTAAATTATAGTCGTGTTTCCTGTGTGAAATCGATGTCGTTCGACGGGACGATGAGGAGAAAGTGTGGACTTTGGTGTGGCGACCTTATTTACCTTGAACTTTCAAAATTCTCATAAAGTCTGCATAGTAAAATACTTCATAAAGAACCTGTATACTACGATCATAGAATTACAAGAGTTTAAGGATAAAAGTCCAGAGCAAGGACATGGTGTGGCTGACAAGACGGGTTCGACTGTTGAGGTAAGGTTACAGACTACCTGTTTAAATCGTACAGGTTTGGACTTAAGGACTGGTGGGGAGGTTTTACATGACATGGGTGAAAAGAGGTCAGGAGAACCACCGGTGAATTGTGAAGATCGACGAGAGTGGTTTTTGGAACCGAGAAAGAACTGACAGCATCTGGATGTAGCTTAGACTTTCCTTTGTGATAATCAAGTCAAAAGTTGGATCTTGGGATAGTGGTGACTTGAAGTGGCACTGGCAGTAGAGAATGGACGTGGCGACATCAGGTTCACCGGACTACATAGAAAAATTTACCTAATAAAGACTAATAGAGATGTTAGATGAGAGTTTCGTCGTTAGTCTTCATTAGGTAAATTTTTCTATGTAGGTCTAGTATAATGAGAGGACAAAGTTTTGGGAGGATATCGAGGACAAAAGTGTTTTTTTATTCAGTAGTGATTTCAGAAGTGTTTGACAAATGTCCCGAAGGGACCACCGAGTCACCATTTCGTAGGCGGACGTTACGTCCCCAAAGCCTAAGTTAGGGATCGTGTCGTTCTTCTGTACATGAATTATGTCTATGATCCAATAGAGTTCATCGATTCACATCATTATTTATCTAATTTATCTTATGCTATAAAACTTTCTCTATAGACTACGTTTGACAAGATATGTCTTCTCTATTTGTTCCAGGATGACATATCGTGTCCTTTGATATAAGATATAGGACCCTATTTGGTATTACCTTTTCTTATACTTTTTCTTACATACATACTCATAGTGACTCAGTGAAATGACTTGTCGTCTTTAATTGTGTTGTAACATTTATTTGATATGGAATTACTTTATTTAAAAAAAATTTCTATACTATGATATATGTTTAAATCCAATATTACTTTTATCGTAGTTGTCTTTGTAATTTAAGCCAAAACAGACCTCCCTTTTTGGGTGTCTCCCCTTCTCACAAGTAATCTGTCATAATCGATTATTAAAGTTTGGTGACTATTAGTAAAAAGATTTTTCTCGGATATGGTATAATAAGGTTAAATTTTTCCTCGTTTTCTTTTATATTCATAAATATATGATAGGTCACGTCTGTACGATTCAGTGAAATTAGTACAGACTGAGAAACACTGGGATACCCGGTTTCGGGTGGTCCGAGGAGACAGACGCCCTAAGAGGTCCGTTCTTATGACCTCAGCCAACGTGTAGGAGGAGGTCCCCTAGAAGAACTGGGTCCCTAGTTTGGCTGCAGGAGACACAAAGGACAAAATCCTCCGCTCAAGAAATGGTGATCACGGTGTAGAAAGATATGCTATTTTTCCCGCCCTTTTTTTTTTTCTATTCCTTTTCTTACCGTAAACTGGTAGATTTTGAGATTTTCGTGGTATTGGTTTCCATTCCGTTTCCTATTTGGTCCGCCTTTTATACTGTTGTAAAATTTTTGTTTTTTATTCGTTTTTTTTAATCAGATTCCAAACCGAATGGGACCGTTTAATTACACAACTTTGAGTTGTTTACGAAATGTTTTTTATTACAACGACGAGGTAAGTTTTTCGGTTGATCTTTAGAATCAGATATATTACACCCACACATTCTTTTTGTTATGTTGTGCCTTGACGTTGTTACCCGAATAAGAGTTTCTTTTGTCGGAACAGAGAAGTTTCCAACTGGTTCCTTGTAGGTTAAGACAAAATTTAATTTTATTTTACAAATTTGATTTTTTCTAAGCACGTAAATTGAATTACGTTTAACATGGAGTGTTCCTTTTTTCATTTGTTTATAACTTTGATATCAGTCACTATTCCTACGATTTCATAAATCTACCTTTACGTGATTACAGACGTTAAGTGAAATCTGTCTTCCTATTTTCACACCATTTTGTCTATATTTTTCAATTACGATTTTAGATTTTCCACTCATATACCCACGAGTAATTTTTTGAAGTCGAAACGATGTACAAATTTTTGAAAATATTATTTTACTCCTTTCTTTGTTGATAATAACTAACTGGGTTTGTGAGATTATCTTTTTACCTGTAACCCGTACTTCTCTGTGAAGTGTCTTATACCGGTTTGTGTTCTCTTCTACAAATTTCTTCAAGTAAGAGTGTTGGAGTCTCGTCTCTTTGTTGTCGTAAAAAGTGGATAATCGTTTCTCATTTTACTTATCTCTTCCATATCCTCTTTATTTACCAGAGTGTGTAAGTAGCCACATGTTTTTATATTGAGGTCTTCCGTTAAAGTGTTGGTTTTCCTGAAATACACAAAAAAGTCAGGGTCATTAAATAAGATTGTTTATTCCATACGTTTCTAATCTCTTTAAGTCATGGTAACAAGTTTTGTCATTTTTTGACCTTTATTTGACAATGTCTTTAATCCACAATGTCTTTAGTATAAAGTGATATACCTCGTATGACATAATAACTTGACAATTTCTTACTAATAGTTATATTTTATTATATGGTTATTTTTTAGAGGGAACGAGGAATCTTCTTTTCGATACTGGTTGGGTCTGTCACATAATTTTTCGTCTCTGTAATGAAACGGTTGTTTCCAGGTAGATCAGTTTCGATGCCAAGAAGGTCAACCTGATAATTCTTTCGACTCGTGACTTTTTAACTACGAAAACTTGACACCACAATCTCTTCTGAGAACTTTCAGGGAACTTGACGTTTCTCTAGGTTGGTCAGGTAGGATTTCCTCTAGTCAGGACCTATAAGTGACCTTCCTGACTACGACTTCGACTTTGAGGTTATGAAACCCGTGGACTACGTTTCTCGACTGAGTGACCGTTTCTGGGACTACGACCCTTTCTAACTTCCGTTCTCCTCTTCCCCAACTGTCTCCTACTCTACCAACCTACCGTAGTGGTTGAACTACCTGTAATCAAACTCATTCGACACCCTCAACCACTACCTGTCCCTCCGGACGTGAGGTCCACGTCAGGTACCCTAACGTTTCTCAACCTGTGCTGATTTGACTTGACTGACTTTTTTAGGGGTGATATATACATTCACTTTATGTGTTCAATCTTTTATCACGCATAGTGACGTGTTAGTTATGAATATGTACGTACCAGGTGTAAAGTCATAGGTTTCATTACTAGTGGACTTATCTCATGTATACGATCAGTCATTTTAAGAATACTAAACGTGATAAACAGACACGATAAACCATAAATTCATCGAAGGTACACGACTTGTGAGAAGACATCTGAGTTCTGTATCAAATGGATACCTTAGTTCATTTGTTAAGACTGTGTCAGGGACGGGTGTATACTTCCTTTCGTTGTTTCGTTGTATTTCCCACTGGTTCTTTTGGAATCTATTCCTTTCCGGAGAGTCTTTTACACTGTCGACGAGACTCTGGATTGCTATTCCACCGTCCGTACATTTTGGTCCTCCGACCCCGTCTCGTAATAGTCGTCTCCTTCAACATCCTCGTTTCGTTGTTCTCCTTCGCGGTACCGGGAGTCTCTCGTCCCTCCTCTCTTTTTTATGCGTTTCACCGACCTCTTCATGTATGCGATTTGTTCATAGTGGGAATGTTAGTCCTTTTTTCCAGTTCGATCAAAGTAGGATTTTTTGTTTGTTTGTTTTTTGGAAATGGTGATGGGGTTAGTATTTCCACCTGTTTTAATATTTTTAGAAAGGAACGACTCCCGAACTGTACACGACACAATTCAGCGAAGTCAGTACGGGTAAAAGGTCAGTTCTTATGACCACACCCAACGGTACGGGAGGAGGTCCCCGTAGAAAGGTTGGGTCCTCCCCTTAGAAAGGTTAGGTCCCTAACTTGGGTGTGGAGAACTCCGAAGATGTGACCGTCTACCCAAGAAGTAGTGATCGCGGTGGACCCTTCGAATTGTATTTATAGAGTAAATTAGGAGTACTATCTCGATAAGTTTTCGTAAGTCACTCTCTTTTATTATCGTTTACTCTGTTTACTGTTTCCTGATTAGAGGTTTTATATGTTCGTCGAGTTTGTTGGATTAGTTTTTCACCCGTCTTCTGGATTTGTCTGTAAAGGGTTTCCTTCTGCATGTCTACCGATTATTTGTGTACTTTTCTACGAGCTGCAACGAGTAATAATCTCTTTATGTTTAGTTTTGGTGTTATAGCAGAGTGTGGACAGTCTTACCGGTAGTAGTTTTTCAGATGTCTGTTATTTAGGACCTCTCCCACACCTCGTTTCCCTTGGGAGAACGTGACAACCACCCTTATGTTTGACTATGTTGGTGATACCTTTTGTCATACCTCTAAGGAAATTTTTGATTCTTATTTTGACGGTATACTGGGTCGTTAGGGTGATGACCCGAGTGTGGGACTCCTGTGGTATTGACTTTTTCTGTGTACATGGGGTTATAAGTGACGTCGTGATGACTGTTGTCGGTCCTGTGTCTCCGTTGGATCTACAGGTAGTTGTCTACTTACCTACTTCTGTGCCATGTGTTTGTGATACCTGAGAATGAGTCGACATGTTTCTTTGTGTAAACTCAGTCAAAGGTACTCCTTCTACTTGGGTCTCGGATAATGTGTTTCACTTCATTCAGTCTTTCTTTTTCTGTTTGTAGTATATAATTGTGTATATATGCCTTAGATCTTTCTTCCCTGACTACTAAGTTAAGCGTCCCGTCGTTTCCTCTGCGTTTCTATTTTCTGCCTGAAAGCCCACGTCACACCCCTCCTCTCCCACCCTACTAAACTCTCTCGTCGTGACTTTGTATATTAGTCGTATACATTTTTATCTGTCACCCGTAAGGACATACTGCGTTCCTTGGGTTTTGGCTACGAGCCGCTGTTGGATCGTCCCACGCTACCCGTCCCTCCACCCTCCCTCCGAGGTCCCCCTCCCTTGTACACATATGGATACCGACTAAGTATAACTACAGACCCTCTTTGCTCGTGTTGCGATATTTCATTAATGACTAGTGTTATAACATTCCATTCCATTAATAGTAGATTAATTTTCATTTTATTTTTAATTTTTTTTTTTTCGTAAGTCTTGTGTAGTTTCGTAGTTATCTTGTAAGGACCCTGGTGTCAAGAGGTTTCGGTCAGGTGTCTTGTGTACATACTCTTAATAGGTTTCTGTGTTTGTAGTGTATACGTTGTGTATGTGAAGACTCAGGATGTGGATTCTAAGTTTGATCATCGAGTCTTCCCTTGGGTTCTAAGAGACCAAAAATAACGGGTCTACTAGTCTTTAATCATATCACTGTTTGTCTGGAAACATGGAGTCGTCCGTTTGGACTGACGTGGACACATTTGTGTCAGGGTGTTGAGACATGGGTCTAATTCAGTCACTCCAGTGTAAACATGAGTCATCTAAGATAAGTCTCTTAGTCGTTCCTCACACTATATGAAAAGTTCATAAAGTGTCTACATTTCTTTTAAAAATAAAATTAAGTTCGAAAGAATTTTTTTTTTTTGGAGGTAATAAACTGTGGGGTTCACGGTGTATGTGGAGTTAGGGAAGATTGTAGCGAAGAGTCCCGGGAAGTGACGGTCGGAAGGAGTCCCTAAACGGATTGAGGTGAAGTAAAGGGCGAGTAAGGTCAGACAGATCGGATTGGGACGGGGATGACTCGGTGATTTGGACGGGATTGAATTCAGCTGCTGGTGTGACCCGATTTGGGTTCCTTGCGAAAGCCTTGGACGACACGCTCTGGTTGTGCGCGAGGAAGGACCGAAGGGGGCACGGTGCGAGGAAGAGGACAGGAGAGCCGGGTGGAGGAGGTGGAGTGTTGACTTGTGGCCCCAGGGCTCCCGAGCCGCCTTTTCGGAGAAGAGTGAGGTCTGAGAGGGACCCGCTTCTGTAGGTGAAGATCCTAAAGTTGATGTTTCCACTTTAAGTGGAGACGAGTCAATGGGAAGTGTTAGGGGAATTTAGGTGGGAAATTCATGCAAAATGGTGTAATTTTCGGTGCACGCACGGATGGGTCAGCGCAGGCTGAGTAACTCTGGGTACCTGACGTCGGGCGGTCCGAGGAGACAGGTACCCTAAGAGGTCCGTTCTTATGACTTCGCCCAACGGTACGGGAGGAGGTTCCCTAGAAGGACTGGGTCCCTAGCTTGTGGGATACAGAACCCACAGGACGTAACTGTCCACCTAAGAAATGGTGATCCCGGTGGCCCCTTCGAGGATGTTCAACGTATATTTTTATGTTTAAGTCTAAATGGAAAAGTTTTTTCATGTACCGATTTAATTAGTGACTTCACATGGCAAGTCCTTATCGTTCATGAAAGTATCACAAAGAGTTGGTTAGAGGTCTTAAGTAAAATAGATCGTTTTGATCTTCAGACATGGGTGACTTGGTGAGGGGCAGGAGGGAGGGGTGTCAGAGATCGTTAGTTGTAGGATGACGCAAGCGATAGTAAGACTGATGAACTCCATGGCGTCCATTCATCTTAGTACGTCACAAGCAGAAAACCTCTGACCAAGTAGAGTGATCCTTATTACGGGAGGTCTAAGTGGGTACAGTATTGGACACAACCGTGAAGGGAGGAGGAGTTCCGACTTCTGGTAAGGTGGCGTGCACCTCCGGAGCAAAACAAACAGGTGAACAGGTAAGTACCTGTGAACCCGAGGAAGCTGGAAGAGTGATAACAGTTATTGCGACGATTCTTGTACCCACGTGTTGTAGAGAAACTCTAACGAAAATTAAGAAACCCCTATTGGATCTTTGTCTTAACGACCTAGTAAACCATTAGGATAAAGATTAAAAAACTTTTAATCTTTGACAGCAGATTGGTTTGACAAAAGGTATCGTTGACATGGTAAAATGTAAAGGTGCTTGTCATGAGTCCTCGAGGTGAAAGAGGTGCGGGAGTGATCGAGAACAATAAATCCCAAAACACAAACCCCCAAGAACTATCATCGGTGGGATTACTCACGTCCACCTTCTAAACGACCAAAACCCGACACGACCCAGAAGTGACGGCGTGCCCCTGAAAAGAGATCAGCGCCACCCCCGTCCCGAAGAGTGACGTCGCCGGAGAGAAGTATTGAATGCCTCGTGTCAGAGATCCCGCGTCCCCGAAGGGGTCGACGTCGAGCGCCCGAGTCCTCAACACGAAGGTCCGAGACTTTGGGTCCGAGTTGTCAACGCCGTGCGTCCGAATCAACGAGGTTCCGTGCACCTTAGGAGGGTCTAGTCCCTAGTTTTGTCGCAGAGGATGTGACCGTCCATCTAAGAAATGGTGACTCGGTGGTCCCTTCGGGATCTGAACGAAAATGGATTTACAATACACGAAAGAAAGAGGATGTTTGTACACGATTTTCGGGAGCTTCTATACGAGGTACTTGATCGTTTTCTGTTAAGGTTTTCCATAACTTTCATTAAGTCAAGTCAGCGAGTCAGTAGAGGCTGAGAAACGTTGGGGTACCTGACGTTGTGTGTGTCGGAAGGACAGGTAATGGTAGAGGGCCTCAAGTGCGTTTGAGTGCAGGTAGCTCAACCACTACGGTAGGTCGGTAGCTCAGCCACTACGGTAGGTCGGTAGAGTGGGAGACAGCAGGGGAAGAGGAGGACGGGGGTTAGGGAGGATCGTAGTCTCAGAAAAGGTTACTCAGTTGTGAAGTGTACTCCACCGGTTTCATAACCTCAAAGTCGAAGTTGTAGTCAAGTGGGTCCTGACTAGAGGAAATTCTACCTGACCAACCTAGAGGAACGTCAAGTTCCCTGAGAGTTCTTAGAAGAGGTCGTGGTCAAGTTTTTCGTAGTTGAGAAGCCGCGAAAGAAATAACTTTCATCTTTTCTTCTTTATCACAAAATTTCGTCCTATATTCCCTGTTATTTTAACACTAAGTACACTTTACCGGTTTTTTTTCCTCTTTTTTATTACCCTTCCGTATAGGTAAGTATACACTTTAAAAGTTTACGGTTGACGGACGTCCCGGAAGACTGAGGGAGCGCGACTACAAGTCGGGAGATAATCTTACGAAGAAAAGGGGACGACGGACGACGGACACACGACCCTGTCAGGGAAGGACACTACCAGAAGGAAGGATGGAGTCGAGGCGGGCCGGTGACCCAGTCACGGACGGACTGTGTGTTCTACTGACTCGCCGTCCCGAGACAGCAAGGGTCCACCGTCCCAGTGACCCAAGGAACCGTAACCTCCCATAGTCACTATTCGTGTCTGCCATCCTCTCGACCCCGTTTTGTTTAGGGTAATGTTGGGACTTTTGAACTTTATTCACGGATTAATTTAAACCTTTGTATTTTTCGAAGTGTGTTTCGTTATGTAGTCGTGTAGGATTTACCCTTTATATAGGACCAGAACCCTAAGGAACCCAGATTCCTTAGGTTTCCTTTGGAATTAATTCATCATTTCTTGAACGGACGGTTACGTCCAAGTTAGGGAACCAACTTTTCTAGGGGACCTCTTCCTTTACCGTTGTATGAGGTCTTAAGAACGGACCTTTTTAGGTACCTGTCTCCTCGGACTTGCCGACGTCAGGTACCCCAGTGTCTTCTTGACCTGTGCTAAATCTCTGATTTGTTATTGTTTCTAAAGTCTGATAGGTCTTCTAAGGGACCTGGATCTTCAGTGATCGATTCATGGAGGTGTCTCTAGATTTTGTTTCGGTTTTCTTTTTTTTCAAAGTTTTGTTTCCATACGTAAATTATCACTTACCAAACGTAAATTTTTATTTTCTGGATAATTCTAAACATTTCTGTGTGGGTCGTTTGTCCGTTTTGAATACTTTGTCAACAATAACGAAGTAGTTTTAAATTCAGTAGCTACGACCTTAATAAAAAGTTTCTTGTTTTACAAAATATGAACGTCAATACTTTTATTTGGGTACACATTTTTGATTCACACGATCAGTGAGTGAGTACAGGTTGAGACTCATTTTTGATTTACCCTTATAATGGATGATAATTGGGATTTTGTTAGTGGTAAGATGGTATAGTGTGTTGTCTATAGTGTACTATTTCAAATTCACCTCCGATTTATAATTTGATTTTTAAAGAAATGTATTCAAGTCCCAGTACTAAAAATTTTACCATACTATTACTGTGGTTATTTCTTTCAATGTTTTGTCTTTATCCAGAGATTAAAATAACTGGGAAACAAGGTTATGAGTCTTTTCCTCTGGTTTTTTTTTTTTCTTCATAAAACTTTCAATGAAAGGAATTTGTTTTAGATTTATTATGACAAAAAATATACCATTGTATGGAATCCCTGGATCTAATTTCTAAACATAAAAGTAGTAATTAGCAGATAAAGTGAATTTTAATGTGTCATATGAAGTTGATCCCGTATATTCTATATTTGTGTCGTTTTTTGTCAAGTCTTTTCAGTAAGTGTTGAGTAGCTAAATGAAGCTTTTCCCATTTACTTTGGTTTGTGACTTTCATGTAATAGCCTGAAGTGACCACCGCGTCACCTCTCCTTAGACGGACGGTTACGTCCCCTGTGCCCAATCTAGGAATCAGGTCTTCTAAGGTATACGGCACCTCGTTGATTCGGGGACGTGGTGTCGGTGACTTCGGGCGAGTGAATCTCGGACACGAGGTGTTCTCTTCGGTGGTGCCGTTACTCTTCGGCACCACCGAAGAGTTGTAGTGTTGTTTCTCGTCGGGGGTGAAAGACGTTGATCTCTTTCGGACGTGCGTCGTTGGTTCTGGACCGAGTCGGTTTTGATTTACTAAATCTTATAAAAAATTTTTTATTCTTTGAATAGATTTTTGTCTTTCATACAATAGTATGATGTGAAAACTCTTTTTATTGACTCTTTATAGACTTATAAATTGTGGTAATCGTAATATAAACTTTTAGATTGGTACTGGTTGTGAATTCCAGGGACTTCACTCCCCCCAGTCGTCCACGCGGTAAGTAAGAGAGGGAGTAGGCCTATAGTGCAAGTCTTTTCTACACACTGACACTGAAGTCTTACTCCGCAGGTGGGTGAAGACGAAATAACGATTGTGTTTAAAGGTACGGAGGTCTGTGGAATCCCTTTTGTTCGCACGTTCGGGAAATGTTGTAATCTGACATTTCTTGAGTAGACGGCCCTTTCAAAATAAAACGTCTTTAGATCTGTCTTGGTGAAAGACTTAACGTTTCTCGTTTGTTAGAAAAGTGTTGGTGGTAAAATAAAACTAAGTTCGATCGAATGGTCAAATTAAACACTTGTGACAGGAAGATCTATTTGTTGGATTTTATTTTAGGTTCAATAAATGTATTTATGTTACTTCCGTTAAGTAGTTTCGTATCGATTAAAGATTGTTATTTTAGGTTGAGATGTTTTTACTCTTTCCTTTCGGTGAAAGTGAATCCCCCTTTTTTTACTACCTCATACCCAAGTGGACAAAAAGTTCTTTATAGTGAGAGTTCCTCTGTGTATATTTTATCTTGTTTTTTATGTTATTCTTTTTTATGGTAAAATGTTATCCGTATGTACCGTGTTGTAAAATATTTTCGTGTGAGAAAATTGTAATTTAAAGATCTCTTTCTTCATACAGTAGGTTTTCCGTAAAAAATGAAAGAAACGTTGTAAAAATTCGACAACTTAAGTAAAGGTAAGTAAATTTTCGAGGTCTTTTTCAGTTTGATTAAAGTTGAAAAATAAATTGTTCGGATTAATGTATATGGTCACACCTTCTTAGTATTGGTCAAGATATTATCATTTGAAGTTTGCTTACTTCAAAATAATATTAAAAACTCCTAAAATCAAGATTCAATATAATAGGTGCCCCACCGTCAGAGTGTCAGAATTAAAATAGAGGTTTAAATTCCATGTTAAAGTCACAAGTTTTTCTGTGTGTGTGTCCACTCGTTATTGTGAAATGACAGACTAGTTGTTAACGTTTTTAACAGGGAAGTTTTTTTTTTTAGATGGGAAGTATTACAGGGATAAGAAATTCCTCATAAATGAAAGACTGTAGAATTTAAAAAGAAAGTTACATGGAGAAGATAGAGTAGAAAAGATAAGACGACGATGTGGGATAACTCCGTCTATGATCTCAGTTCCGTTCGACAACCTAATAATGATATACGTCTTCTGGAGGGGCTAGGACCAGTTACACCTGTGGTGTCTGTGTCAGGAAAGTACGAGGTCAAGTAGAACGAGTGACGACCGTTTAATTAAAGTAGTTTTGTGAGTAGTATAATAGGCTTTAAGGAAGAAGGTCGATTCATTGAGGAATGAGGTTTTAGGTTCCCGGAAGTGTTAGTCTTAGAAAGTTTTAGAGGATAGAGTTTTTACGAGACGTTCAGTTCCACCTCCCACCGGGTCGTCGATTCTGAGACGTGAGTGTTACGTCCCTCGGGTCCAATCTAGGGGCCAGTCCCTTGATCTAAGGCATGCGACGTTGATTCTGGGGTCTCGTCGGTTTATATTATTTACTTATTCGTTTTTATTTATAATTTTCAGTTCTCCTAAATACTTTATTTGAAGTGAAACTTTTATGGAACGGTAAAGGACGAAAAGGAAGTAAATAAGTAAGTTCATAAAAGACTTGCGAGTGACTCACGGTCTATGACAAAGTTCACAACTAGTATGTCTCTGCCCTTTTCACGGTTTCAGAGACGGGGTCACTATGACTCTCGACAATCACCTTCTCCCTCTTCGGGGGTCGTGAAGGTCCAGAGACGACCATTCCCTATGTTGAGAAAGGTTCTCACTCGGTACTCTTCGTGTGATTACCAACCCCCCGCCCCACCCCCCGCCACTATATTTCTGTAGTCTCCTCTAGACGGTGGCCACTGTGACAGACGATGTCTGGCCTCGGATAAAAACGGCAGAATGTGATACGATAATATCATGATGGTGACGACGACGACGACGACGATTCAGCGAAGTCAACACAGGCTGAGACACGTTGGGATGTCTGCCGTCGGGTGGTCCTAGGGGGTAGAGACCCTGAGAGGTCCGTTCTTGCGACCTCACCCAACGGTAAAGGAAGAGGTTACGTACTTTCACTTTTCACTTTCACTTCAGCGAGTCAACACAGACTGAGAATCGCTGGGGTACCTGACGTCGGGTGGTCCGAGGAGCTAGGTACCCTAAAAGGTCCATTCTCATGACCTCACCCTACGGTAGAGGAAGAGGCTGACGGTGCCGATCAGGTAAGAATTGTGTTGAACATAAGTCAAGTCGGTTTGACACGATCGTTGATAATTTCTTGGAGACGAGGACAAACGAAGGAGTGACGGAACTTTTTCCATCTTCAGAATCACTGAGTCGGCACAGGCTGAGAAACACTGGGTGAGACAGGTACCCCTAAGAGGTCCGTTCTTGTGACCTCTCCCTTCGGTAAGGGTACAGGGCCCGGAGGACGTAATGTCCGTCTAAGAAGTGGTAAACTCGGTGGTCCCTTCGGGGGAATAACGGGACGGAGGGTGGTTTAGTGGAGATGATCGTTTCGGATTGGTCGGAAGGTTCGGTTAGAGTTTACGACGGAGGATCTCCGGAAAAGGGTGAAGGAAGTGTGTTTGGGTCTGGACTACAAAATCTCTGGAAGTTTGGGGACCTTGGGAACCGAACCAGAGGAGACCTGTAAATTGTGTGATACGCGACATAGTATTAATAGGCATATGAAATTGGAGGAAGTAGAAAATAAATGACTCGAGAAACGATGTAAGGACCTGATAGATCTCGACATCACAATTTAGTAAGGTAAAAATCTATAAGTTATAAGTTTACCATTCACATTTTACATCTGTTTTATAAGGCATAAAAAATTAACGGAGTTAGGAAAAATTCAAAAGGAGTCTATAGTAAATGTATTGGTACTCCAAGTAGGTGCGTCATCTTAAGTTAGAAAAATCATATAAATGTCTACTACGTTGGTAGTAGTGTTACATTAAAGTCCTATAAACATAGTAGGATTCTTCTTTGGTACGTGGATGTCATCGTCAGAGGTAGGGAGACACAAGGGGAGGGAGGAAGGAAGGTCAGGATCTGTTGCTATTAGTTAGGGGGAAGAGATATCTAAACGGATAAGATCCGTAAAGTATCTTCACCTTAATATAGTTCACACCAGAAAACTTGGACCGAAGAAAGCAAATCGTGTTACAAGGACTCTAACTAGGTGCTACACCATATATAGTCATATATAGGAAAAATAACGGTTTATTATACACTAACATACCTATGTACATAAGTAGTCTACTACCTGTAAACCCAACGAAGGTGAAAGACGAATACTTATTACGACGACATTTGTAGACACATGTTCAAGTACATATCTGTACAAAATTAAAGAGAACCCATATATGGATCCACACCTCAAAGACCCAGTATGCCATTCCACCGCGATCACCATCTCTTAAGTGAACTCGGTTACGTTCTTCTACATTGTAAGTCCAAGTCAGGGACCCAGTCCTGCTAGGGGTCCTCCTCCCGTACCGTTGGGTGAGGTCATTAGAAAGGACCTCTTAGGGTACCTGTCTCCTCGGACCTCCCGGTGTCAAGTACCCAATATCTCAACCTGTACTGACTCACTGAATCGTGTCGTGTACCATTGAAATACAAACTGTAAAACTCCCTTGTCGGTCAAAGGGTTTCAGCGACGTGATAAAATGTAAAGGTGGTCGTTGCATACTCCCGTGGTTGAAGAAGTAATGGTAAACTGAGCATGTTTTGTCTTCACTAGAATGATATGTCATAGGAGTGGGAGTACCTTAAATCCGGAAGGTACCGCCGAGTCACCATGTCTTAGGTGGACGTTACGTTCTCTGAGACCAAGTAAGGGGCCCCGTCTTTCTAGGGGACCTCTTTCTTTACCGTTGGGTGAGGTCATAAGAGCGGACCTCTTGGGGTACCTCGGACCTCTTGGGGTACGTGTCTTCTCGGACCGTCCGATGTCAGGTACCCAACGTTTCTCGACCTGTACTGACTCACTGATTCGTATATACATACCTCGAATATAAGATTTATCTTGTTCTGTTCTTTATTTGTCCTTGTTTTTACAAATAAAATCTATCCTTCTTTTATTTTGTCGTATTCCATTGATCTGTCATTGGTCTTTTCCCTCTGAGAGACCATGGGTCCCAGAGAGACTGTTCCATTGTGGCTGTTCTCCCTCTACCCGTCTCGACGGCGTCCGTCACGTTTGTCGTTCTATGTTTTGGACCTCTTCCTGTTCAAACCGTGAAAGTTCTCTGTTTTTCCTTCTTCGGTCACACCGATTTCATGCTACTTTTCCAGTTCCATCCTCCACCGTGACCCCTCCGTTCGTCTCCAGTCTGTTGCAACTCGAGTCTCTGCTGCCATTTCCACAAGCCCAAAATTTTACTGTAGTATTAAAAAATTGGGGCATATAACGAAATTCACGAGTAGATACGTTTGTGAATGACTAGACGGTATGTAAGATTGACGTGGTTTGTCATCGTTTATCATTTCTCTGATAAACCTATTAAGTGTAGTGAATCGTACTGAAAAATCACACCGGGTTCTCTTTTGTACATTTTGTTCTGATGGTTAACACAAGACCTTTGTTCCGTGTTCGTATACTCACTTAGGAATGTTTACATAATGGATCATCATGGACCAGGACTGGTTACATAATGGATCAGAACTGGTTAAATTCCACATATGAAGGGTCTGTCATTGATCGTCGAGACAAAATCTTATAATTCCAGTAAAAGTTATTTCGTTGAGTCATTCTTATATTACGTCTAGTAAGAGTATTAAATTTGGATCTTAGGGAAGAAAATTTACATCAAGATCAACTGACTAAAAGGAGGTAAGGTAATCAATTTTGAACCATAGAATTGACGATTTGTATTTTGTACTCGTGTTTTGCAAGATGTACAAAGATATATCAAACTGAATATTTTATTGTTTTCAAAGAGTGTATAATACGATATAAATCAAAAAAGTTTCTCTGTTTTTTTACAAAATTTTTGAGATGACTGTATTTAAAGTGAGGGAATTTTGTTGAACCCAACGACAAACCAGTGAGTCAGCACAGGCTGAGAAACGTTGGGGTACCTGATGTTGTGTGGTGCAAGGGGACAGGAAGTGATAGAGGACCTCAAACGAGTTTGAGCTTTGTTGAACAATGAGTCAGTTCAGTAGGTCAATTTTGAGAGAAAATTACAGAGTAGGACTAGGGTTACTGCGAGGGAGACCCATGACACATGAGAGTGGGGTTGGTCCGATGAACGGACGGAGTATGAGGGACGGTGGGTGTTCGAGTCGAAACTATGTGTAAGGGGTAGTACTCTTTAAGTTGGGTAAGAAGTTCCAGGTCCTGTTTGTGAGAAGAGAGGAACAGCCCTGAGATCAGGAGAAGGGACTCTTCTTGACTAAAGAGTGGGTATACGAGGACTTCGTTAAGACATTGAGTCTGTGGCCGGATAGGTTAAGACGGACCATGTGTTGTTATATATTTAGATACAGAAAAAAAAAATTTAAAAGCCGACGTAATCCAGAAGTAACGAAACGTTCTTGAAAGAGGTCAACGCCCCTCGTACCAGATGAGATGCAACGTCACGCTCCCGAAGAGTAGTGTCACAGAAGAGGACAACACCTCGTGTCCGAGGTCCCGCTAACCCGAAGACATAAACGCAGTGTGTCAAGTCAAGGCAGCGAGTCAGTACAGGCTGAGAAACACTGGGGTACTTAACGTCCTACGGTCCGGAGGGACAGGTAGTGGTTGCGGGTCTCAAATGAGTTTGAGTACATGTAACTCGGCCACTACGGTAGGTCGGTAGAGTAGGAGACAGCAGGGGAAGAGGAGGACGGGGGTTAGGGAGGGTCGTAGTCCCAGAAAAGGTTACTCAGTTGAGAAGTGTGCTTCATCGGTTTCATAACCTCAAAGTCAAAATCGTAGTCAGGAAGGTTACTTGTGGGTCCTGACTATAGGAAATCCTACCTGACCAACCTGGAGGAACGTCAGGTTCCCTTGAGTTTCTCAGAAGAGGCTGTGGTCTCAAGTTTTCGCAGTTAAGAAGCCGCGAGTCGAAAGAAGTGTCGGGTTGAGAGTGTAGGTATGTACTGGTGACCTTTTTGGTATCGGAACTGATCTACCTGGAAACAACTGTTTCATTACAGAGACGAAAAATTATACGATAGATCCAACCAGTATTGCAAGGAAGGTTCCTTATTCGCAGAAAATTAAAGTACCGATGTTAGTGGTAGACGACACTAAAACCTCGGGTCTTTTTATTTCAGACTGTGACAAAGGGGTAGATAAACGGTACTTCACTACCCTGGTCTACGATACTAGAATCAAAAGACTTACAACTCGAAATTCGGTTGAAAAAGTGAGAGGAGAAAGTGAAAGTAGTTCTCCGAAAAATCAAGGAGAAGTGAAAGNGAAAACTTATACGATAGATCCAACCAGTATTGCAAGGAAGGTTCCTTATTCGCAGAAAATTAAAGTACCGATGTTAGTGGTAGACGACGCTAAAACCTCGGGGGGTTTTATTTCAGACTGTGACAAAGGGGTAGATAAACGGTACTTCACTACCCTGGTCTACGATACTAGAATCAAAAGACTTACAACTCGAAATTCGGTTGAAAAAGTGAGAGGAGAAAGTGAAAGTAGTTCTCCGAAAAATCAAGGAGAAGTGAAAGACGGTATTCCCACCACAGTGGACGTATAGACTCCAATAACTATAAAGAGGGCCGTTAGAACTAAGGTCGAACACGAAGAAGGTCGGGTCGCAAAGAGTACTACATGAGACGTATATTCAATTTATTCGTCCCACTGTTATGTCGGAACTACATGAGGAAAAAGATAAACCTTGGTCAGACAACAAGGTACAGGTCAAGATTGATAAGTGTGTCAGAATTGACGAGACTCCGTACACCTCAGGAGGTTCTGGTCCCTAGCTTGGGTACAGAGGACGTAAGCGTCCATCTAAGAATAGGTGACACGGCGGCTCCTTCGGGATATTCAGATACAGAACCTGTATCTCTTTGACAGTAGTTTGATGAGGAGAGTCGTATGAGAGCTCATGTAAATTTCGGTAAACGTTAATATCGACCATGAGTCAACTTTTAGTGTAGGTAAAATCGTGTTAAACCATGTCATATTATCGTTCAGTAATCCTTTACGTTCTAGTCCTTACTTCGTGATACCTTTGTTAATTCCGTCTCTCAAGAAAAGAAAGAAGGTTTAAGTTCGGAGTCATTTACCAAAGACTTGTTACTGTGTTAGGAGATAAATTTGTTTTGAAAAGGTGAGAATAATGACTGTGTTCTTAACGAGTTGTTAAGGACTTCGAGATTTCAAACACTCACTATGCGAAATAGTTCTTAAATACCGAGATTTGGGTCTCGTATTCCTTCACTTTCTCGATGTGTTTCAATATGACTAGTTTCCTCGGTTTTATATGAAAATCATAAGAGAGGTGTTGGAGGAGTGTGATTTTTTTGCACTTGTAGTCAGTTGAAAGTTTTATAGACTCCCACGAACCACATTTGTAGGTTTATAAATTTAATTATCTCTGATGGATTTTGTATAGATCGACACCTTCAAATAAATGTTACACTTTTATTAATTAGGAATTAGTACGGCTAGTGTGATTGTCTAATAAGGTTTTGAGTAACATGTCGATTTTGATAGTTTTGTTCTCAAACTCTTCCGTGCATGTTGAGTTCAAAGACGACGAGCAGTGCCGTGACGGGTCTTTGGGTAGGTGTTCTCGGTGAAGAAGGGCGAAGTAAACAAGGGTCTCCGGGTTATCCGATTTGTAATATATCGAGTGGGGTAAAAGAGTAAAGTCGAACGTAAATTCTATTACGAAAACAAAGTAAATGTTGAGTGTACGACGACTGTGTCGACGGGGAAGAAACATTATTTGTGTCCCGAAGATATAAATTTTTATGTCACTTTGAAACAATATTGTAGGGAAGGGGTCCGAGGCCGGTTAAAAGAGAGAAGGCTCGGGGTGGTGGTGCGGTCCTAAACGATCGGCGCCGCGAGTTTTGCAATATCTGGGAAACCTCTTCAGTGTAAAGAAGAACTTTCTGTAGAGTAGGGTCACCAATAAAAAGAAGACGTCTTGCGCGCGCGCGCGCACACACACAACCCGCGCCTCCCCCCGCGCCTCTTGGCCTGCCTACGGGAGCGGGAAGGGCTCGGTTTCGTGAGTCCAGACGCCGAGGGCTCAGACCCCACGAAAGACACTTGCCGCCGGCCGCGGGGTGTACAGTTCGGCCCCACGGGAGCCGCGCCCCGAGCCCGCGGGGCCCCCCTGGGCGCGGCCCGCCCGCCGTCGCCGCGCCAGCCCTCTCGCGCGGGCCCGGCAGCCCCCAGGGGCCGGGCGTGGGGCGGGCCTCCGACGAAACACAGCCCCCCGGCCCCCCGCCCGCCCGACAAAGATCACTTCTGGGGCCCGCGCTACTGAGCCCCGAGGCTCGGCCCGCGCCCGCTTGTGCGGGGCGCAGCGTGCCCTGGCAGGCTCCGCTCCCACACACGGACGGCCCCCGCGACCCCCGGCTATTCCGCTCCGGCCCCAATTAGTAGCGGAGGGCTCGAAACCCCTCCGCTGCCGGGCCCGGGCGTCGCCGCCCTCCTGCCGGGGCCCTCTTCGCTTTGGGGCGCGGGGCGCGGAGACGGGGCGGCCGGAGGGCGCGCTCGTCGCCGTCGGACTCGCGTGGGCGAGGAGGGCGGGCGGGCCAAGGCGTGAGTCCGTCGGGTCTAGAGTGGCGTCCCGAGGTCCCGCGCAAGAGGTGGTTTTAGTGGACCTACCCCGCCCNCTTTTTTTTTCTCGGTCTCGGTGACCTTTATTTTGTTCAGCCAAAGCGGACAGTCAAAGACTTTTCACAATGGTGCAAGGGTATGGCCCTCAGCTTGGGCCCGGCGGACCCACTTTTGGTCCTTAGGATTGGCGATCTGGTATACCCTTCACGACACTCCTCGAGGCGCCACTGAGTGGACTGTTCTCGCTTGCGGCGGCGGGGTCGAGGCGGTGGGCGTCGGCGGCGGCGGCGGAGCCCCGGCGGCGGCGGACGAGGGGTCGAGGGGTGCGCGAGCGCTCGGGCCCTCGCGCGGACCGTCCTCGCGCGCCCGCAGGGTCGCCACCCCGCCCCAGCGAGGCGGCGGACTCCTTTTCAAGACTCCGGTTCGGGTCGCTGAGAGCCGGGGCTTTGGTCGACAAAGTGGAAAGAAAGAAAAAAAAAAAAAAATTTGAGGCGGTTGCCGGGGGAGGGGTCGGATGCCCAGGCCCGACGAGGCGGCCAGTTTCACGCACGCCTGGTCAACCGTTTCAACTCCCGCCGCTGCAGAGACCCTTGTCGACAAACGCAAGCCCCGCCTCCGCCGCGCGCTCGAGGAGCCCGGGGCTCGGTCGCTCGGATCTTCCTCCACCTCCAAGACCTAGAGCCCTCCCCTTTTCTCTCTCTCTTCCGCTCGACTGCGCCCCTGCGCTCTGAGCTCGCACGGGGGTTCAGGGCAGCGCGAGAGCGGGGACCAGCCGCTGGAGTCGGGGAATATTGCTGGGGTGGAGAGCCCCTCGGCCTCCGGGCGGGGAGCTCCTCCTCGCGTCCCCTCCGCTCGCGCTTGCGCCTAACCCAGCGGCCCCGTGGGCATCAACCCTCACCACCTTGCGCCCGGGGCCCCTGCCGCCCTCCGCAGGCGCGAGGCTCCGACGCCACCCGGAGCACCACTCGACCCCGGACCAAGAGGGGCGCGCCTCTTGCGCTCGGAGCCGGCCCCGGCCCCCGCCGGGCGCCTCGCGGACCTGGTCAGTACACTCAGCCCAAAGAGTCCGAGAGTTTGTTGCTCCAGAACAAAGAGGCCCGCCGGGAAGAGGGCGGCCCAGAGAGGGAGGCGGCGGCGGGGAGAGGGGGGCGCGCGGGAGCCGGTCCCCGCACTGCCTTCGCGGGAATTGAGCGAGCCCCGGCCGACGCCTGGCCGCGCCGGCCAAGAGGGCAGGGCCCTACCCCTGCGCGCCCGAGACCGTCCCTCGGACCGCCGGGGACGTCCATCCTGCCGGCGGCACCTCGCTGTCTCCCGACGGCGGCGGAGGTGGCAGCCCCCGGCGCTCGTAGGAGCAAGACCGCCGCGAACTTGGCACCCCACAACACTTTGGCCTCCCAACCTGACGCCGGTGGCGACGGCGGAGGCGGACGATCTTCGCCGGTCGGGACCAATCGAATACTGAAATTAAAAACCAGAACGGACGACTCTCTAGGAACTCCGAGTTCTTGTTTGATAATTGACTATCAGAGCCTCCTAGGTGTCAGAGGGTGGTCTTCGCAGAATACAAATCAAGAAACTCACCTTTATTGCTAAAGTGCACTTGAAAAACTCAAAGAAGTTCAGAGGTAATGCCATTGGAGTGGAGGTTTTTACGGTCTTTCCTTACCTACTAGAAGAGGTCGTACAAGGAATAAAGAATTATGACTACTGTTATTGTTTACTATGTAAAAAATTTCGATAAAACAACTTCCCTCAAAATTTATGCCACGTCTGAAAAAATGAGATCACCGTTGTTAAAGTCAACTGACGAAAGTTAGCCGATTTATTATTTCGTCCTACGACACACATTGTTCTAACACTTCGAACGTACAGCCTAACGTTCAACTTCTACCTTTAGTGCGTTTTTAATGGAAAAATCCAAGATTTATTTGAACAAAAAAGAAAAGGTCCCGTCTGATGACCTTCAGTGTTGGTTTCTTTAAGACACTAATGACGTTCACAACCTAGCGCCTGTTATCCGGACATACTACTAAGGAGACAATCTCAGAGGACTATTGACACAAGTACCCTCTACAAGAAACAACTAGAGTAGACTCTCGAATGTTTCATGAAAGTATACGCAACGAGAACTAAAAAGTTTTGTAGCTTGTTAAAGACAACACAAAAGTAAGGAACATCCTTTCAACACTCGGAAGAAATAGTAGTCGGGTTTAAACTAATAGATGATTCGGTTTAATAAAGAGAGACCGGGAAGTCAGTGTAAGTCCTTGACCTGTAACTCACCCATTAGTGTAAGTACAAATACTTTGTGGATCCAATACTGCCACGACAAACATTATAACAACATATGTTTCTTTTCATTTTCGTCTTTCAGGAATTGACATTTTTCTTTGCAATAACATCAAAAAGAACATATAAAGACGAGAGATCCATCAATTTATAAATTACATCTCGAAATATAAAGATTTACGAATTTAAACTTTCTGTAGTAATAGAAACAGTACCTTATACTTTTGTTGTTTGAAATTCGTGTAACAATCATATAGAAAATCAGGTTTAAGTGGAAAATTCTGCATTTTCCTTTCTGTGATAACTAAAAAAAAAAGTGGGGTAGAGTACGTACAAAAACATGATACATACATCATCTATTTACTATCTCATAAAAAATCTACATATAAACATAGGCATAATGAACCATCTCCACCTACCCATTTTATTATCATTGTGGTAGACATTGTTACGACACAAAGAAACCATCTGTAAATAAATAATAATAGACTTTTCTCAAACTCATATAAAAAGTCAAAACAGAAATAAAGAAGAACTTATCAACGATTTCAAGAACTGATAGAACAAACTAAAACGGGTAGGAATGGTTTTTTTTTTTTTCAGTGTTCAAAATTTTCGATACGTTTAGTGCTATCGGAGAGAAGGAACCTTCATACGTTCGTTAAGTCAATTCAAAAACTCAATAAATCTCTTTTATTAAGAAAGATCCTCACAGAAAGAAGTAAAGGAACTTACCGATTATGTGTAACTAAATTGGAAATTGATCTTTGTTAAATAAAAACTAACCCGGAAATTATAAGAGACATATCATTTTAGTTGAAATCCTTTGGTTCTATACTTTTTATCTCCTACTTATAAACGAAATGCTTCAGTGTCAAATTTCTCCTTAAGTGTCGTCATGAAATCTCATTGAGTCGTTCACGTAATCCATTCTTAACTAACTGTCTTGAAACGTTTCAATTGGTCTTTAAAGAATAAAGTATGTCGTGTAAACTTTAAATCTCTCGTAAGAACGACAATTTATCCATTACTATAAGTGAGGAGTCGAGTCAGGGGTAGGTAGGTCAATGGTAGTAAGGAGTATCCAATGGGGACAAAAGTATAAGAACAGACACGAAGGTATAAACATAGATTTACAAAGACATCTAAGGTCACACGTATCTTCCATCGTACGACAAATGTGACAGCACGTGGTGTCAACAAAATAAAAAAAATTAACCTATCGTATAGAACTACGAGAAAATAGTAGTCACATATTCCTCGAGGAAACAAGAGATAATGTCGTAGGATTAAAATCGAACGGCGCGTATCCTCAAAATACAAAATATAGTAATGGTGTAACATACTATCATAAACAAATGTTAAACCTTCCGTAAAAAATTACGGACGAAAAGAGAGTTAAACCTCTTCAACTCTTAGTAACAACTAAGAAAAAAAAAAAATCGTATTACACCGTTTATCTCGTCATGTTTAAGATCTGAGTAGCCAACACTGTAAAATACAACTGCCCACAAAAAGAAACAAAAAAATTAAATCAAATAAAGAAAAACCGAAACGACCCAGAAACAACGATGTGAGGCTGAAAGAGAGCAGCAGTGCGCACCTGAAGAGTAACGTCACAGAAGAGAACAATGCCTCGTGTCCGAGTCATCGCCACCACGTGACTGAATCAACGAGGAGTCGCACACCCTAGAAGGGTTTGGGCGTAGAGAACGTAACCGTCCGTCCGAAAAGTGGTGACTCGGTGGTCCCTTCGGGGTTCTCCACAAAGAACTTCACACTTCAAACACAAAAAAAAGGTGAGGCGAAACCCGAAGCACAGAACGAGATCGGGAGTAATGTCAGTATAAGTCATCTAATCAGTAGCTCCCATGGAACATATGAAGAGATAATTATACCAGCAGTATCAAATAAAATTCGTGGTTTCCTTTGGAACAGTCTCCCGTATTATTATTTATTACACCAAATCAAGGAATCGTAGTAAACTAATTTTCCCGGTCAAACGTACTTGTAATTAAAATAGAAAAGACGGTCGACATGAAGTTAAAACAATACAAGGTAAAGGGATAAATCACAATGAAACGACACTTGTAATACTACACATCAAAAGGAAACATAAGAGAAAAAAAAATTGGAAGTTCTCGTAACTTAAAGTACTTTCTCCTTTCTTAGTATTTCTTTTACACCGCTTCTCCTAGTCACTCCATTAGATCAAACAAAGAAAGAAACGGTCAAAAAGAGACATTTATAGTCGGGAGATAGATCGTAAGTGAAAATATACACAGAATGTCTAATTTGTCTTTTCGGACCTATTCCGTTTCCTTCTTCTTTTCCGTAGTTTCCTCAAACGACGTTACCTCCGTCGACGGGACTTTCGTATGGTCCTCCTAAACTTTTCCGAACCGAATCTCAGTCCATTTTTTCGTCGGTCGTACAAAATTTTCATTGTAGTGTCCAGCACGATTCACTCGAGAATGACAAAGGTATCTCTTCAATATGTGAGCCATATGAGAATCACGAAACGGACACATAGTGTAGGGATAAGTCTGACACCCTGAAGACGAGTACGTGAAAAGTAAAACGAAAACTTCGAAGTAGAAAGTTATGGAGGCAAGTGCTGTCGACATAATGCGATCCCCAATGGATCGGGAACGAGAATCCGGTCATCAAGTAAAGTCTCTGTGAACTCGAAAGTACCTAGGATTAAAAAACCGATTTACCTAGATAAGTAAATTTTTCATCCGGAACGGAATATTGGGGTCAAGTGAAATAGGTATGGTAGTTTTGATACT
Organism: Capra ibex; assembly: GCA_006410555.1. Classification (NCBI taxonomy): domain Eukaryota; kingdom Metazoa; phylum Chordata; class Mammalia; order Artiodactyla; family Bovidae; genus Capra; species Capra ibex. The sequence continues at coordinate 63,902,837 of SJYO01048061.1, read as the reverse complement.
TAGTACAAATAAATACATCAACTTGACATCACTTAATTTGAAAACACCTGTCTATTAACTGAAATGATGATCTTTCAGTAAAACCAAAAAAAAAAAAATTAAAAAAATAACTGACAATCTGTGTAATACATTTAAATTCCAAGTGTCATACCATCGTACTATTTACCCTCTTCCGTCACCGTAGGGTGAGGTCATGAGAACCGACCTTTTAGGTACCTGCCTCCTCGGACCACCCGACGTCAGGTACCCCAGCGTGTCTCAGTCTGTCCTGACTCCCTGAAGTGAAAGTGAAAAGAGAAAGTACATAACCTCTTCCGTCACCGTGGGGTGAGGTCACAAGAACGGAGCTCTTAGGGTTCCTGCCGCCTCGGACCACCCGACGGCAGACACCCCAGCGTGTCTCAACCTGTACTGACTTCACTGAACCGTCGTCGTCGTCGTACTATCTAAATAACATTACACTAACGTAATATCGTCATAAATAGTATAATGTATAGATACTATAATAACAGACATAAGTTTGACACGTCATCTAAAGACCCAATAAATGATGAATGACGTTTAGACATGAGACTTTGTCGCAGTCAGAATAGGGAGATGGGGGGTAGGGGACCATTGATGGGGACAAACGAGACAAAAAATGTTCAAACCGAAAAGATCCAGGGTGTATATTCTTCCGAATAAAGTGAATCGTATTACACAAGTCCCAAGCAGGCACAACAACGTTTACCGTCTCAGGAAAGACCACCGACTTAACATATACACACATACACATATATATACACACATAATTTTACGGTATCAAATACATTAATCAGAGAAGGACTAATTATAAATCCTAAGAATTTCAAAAAGCGTCAATCTTTCTGATAAAGTCACTCGCGGGAATACGTCCGTACAACAGTGTTAAATATAGACATCCGAATTAAAGTTCTTCACTCTAACGTCTAAACGTCACGTTTACAAAATATTTAACTAACTACTTTAGTTCGACAGCAGTGTTTACAACCCGACTAAATGTGAAAAGATCTTTATTTTAATAAAATAATTGACTACAATCTTTATTGATAAGGAAACCTTTTTTCGTTTCGGCATTTTTGACGGATAAAAAATGTGGGCACATTTATGGACTACCTATTCTGACTGATTGTCACCCAAACCAAAGTAACAACTAGATTACGTTTTTGTTAACATACATAAACGTAAAGGAACTAATAATCACTTCTATTACAATTAAGAGACTCAATGGAAACTGAAAAACGAGTAAAAACTCAATCTTTCAATCTAAACATTCCCTAGAAACAATCCTTATAATTGAGAGACAGCATAAACAATATTTCTAAATAGCAAAACAGACAGAATATATATATAAAACCCTAAAAGAGGACCTATCAGAATATAAGAACGTACAAAGTAAAAGGTTTATCCGAAACATCATTACAAAGACCAAGGATTTCCTTGGAACAGTTCGAAAACTAACTTTATTTTAATAATTTGGTCTTTCCTTTTGAACTGTAGTCGATGAAATGGGAAGGAAGTAGAAAGAGATCTCTAGAGTCTCGGTTCGTACAGTGGTCATTGGTCGTGCCAGAGTGGGTGGAGACGTAGTTTAGTCGTCTTTCTTTTCTTCTTTTTCTTTTTTCTGGGAAGTTTCCCGTCTACCCATCTTCCGTATTGGAGCCTCCCAGTGGTAATGATAATACTAGAATAGTGTCCTCCACGCAGTAAATCCGCATTGCTGTCATCTTTTACTATTGACTGTCAAAATAAAACACAATCTTGAAGTCAGTAATAGTCTCGTGAAATTGTCACTCTCTGATTTGAAACGTAAAAACGGTGTTACCAATTTTTTTTTGTTGATACACGGGAAATTTTTACATGGGAAAAGTACCACTAAGTTCCAGTAGTGATTTCTGAATTATCACCCAAGGAATATGTGATATTTATATTTATTTAATACATCGAAACATAAAAGAGCGATTTTGAAACATTTATAAAATTGAAAATCCCCATATACTTAGTGTACCTCTTTCATCTCTTGTTCTTTATCTTTCCCACCCATGTATATAAGTTCCTTACCCATCTTCTTTTCAATTCTTACCAACCCTTCCATCCTTTACTCTGATCTCTCAATTACTCCTTTTTTTGGAACCCGATGGTTATAACACCCTTAATAATTCTAGAGATCAGTGTCAGTTAAAAACTGATGCGTCTTTGTCATTATTAGAGAACTCTCAAACGTGACTCGACAGTCACTTCACGTACAACATCAAGTCGTCACTTGGTATTTATTAATATACGATTTATAACAGAAACCTCTTCCTTTACCGTTAGGTGAGGTCATAAGAACGGACCTCTTTGGGTACCTGCCTCTTCGGATCATCCAATGTCAGGTGCCCCAGCGTTTCTCAGCCTGTCCTGACTCGCTGAAGTGGATTTATAACAGAATTTAAATGCATCATTAATGAATAATTAATGTAAAAGGGGAAAGACGTCGGATAAGGAACGACGGAAACAAGTGGTAGGATGAAGTATATGACAAAGAGAATCGTTACGAACAAAAATTAAGGACGCATAAAGTAAAGACAGAACTCAGTAAGTAAGGTAGAAAGTGAGAGGGGACGGGGTTCTACAGTCTTCCGGAAGAGTACGGAAGTTTTAAATAGTTTGGACTTAAGATTCTTCAGAAATGGACCGAGATTATGAAGAACACCTTCGTGGTCATTGAAGAATAGGAAGTAAGACAGGAGGGAAGAACCAATGTATCGTAAGTGTACATACGATGTGTTATGATGATCCCACATACAACAAAGAAAATAAAAACTTAATACAAAATTTGATGTCTGTGTATCATAAGTACAACTTATATAATATTTATAAACGGTTTAATAAAACCTTTCTAAAGTGTTTATGTCATATAAAACGAAATTCGTAGAGTCACCCTCTTTGGACTTCCTAAAGTTCCTTTGAATTTTTTCCATTGACTTCGTGTCATTATCATAAAAGAAACAAGAAATTTCACTAACAGGAAACCCTAAAAACAACCCAAATCAAGTAGCCTAAATGAATGTCTATTCGGAGGGTTAGGGGGGTCCGTGAAACGAGGAAAGAAAGATATTAGGAAAACAATTTTCCCACCTACCTTCACCTTTTCACAACAGATGGGATTCAGATACGTCCCACTTACAATGATCAACTAAACGTCAGTCAACGGTAAATGTATAGGGTCAGTCAGACGTTTCTTGACAGGTCCACAAGTCTTCACTCTATAAGGTAAGTACTTTCCACCGAGTACTGATTGTGTTTGGTCGAAGGACCGGTACCAGTCATGGTTAAGGGTCCAAAGGTATCCTTTCCTTTCCAACCGACTGACAGAATCAATAGATCATATATTGGTGTAGAAGTTAAATACAACCCAAAAAAGGGAGGGTAATCCGTTGTCCCTTCTGACACACCTATCTTCCCGATTCACTTCTACCGATATGGATAATAATATTATGTCTTTGCCCCCCATTCATCATGAAACCTACTAGAAAATTTGACAGATTTTAACACGGATTATGACGAGTAATCGGACGACCACTTAACAGACTTGAACTCTTAAAATCATACGACGACGACGACGATTCAGTGAAGTCACCACAGGTTGAGGCACGCTGGGATACCTGTCGTCGGGTGGTCCGAGGAGACGAGTGTCCCAAGAGATCCGTTCTTGTGACCTCACCCAACGGTAAAGGAAGAGGTTACATAATAAAAAATATTAAATTTTCGTAATTATGTCACCTTCTCGTTTCTCCAAAGATATTATATGACTCGACATGTAACAATAAGAGTTCATTGTGACGTAAGTGTTTAAAATGAAGCTTTGAGTAAAAATGAAAAAGGTGATACTAACCAAAATAGTACTAATAAAATCTTTATGTCAGTAATGAAACCTTCTAGTGGAGTAAGTTGAACGGGAGAGGAAAAAGGTTTTTGTTTTGACTTCGATGAAATCGTCGCCACTTCAGACAGATTAAAAGTGAAAATGAAATTATTAAAAGTCAATGTATTTATAAATCTTTTACACATTAATAATAATGGATTAATAATAGATTCAAAAAGTTTAATTCTAAAATAGATTAAATTAAAGTATTTTGATCAGAAGCGTCATTAATATCAACTAAAGAAGACGTCAATTTAAATGGTTTTATCGATATCATAACCACATTGGGACTCTACCAAAACCAACAACAAAAAACTAACGACGATGGGTTTCTAACGATGTATCGTAATTCAGAAAATCCTCCTTTTCCGGGAAAAGTAGAGGTTCATCTATGGGTCAGACGGGTCACTACTGTCACCAAGAGAGAGTCATTTGGACTGTGTGATTTAGACGTATCTGTATTTTATTGAATATTGAGTCCCCATTCTAGACTCACTCGAGTCGCGTGTGGAAGAAGGGAATGGTCGAGACACTAACACCCGTTCAGTGACTTGGATGTCAACGAAAATTCATCTCAGCTACCATATGACACTCCAGTACTATCAGTACACAGACATTCCAAGGGGTTTGTCACGGATCATGTATAATCTACGAATTGTTTAAAAAGTACTTTCGAGAAAACAATGAACATACTTTATCTCCGTTCCTTTTCATTACAAAAAGTAATCACAATCTTTCAAGGGACGTCAATTATTCCCTGACCTGGTTACACCAATAATTATGTCGGGGAAAATGAGACTTTTGAAAGGGTCAACTTGTTACTTAAAATCGTAGTGAAAATAATTTGACTTTTATCTCTTATTGACGTTCTATCAATCTCGACGACAGTAAAATGATTTTCGGGTTCTTCGGTGACCCACCGTCATATCAAGTTGACTCCCCAAAAAGAGAAGAATTGCTATTTTACTGTTTAAAATAAATAAGTCTAGGAACGGTATAATAAAGTGAAACATTTCTAGGGTCCCTTTTAAAGACTATTTATTTAAAGTCTTTTAGAGGACACACAGGTAATGGTGTAAAGGACTTTAACCACCACCAATTTAAAACTCAGGAGTCTTACATGATGGGTCAAAAACCCAGAGAAAGGTAACCCCGATATCACCTATGTAGATCACTTGGGTCTAACGAACTTAAATTAAAGACTTTCGATTATCGTTCTAGAAACTCTTACGAATAATAGAAGAACTAGTTCACTATCACACTTTGTCTACGTCACAACAACGAATTATTATAGAACATTCACTATCCTTTGTAATATAACCTTTAATGAAAATTTATCTCAACCATTGATTTATTCTACTGACAATTTTACACAACTTATCTTAGGTCTACCCTTTTTGGACTACTAAAGTAAGGTGTGAGGCCACTAGACGGAAGATCATTTCAGTTACTTTTCAGTGAACCGTGGGATCTTCTCAGGTTTAGTAGTCTAAGTGTACCACTCAGACTACCGCTTGTTCTTCGTCTTTTCCTCTTTTTTTTTCTTCTCTAGGGTTGTCTTTGTGTCTTCGATTATTATTTCAAATTCCATCCAAGAGCCAAGAAATGTTGTCAAACAATTAAATATTTTTCTAAATATCTGAGAAGTCGAAAGACCATCTTCCACCTTCATTTTGGTTCTGTACGTACTGAAAACCGTGGACCTATTTACTATCGCCGTTCTATCATTTAACTAAAAATCTGGAGGAATCAAACTCTGCGGAGACATTGTAGGTCTCTCGACAGACTTGTACGTGCCTACTTCCAGAATTCAGATCTTTACAATTGAACTCATAGTAGTTTTATGATCATCATTAAATTCAGAATCTTCTCTACTTCATTGGATCTTTTTAATGAAACCCTTTGTAATTTATATATTCACATTCACTCTCTCTTCGGGTGTTTCGTCTTACTCCTTTCTTACTAATCTTTCCATACGTCTCTTCGTCTTCTTAGGTTATAGGGTCTTCGCACGTACGGTTCAGCGAAATCAGCAGAGGCTGAGAAACACTGGGATACCTGACATCGGGCGGTCCGAGGAGACAGGTACCCTAAGAGGTCCCCTCTTTTGATCTCACCAAGTCATCAAGTCAAGTCCATTGGGTCCCTGACCTGGACGCCGAGGACGCAACGTCCGCCTAAGGAATCGCGACTCGGGGACCCCTTCGGGACCTCATCTCTCGTAGTTCCTGACTGAACCAGATCTTTTCTCTTTTTGCAGGAAACTTAAAACGTCTGTCCCTCAGGAACTATGGGAAAATCACCAATCTGGTCTCAAAGTCCTCCACTTTGAGTCTAATGTTCTCCTACTTTTCACCACGTGTCACACATACACCAACCCTCTACTTTACTTTTCGTCTTTAATTTACTATCCTACCACCGATGTGTGACTGAGAATTAACACTCTCTAGACATCACCACTGCAAAAGGAATTCTCCTTGAGGTTTTCTTATGGTTGTTCCCATTCACTTATCCAATGAGTAAGAGACATCCTTCCATCCCGAAAGTAAAAGATATTCCAAACTGACATCTAGTCAACGACAGTCCTTTCTTCAGTACGGAAAATCGGAGTCGAATGAGCAGACATTTCTTTAATTCTAACAAACGACTCTCCTTGAAACCCCTCGAACTGTTGTAATTGTCTGAGTTTATTAGGAACTCGGTCCCACCCTCTCCTTTACTGGTTCTTTCTCAACTGTCCGCCACGACGACTCACAGGTCGGTACCACCCTTTCATTTTGGCTGTAAAATTATCACAATTATCATAACGACCTGAAGGGGCTATCGCGTCGTGCATTTCTTAGGTGGACGGTTACCTACGTCCTCTACGTTCTCTGAACCCAAACTAGGGACCCAACCCTTCCAGGGAACCTCGTCCCGTACCGATGGGTGAGGTTATGAGAACGGACCCTTTAGGGTACCTGTCTCCTCGGACCGCCCGACGTCAGGTACCCCAGAGTCTGTGGTGACTCGTGCGAGTGTGTCCATCATCACGAGCAGGAGGACGAAAACCCTGGAAAGATCCTTGTTAGTCCTCGGACCTACGGTTTCACCTGTTCTATGCATAGTAACTAGGTGCCAACTCATGACCGGACTCTCCACTTACTTGTAGGTCCTACGACCTCTCTCCCGTGAACGCCGGAAGGGATCCCAGAACAGAAACGGGCGTCGAAGAGATGGGTGGGGTATTTAGAACCACCTTGAATCCCACTTCTTGCATAGGTCAAACATCTTCTCGTCGTCGTTGTGAAAAACACATTGTAGATAGAGTCACAAATATCAAGTTAAATCCATTGGGTCGTAGGTTAAACCCTGTCTATAATAATTGAGGTTCGTTTGTTTTATAAAGTTTCATAGGCCGGTGAACGGTCTCTTTAGTCATTTGTGGAACCACAATGACCAGATATTATAAAGATATAAGTCTAAACTAGTAACGAAATTCGTTTTATACCTCAGTATGACATTATTCCAAAATAATAGTGAAACGTTAAATTAGACAGTGTCTCTTACAGTAATTCAGAAGTAGGTGACTTTATTCCCCACTTATCATAAGGTACTACACTTATATGTCACTAATTAAGTCGGGACACCTCGACTTTAAAACTTATTAGTGATTTCCCTGGTCCTCTTCTTTATTGACCTCCGTACAATGAATCGCCACAATCAGAGACGACTTTAACCTATGGTATTTAAGACTTCCGAGTAGTCAAACATACAACACACTAAGAAAAAACCATTGTGAACTGTCTGGTTACCAACCTATCTGGACCCAACCTCTAAAAATCTAGAAAATGTTATCTGTCCGTATCCCTGTTTCTATAAATTCCCTCGATCGTTTCCTTACAGACACTTCACTAAGAGACACCCGACCCCGGACCATTACTTCTTATACTTCAGATCTACTCTGGTCGTCTGAGTCTCGTGTCCTTTAATTCCATTGTCTCTATCGTCGTTCCAACTTGTCCTTCATAGCATCTTCGTTCCCTCGGTCTTTCGGTTACCTCATTGTAACACAACCTGAACCTTCTAAAGTGTTTAATAACAACTTAAAATTTTAGTTTACATCCTTTTAGTACTTATTTCGTATAAAAACTTCCTTTACAATAAGTCGTTTTTTCTTTTTTTCTAAAGTGTTCACCCCGTAAAGACTCACTACTGGATTAAGTTTAATTGTCCTTGTATTTACACTCCTAAATGATGAACTTATGATGGATACGGCGTCCACGATGTACACTCCTTTTTGGAATGATCCAATGATTTTATATCACTTCCGGTTTCAGTTACCAAAACACGTAGTGTTTTGACTCCCAGCCCTTAAAAATTCGAGTTCCTACTGGTGCTCTCGAACTCATCTCTCGTGTGCCACGGACTCAACGGTGACAGCGGTACAGGTACCTCGTCACCGGTCTTCAGCAATCTAGTGGTTCCTACCTCCTGTTGGCGTATCTTCCACCATGTCCAGAGTCTCCTCCGCAAATCATTTTGCAAGAGTCATTTTTACAAAGTAAAATTTTTACTGTACCAGACCTTCGTCAGTACTAACGATCTCTTTCGACTACGACACAGGACCAAGACACTATCGTCGTCGTATTCTCTTACGTAATCGTAGGTAAGGTTCTTAACGTTTGTCTTGTCAGGGTCCTGACGGTGGGCACCATCATGTCAAACGTCTCTCCGATTTGGTTCGGTGTCCCGAAACAATAGGGTCAACTTCCTCCACGGCATTTTCGTGGTCGAGAGGGGTCCCCGAGACGTCTTCGACGAAGAGGAAGTCCCTACACAGAAAGGAATTAAAGTACAGTAATGGTCAACATATCCGGTCATTTAAAGACCGTCACAGGAGTTGCACGTTTACCTAAAGACAATTGAGACTAACCGACTCACAATCGACAATCAGCACGGGCTGAAAAACGTTGGGGTGCCTGACATCGGTTGGTCGGAGAAGACTGGTACCTTAAGAGGTCCGTGGTTACGACCTCACTCATCGGTAAGGGAAGAGGTCCCCTTAGAAGGGTTGGGTCCCTAGTTTGGACTCAGAGGACGTAACGGTCGCCTAAGAAATGGTAGACTCGGTGGTCTTCAAGAAGAGCATCCATTACCCATATCTTCCCGGGTCACTGTACCGTAATTTAAGTCTTCCCCGCGTCATATTTCCTTCCAGTGACAACCTGTACACTCCTTCCTCTCTTTCGTCATTTCACCTCTTCTCTCCTTTTTATCCCGGACACGAACAGAGTTCACACTTTGTCCATCTCCCCAGTACCACATAAAATTGTCGGAACCGGTACCATACAATCGTAAAATCTGTATTACTTTTTGGATTAGTTCGTAATTTCTTCAGGAAAGCACATGTAAACAACACAATACACGTTTAAACTTGATAACGCAATTACATAATAAATATCTAGTCATTGTTCTGACACCCCAGCGATTCTCAGCCTGTGTTGACTCGCTGAAGTGAAAGTGAAAAGTGAAAGTACGTAACCTCTTCCTTTACCGTTGGGTGAGGTCACAAGAACGGACCTCTTAGGGTCCCTGCCCCCTCGGACCACCCGACGGTAGATACCCCAGCGTGTCTCAACCTGTGTTGACTTCGCTGAATCGTCGTCGTCGTCGTTCTGATATAATTTCTTTAAAAACCGGGACCGTCAAAAGAAACTCCAAACAATGATTATAAAGAACTGAAACTGTAAGATCCTTTTTTTATTTTTATCATTATTTTCTTGACTTGGTCTTTGTGTCTTTCTTTTTTTATGGGTTCCCTTCTTAAGTAGTCCAGGTTCACTTCTTTTTGGGTTTCTTTTTTTATGGGTTCCCTTCTTAAGTAGTCCAAGTTTACTTCTTTTTGGGTTTCGAGTATTTTTCGGTTTGGGTATACCTCTTACCGTCCTTTAATTTGGTCTTCAACTCAGGGTCATTCATGGACTTTGAATTAGGTTGTTAATATTCAATTAGGACAGGGTATAATAACATTCATAAAATACAGAGTCATGAAGGCATTTAACATCATGAATTAAAGTCCTTATGCCACGAGTAATTTTTCACATCGAGTAAAGAAAATAAAGATCTCACCAAAATAAAAGCGATTAATTTATAAAATTTTACATTTGATTACAAATAAAAAATTTCATTTTGATTCGTAACGAAAGTAAGAATGTTTCTGTTCTGCAAAGACAACTGGTGTGATTGTACGGTATATGTACACTCATAAAAGTGTGAGTGGTACCAATAAGACACTCTCTTCGTTTACAGACGTATAGATCATGTACGGAGTACCTTAGATAGATTTCCGTTCTTTTGTCGGGAACAAAACAATTACATAACTTTTACCGAATACTGTGAAGTGGGTTCCAAAATTCAAAAATAAGTATTTCGTCTCGTCAAAATAGTTGATTTGTTCCAGTACCATCTTTACAATGGACCAAATGTACTAATCGAATACACAAGTATAGTGAATAACAGAAACCTAGTAAATGTGTTACTTTCCTTTTGCAGTGGGTGTGAAAGTGTGTGACCGCAAAGAATTTACGAATTTTTTATAGACTCACCCTTTTTTCATAGATATACTTAATTTGTCAAAAAGAGGTTTTGTGATCACGACACCTTAGAAAATATCACTTTAATAAGTAACAATCTGACATGACACTACCTTTTCAGTATAAAAGTGTTCCACCTCCTTACGTTCAAAGTCTGTTGAAATATATGTCACGATTACTCTTTACTAAGGAATCACCATCGTATGTCCTATATGGACTTGATAATTTCACAGAAATCGTTTATAAGTCCAAAAGCAATACAATAAATTACTTTGTAATCCTTTATACATAAATTACGACGTATCACGGTCCCTGGTTTCATATAACTGACACATATAACTTCAACGTCTTTATTATCTGACGTAATCAATGAACCCGAGCATTCACTAAATGTTATCCTCTTACCAGAAGAATATGGTTGTAGTGGATATGAAATTTCAACTCTAAAGAATTTTAAACTCATAAAGCAAAAGGGACACTATTCAAATGACTCTTCGGTAAGAAGAATTTGCAGTTGGTCAAATTGTCCACTACCTAACACAGACTGAAGGATTCATCTAAATGACCACTCCAACTTTGAAAAAAAGTATACGGACATAAATAATCACAAAACATAAATGAGAAGACACTTAATAGACAAGTATACGAAATGTTTAAAAAGACAATTCCATAATCAGAAAGGAATGAACCTATTCTAAAGACACATCACGTCTTCGATTGGTAAATAATCATCTTCTTGCACATCAAACTGAAAATTGACACGAATATTACCAAAATCTACACAACCTAAAACATTACAAATAGATCAGACTAAAGAAAAGGAAACACTAGCCAAAATAACGATAATGGGTAAAAGTAGATTTTCAGTTCAAATATGAATATAAAGGAGGACTAAACATACCGGAATGAAGAAAAAACACATTAATAAATTAGGTAGAAATTATTAAAACTATGTAACATACTCTATTCTAAGATTTTATTAAAAAATGGAAGGGACCGTTTGGTTAAGACGGTCATGGTAAGAAGGGGGACGGGAAAAAAAAAAGTAAGAAGGGGTAAAAATTCACCGGAAAAAAATTAGACACAAATTGAGAATTTAAATGGTTAAACGGAGACTGATGGATAACAAAGTAATTAGGTAGACAGAAACACTGTCGTGGTATTTCTAAATTAATGACACTAAATTATATAGGAAAATATACTACGTATAACTATAGAGTACCAAATAGGGACATAAAAAAAAGGTTTAAAATAATTCATCAGAGAAGGACAAAAAAGGTTCAATCAGTAAACGTTCGCAAGTTGTTCATATCTTAGATATATTTATGATACTTATTTAATACCGTTGTTATAACAAAAGTCATAAAGTATAAAAGTAGTTTTTTGATAACAAGGGAAAATGACAAAAATGAGTACCGCAAAACATCCTAAAAGATAGGTCGAAAACAGACATTCGGAGTACAAACGTTGGGATCCTGATTTTTGTCACTGCCCGTGTATTATCCACAGACACTCGAGTCAGTGAGTCAGTACAGACTGAGACCCCGAGGTACCTGACGTCAGGCGGTCCGAGGAGACAGGCACCCTAAACAGATCACCAAGTCCCGTGGTTTGTGTCCCCGTGCACCGTCGGGACCTAGGTCCCCCACACAGTGGTGAAATCGAGGCCCGTGATCCTAGGGTGCCGACACACCAGGAGTCGTCTGTGATGTCCCGAAGGGGTCCCCGACAACCCCGGAAGTCCTCGTGAAGGTCCAAGTCGTCGGTCTCCGGCCCTGTCCGTCACCGCCACAGACCGAGACCGGCCCAAGTCTCTGAGTCGACGTCCCGGTGGACTCTACGAACACCCACATCACCCGTCCGTCCGTCGTTCCCGGTCCCAGTCGATGTCCAAGGGGCCGTCGAAGTCCCTGGGACCGATAACCCCACGAAGGAGCACCGACGTGTCAGATGGGGACTCATATGCGTGACACCACCTCCTACCGCAGACCCCAGTCCGACCCCCTTACGGTCACACGACGGCGTCCCTAACCAAGGACTCCTCGTCCCGACACGTCCGGTCACTGTCTTCTGTCCTGGACTAAGTCCGGGTGTTCGGTCGTTGACGTCTCTGGGCCTGACAACCGTAGTAGAGGGCACACGTAACGAGGGGAGACCCGTCACCTCCGACCACTACCCACCGTCCCGTCGTCGTACGTTCGTGTGGCGACCTCCTCGAGCGGGGTTCGCACGGTCGCCGGCACCGCAGTCGGCACCCTCCCGTCAGGTCCGACGGTAGAACGTGTCGTGGGACTCGACTGACGTCACTCCTCCCGCTTCCCTGCCTCCGTCGACCGTAGTCGTTCGTGCTTATCGACACGTGGCTCCATGGACGACTTTAGACCCCGCAGGTGTCGTCGACACTCCAGAGAACCGAGAGAGACGTCGTCGTCTTCGCCGAACAAACAGGTATCGTGTCCGGTGACGGTGAGGAACAGACGAGAGACATCAGGGCCCCAAAAAAAGAGAAAAGGATAGGTAGAGACATCCAGGGTCGAAGCGGTGACACCCACCCCACTTTGGATTCGTCCTGTACCGGGTTTTCTGACGTAGTCGACCCGAATGGGGAGAGCAGAAAAGAACCACTCCCCTCGAGAAAGGTCGACCTTCCAAAGGAGAACAGAGACTCGTAACAGCCGGACCCCTTACCCTACTACGTTTGTTTCCCTCCAACAGAAAGAAGAGAAGAAAACGTTAATAAGAGTACCACAAAGTAGGGTAATACAACGTATTCAAAGGATTTACCTGAGTTCGTCAAAAAGAAGTACCTATGGACAGATTATCAACTAGTAAAACACCCCTACCTCTGATCCAAAAAATTTACAAAAAGGAATAACTTAGTCGAGAATAAAAATTAACAGATAACTTAATGTATAGGTAAATAATTACCTAAAAAGACGACGAAGTAAAGATGGAGAATTAAAAGAAGGAGACTGAGGAGAATTCAAAGAAACACAAACAAGAAATAAGTCCACTTGTGAATTCTGACAACTGTCCCCCACTCCTTCCCCAGACAAGAATCAAGAATGACTTTGACTAATTTCGATATAACACAGAATCATATTAAGACAGGTATATAGTGTATTTGAAACTTTCTACGAAAGAACTAAAGTAACATAAACATTATCAAACTATAGTACACAAACGAATGAAAAAACTGAACCACCAAAAGGTTTTCCTGAATAAAAAGTTTGAGCATACATCCAACCAAACAAAAAAGTGGAAATAATGTAACACAAGTCTATGATATTGGAAATGTCACAAACGTAAAAATTAAACCTTTACTGACACCAAAACTCCTTCACGAATGCATTAATAAAAACTTCAATAAACTTTCCCTCCATATAAGAGACATTATATAAAATAAATATCAGAGAATGGAAAGAAAGTTTGTAGAAAAGGAGACTAATACAGTGTTCCCAAATAAGGGATGAAGTAACTGTGAAGACAATCGAAGGTGAATCCTTAAAGGATACTGGTACTAAAGTCTTTGTCTGAGTAAGAAAGAGAGAGAGTATTAGAATCAATCCTTCATTATGATACTAAACTAGTGAAATAGTTTTATGTTGTGTTTTGTGGTTCTAACACTTTATTCACTCAGACAGTATCTGAAAGAACCTATCTCTAAGTAAACAGGTCGGTAGTTTGGGAAGTAAAGAGTTTAGAAAGAGACGAATCGATTACCTTATAAAACCAAAGTGGACCTTCGTCTCCCCAGATCCCCTTCCTTATATCCAAAATCTATTGTGCCCGGATCCAAAAAACAAACAAACAAAAATAAATAAAGAAACCGACACGGTCCAGAAGTAACACCGAACGTTCTAGATATCAACACCGTACGTTTAATTACTTCGTATACTTAAGAATCAACGTCATGAACCCCAGGTCAAGGGGTTGGTTCCTAACTCGGTCCCGGGGGACGTAACCCTTGTGTCTCAGAATCGGTGACCTGACGGTCCCTTCAGGGACCGGACCCAAAATTAGGTCCATTATAATGACGACATTACCAAACCAACTGGTTCAATAAATTAAAGAGAGATTCCGAGTCGGAGGCGGAGACATTTTTATTACTTTTCGGTTCTTACTTATGGGGTAGTTGAAGTCCCCGACGATTGGAACCTTTCGTGGCAATAACCGTTAGATTCCCTTTCATCGCTTCGTCCTTTTTCGGTTATTTTCAACGTAAACAGCATATACAAATTATGTCATTTCTTTTCAAACCTTCCGTAGACATAAGTCTTGTTTAGTCTAACTTCTGGATAAGGTCATTTTCGTGCGGACAAAGGACGTAGGGGAGTAGTCTAAAACTCCTTTACAATACATTGTAGTCCTAGATAACTCTATCGAAGAAGGAGTGCAAACATAATCAAAAATCAAAACGAAAAAGATCAAAACTTGAGACGTAATGTCTAAACTTTAAAAGAAACAAGAATATAAGAAACATAAATATACAAAAGAAAATACAACAAAAAACGTCAGGATCGTTCGAAGGATTGATAAAGTCAAAAATTTTAGTAATGTCACGAATCTCTAGAGAAAATTCCGACACTCAAATAGATACACATATATCTTACCTGGTACTTTTCTAGAGAGTTATGACAGTGGTACCTGGAGAGACGTGTCAGATACACTCTCCCTTTGTTTGAACAAGTGTACATGAAAATTCTATTAACTTACCTTCTCGTATATAATTTATATTTAAGATTCGTTTGTGTATTTTTAGTACACAGACGTCAATAGTTCTCGGTATCAACTACTCTTTAGTGACACTTCCAGAGACTGAAAACAGAGGCGAAAGGAGACTGAACGGACGGAAAGAGTCCGTCCTAGAGGGGTCAACCATCGTTTCGAAAGTAGAAGAGAGTATGATTGTTTCTAAGGTCGCTATTTCTTCACGACGAAATGGTCAAGGGTTTCACCGGGACAAATCGAAAGTAGTCTATGGGTCAAGGGAAAGGACTCGATTGGTGACACTTAAGACTGACCTGTACTCGACTTAATTCGAGTTTTGAGTCTCTTCTTTCTCCAGCAAAGGTTTCCCCCCTTTTTTTTCTTTTAAATTCCGCAAGATCATGATTTTTTCTGTGATCTTTTCGGTTTTGTCTCGTAAAAATGAGGTCCACGGACCACGTATCAGACCAAATGTCACATGTAAGTCATACCTGCGAGGACAATCTTATTGATGATGAGCTCCTTGAACGGATTGTCAGGTCGCCATTCGGAGGCACGAAGGTTCCAACCCCTACGGTCAAGTCAAGGACCAGTTCCTTGTTTCCTGGGGCGTACGGTACACCACACAGGTTTTCCTTTTTCCTGTTGATGATGAGATCTAGACGGCAATGGAAAGTCTGACGAGGACCGGGGCCCTAGTTCTACTTACTGATGCAATGTGCCCAAGAAGACTCTAACCTCCCCACACCAGAAATGATTGGGAGTGACAAGGATCTACCCCTCAAGAGTCAAGAACTATAGACTCTGAAGATTGTAAATTTAGTAGGGAAACGGAAAAATAAGGAAAAAGAGAGGACAATAGTGAGAAGGAAAGTACGACTGGTCCACTAGAAAACCAAAGTTCACTTTTTGAACTCAATGAAATTTAAAATTCTTCTCCAATTACCTTGAAGGACCGTCAGGTCACCAATTTCTAAGACTTTAAGGTGACGTCCCTCGGACCCAAGTTGGGGACCAACCCCTTGATTGTAGGAGTGTTTTTTTTTTCTTTCCTTCTTCCAATAATCGAGTTTTTAAGGGTCTTTCCAAGAGGGATATTCGGTGTCCTCTCCATCCTTAACCCGACCCGGAGTGTCTATCGACCTTGGTCCGGACTCTGTAACCGTCCTAAGAGGCAGAGGGTAGGACGAAAA
The DNA here is from genome assembly GCA_006410555.1 of Capra ibex. Taxonomy (NCBI): domain Eukaryota; kingdom Metazoa; phylum Chordata; class Mammalia; order Artiodactyla; family Bovidae; genus Capra; species Capra ibex. The sequence continues at coordinate 63,886,434 of SJYO01048061.1, read as the reverse complement.
GAAACGGCCGGAATAAGAGCATAGCGATGTCTTGAGGAAAGAGACTCATCCTCTTGTATACCAGGGGTTGTTCAAAATATACGAATCGGTGATCTCTGCATTTATATTACCAGAAGGACCAGGTACAAGTTTTTCGAGTACCGACCTTGCTTACCGACACCACACTGAATTACGAGAAAGCGTCTGGTCAACTGATACAGTTCCCATCTCTGACACTATCCGAGTATGATTAGCCCATGACTAGAGACCTGATCAGTAGACTAATAAATATTGTCGGTTCATCCATCAGGATGATGTGGTCCTGTAACTCTAAGGTACCAAAAGCAGCACACGACACTTTCGGAAGTCTTAGGAAGAGTCAGGTATCGTTTTAGGGAAAAGTATCTGTGACGAGTAAATATATATAAGAGTATATATTCATGTTCACAAAGGAAGTTACTATATGGGTTATCCTTGTTTTCTTATCTTCCCTAAAAAGGAACATACAGGTGGATATACCTACGAGTCATAGAATTCATTATAATATTTTAGTCATAAAATTTTATTAGTGGAAGAGGTTTTACTGGTCGAAGATTAAAGGTCATAATAGTAATCTTTCTACTGGTACTCCAAAACCACCTGAGTATAATACATTTTCAAACAAAATGTGACAGTTTATCACCAAAATAAAAAAAGAAAGACAAGGTCACTCCTCCATCTAAACCTCGAAGGTTCGTGACTTTTACTTATACACAGTTGAAGCCTCCGACTACGACGACCCCTTGGGGTTGACCAAAAATTTCTTTTTTGTCAGTGAAGAGAACCTCAGCACCGTCTACCTCACCGGGGTCAGAAGTTTTTCTCTTCTTAACTTTTACCTTTCAGATCTTTAAATTCCGTTGCTCCACTACTAGTCATTAATATTCTTTCGTGAATTACACACGAAAAACCTGTATTACCTCTGACATGTAGAAATTTTCGAGGAAACACAAACAAAATGTAATAAATTCACTATTTTTAAATCTGAATGAGACTTACATAAAATACACTTAAATTTTATTTAGAAAAAGTACACTTTAACTAAAAACAAGGATTTTACCTTCGGACGGTGTAACGTAATATTATGTCACATAATAGAAGTCACAGGTTTTTGACCATTAATACAGTATTATATTCTACGATACATAGACAATAAATTTTGTAAATAAGGTAAGAAGGAGAATACTTGTATGAACATGACGTGACTTTTACTTAATGGAAACGTGTGACTATAATAGGTTCTTTATTCTTAATATGGTGTTTTCTCTTCTAAGCATCAGGTACTACTAAGTCAAAACTCCTAGGACAGTCTTTCCGACTACATCTTTCATGTACGTATAGAACGAATGAAAAAAGTTGAATTCCAGTTCCTGGTTCTTGGTCCTGACATCGAGTCCATCACCAATTATCCCTTACTTTTAGCCTGGTTTCCTTCCATTCGCATAGACGGACCAAGTCACGTTTCGTTGTCAGTAACGTAGCCGTAAAAGTGGAAGTCGGTCCGTGACACGATCCTTGACCCCCACATTGCCAAGAAGTGTTTAAGAGTAAGTTTGTCTTAGAAAAAGGGGTCAGTACGTGAGACACGTGGCCGGAATATACATGACCTTTTATAAAAAATCCCAAATAAATTTTGAGGCATCTACTTCAGCACTTGTTTTTATCATTCCAGAGACTGAAGCCACTTTTCAAAACCACAAAGAAGTCTGTCTAACCTTTAAAGGGTAAAGGACCAATTTAAAGAACTTTTCACCTTGAAAGAATAAATTAGGTAAACTTTATCCATGGAAGGGAAATAATAAGGTTTAAGAATTCTAATATAAAAAATATTCAACATGTCATCAATTGTAAACCGTCATTTATAAACAGAAAAATTCCAATGATCACATGTACATTCTTTTAATATCGAATAATTTTTGAAAATACTTTCAGTTAATTTATCAAAAATAAAAAAGAAGATTATGACTAGTCACAGTTGAATCGCAACCACTCTCTCATAAACCTCTGAACATAAACAAATCACATGAATAAACTCATAAAGTGCTTATATATCGTAATACCTCTTCATGTAAGACCTTCGGGTAAACAGTAGATCGATTATTCGTCACGCAAAACCATGATCCGAAAGGAGTTAACCTTTTCGATTATTCTGGTATTTACCTTATGACGATACAAAATGTGTGTATAAACCGAATATATTTTATACGTTTAAATTTCTGTAAAAGTTTTGGTGTGGAATAAGACACTTCACAAAGAGACTACGTAATAGAGGAAATGGAAACGTTCTGCTGTTATAAGGGTTCAAATTTCCAGTCAAACGGAATTTGTCTCTGATCAAAATTCCTAAACGAGTCCTTTCTGAACTGTTTGTGTTGTTAAAATCATTTAGTTTAGTACTTTTTATTATGAAAAGATAAACGAAACTTTCTTATTCATCTTTTATATGGTCGAAATTGAAGGACCTAAAAACGTCTTCAATTTATAAACTATGGAGAAGAAGGTAATGGAAAGATAATGGAATAAAACGTATATGAAAAGATATATATACGTATACGTCTTCGAGTCAGTACAGGTTGGGACACTGGGGTACCTGTCATCGGGTGGTCCGATGAGACGGGTACCCTAAGAGGTCCGTTCCTATGGCCTGACCCAACGGTACGGGAAGAGGTCCTCTGACAGGACTGGGTGTAGAGGACACAGAAGACACGACCGCCCACCTAAGAGATAGTGACGTGGTGGACCCTTCGGGAACACACACACACACACACACACACACATATATATATACATCTAATGTTTTAGTTACATAAAAATAATATACATATATATACACATATATATATATATTTGTCTCTTCATTCACAAAAAATTTTTTTCGGGGTTATTAGATACTGGAGAAGGGGATAACGCCGACACCCACAAAAGGGGGATTCGAAAAATTGTGACACCCATGTACACCTATTAGGAATCCTGTGGACCTAGGTATAGTCGGGCGTCCGAAGAGATCACCACCACGAGCTCGAGATCTCACACTCGACTCCTCAACGTCATATGTCCGAGACATCAACACCGTGCACCCTAGAATCAAGGGGCTGCTCCCTAGCTTGGGTCCAGGGGACGTGACCGTTGTCTTAGAATTGGTAACGTACTGGTCCCTTCCACTTCCACTTTCAACGAGTCAACACAGGTTGAAAAACACTGGGGTACCTGAATCAGGTACTTTAAAAGGTCCGGTCTTCCGGAAAGGGAAGAGGTCCCCTAGAAGGGTTGGGTCCCTAGCTTGGGTCCAGAGGATGTAACGTCCGCCTAAGAAATGGTTGACTCGGTGTTCCCTTCGGACCTACTGGTCCTTTCAGGGGGTTTAACAATTCCTCATTTTTTGATTAGTTTCAAATCAAGTCAACAAGTCAGTACAGGTTGAGACGGTGGAGTACCTGACGTCGTATGGTCGGGAGGGACAGGTAGTCGTTGAGGGTCTCAAATGGGTTTGAGTACAGGTGACTCAACCACTACGGTAGGTTGGTAGAGTAGGAGAAAGCAGGGGAAGAGGAAGTTAGAAAGGGTCGTAGTCCTAGAAAAGTTTAATCAGTCGAGAAGCGTAGTCCACCGGTTTCACAATCTCAAAGTCGAAGTTGTAGTTGGGAAGGTTACTTATGAGTCCTGACTAGAGGAAATCCTACCTGACCAACCTAGAGGAACGTCAGGTTCCCTGAGAGTTCAGAAGAGGTTGTGGAGTCAAGTTTTCGTAGTTAAGAAGTCGCGAGTCGAAAGAAATATCAGGTTGAGAGTGTAGGTATGCACTGATAACCTTTTTGGTATCGGAACTGATCTACCTGGAAACAGTTGTTTCATTACAGAGACGAAAAATTATACGATAGGTCCAACCAGGATTGAAAGGAAGGTTCCTCATTCGCAGAAAATTAAAGTACCGACGTCAGTGGTAGACGTCACTAAAACCTCGGGGGGGTTTTATTTTAGACGGTGACAAAGGTGACAAAGGGACAGATAAAGGGTACTTGACTACCCTGGTCTACGGTACTAGAAGCAAAAGACTTACAACTCGAAATTCGGTTGAAAAAGTGAGAGGAGAAAGTGAAAGTAGTCCGAGAAATCAAGAAGTGAAGGACGGTATTCTCACCACAGTAGACGTATAGACTCCAATGACTATGAAGAGGGTCGTTAGAACTAAGGTCGAACACGAAGTAAGTCGGGACGTAAAGTTTCATCACCATGAATGAAAGTGTGTCCATGTAGTATAAATTTGACCTCAAGCAAAGACCAAGAGGCAACAACATGGTCATGGTATGTCTACCGTAAGAATGCAGAAGTATCATACAAAATTGTAGGCCATTTCGTCCATGGGGAGTATGATGAAAAGACAAAGTCTTACGAGGATACATACTAAAGTTCAACGGTGGAGACGGACAGGGGGTTTTATGAGAAAAGGGTATGGTGTTGGATAACTTAACCATTATTAACGGTAGTAACAAAAACTGTAATTAAGAAGAGTAGATAGCTGTGACAGAAAAGTCAATCACTCCAAAAAAAAATAAAGGGAGATTTCAACACAGCAAAAGTGGGGTTACCCGGGATATATATGTTAAGAACTATACATTCGAAGGACTCCCGTTCCCGGAACAGATAAAACAAGTGTGTAGTATTCATGGACCGGATAACATTCGTGAATTATAAAATCCCTTACTTACTCTTTTTATCATCTTCTTTTCCTCCCTTTTTTCTTTATATCTACTGAGTTTTAATGTTGACCGACAGTAAAAAGTGGTCTAATGGTTTGTAGTCAAACAATCACAACCACTTTAACACCCTTTTGTCCACTAGGACATACGACAATTAATTTCGGATACGTTATTTAAAAAAAAAGACATAAAATACTACAAGGATGTAGAATTTTTCAAACGTCGGACCTCTCTGACGAAGAGGGTCCTAATGACGATGACGGTGACGATTCAGCAAAGTCAGCACAGGTTGAGACACGTTGGGGTATCTGCCGTCGGGTGGTCCGAGGGGGCAGGGACCCTAAGAGGTCCGTTCTTGTGACCTCACCCAACGGTAAAGGAAGAGGTTACGTACTTTCACTTTTCACTTTCACTTCAGTGAGTCAGCACAGGCTGGGAGTCGCTGGGGGGGAATCTTGTTTCCCGAACGAGTCCTCGTGTAGAAAGTGTATGTATCGTCGATTAGGATCCAAAGAACGACGTTAGTGGAGAAATAGCTTAAGAGCGAGTGGTCAGGTTATAAAGGAGACGGGATTCCGTAGGGTCCCGTCCTATAGTCCGTTGATCTCTGGTGAAGATATCGAGTTTCAGGTGACCTTAACAAGTCTGACTCACTCACTCACTGACTCACTCACTTTCAGCGAGTCAACGCAGACTGAGACGCTGGGGTACCTGATATGTCAGGTTCCTTAAGAGGTCCGGTCTTATGACCTCACCCAAGGGAAGAGGTCCCTTAGAAGGGTTGGGTCACTAGTTTGCATCTAGAGGGTGTAACGTCCACCTAAGAAATGGTCGACTTGGTGTTCGCTTTAGGTTCTTATGACCTCACCCATCGGACAGGGAAGAGGTCCCCTAGAAGGACTGGGTCCTTAGTTTGGTCCCAGAGGACGTAACGTCCACCTAAGAAATGGTTGACTCGATAGTCCCTTCTGGATAACAAGTCTGATCGGTTAGGATCTAACAAATAAGAGGGGATGGAACGGAAAGGGCGTGTTTGGGGTTATTTCTGGAACTGGATCTGGAAAGGGAACGAGGACACGAGACGGTCTTAGACCACGAATGGGACATCGGGGTTCACCGTACACCAGTGGAGGTGAGAACTCTAGACAGTCTTATTATTTGCAGGAGGGTTCGGAGCCAGAGTACACCGGTGTGGATGAAAATGATACAGTATAGGTTATGCATGTAAACATCTTGTCATGTCTACCTATGTTGGAGGTTATCTCGTTCAAAAGTTTTATGGTTCCAAATTTTCGTGTATAGACAATTACATTAACCTCTTCCTTTACCGTTGGGTGAGGTCATGAGAACGGACCTTTTAGGATGCCTGCCTCCTTCGACCATCCGATGTCAGGTACGCCAGTGTTTCTCAGTCTGTGCTGCCTCGCTGAAGTGAAGTGAAGAAGTAATTACATTATCGCCCAGTAAGGTGAAGTTTTTAAAATAATAGGATATCCACGAGAGTGTGTACGATCTTTACTGTCCATATTCCAATTAGATTGTAATAAGGATTTAGTCTAACCTTCGTAGGAATCACAGAGAGTTATATTTTGACCAATTTAGTCAACATGAAGAAATTGTTACTTTGAGTCTTTCCTTTTCGTTTTTTTTTTTTTTTTTAGGGAAAATTTTAACGTAGGTTTTATATATTTAATTATCATTTTTATGAATCCTCATTCGGACTGGTTCCTCCACTTTCTGAATATTCGACTCTTGATATTTCACAATTCTTTTAACTTCCAAAATTTCTTTACCTTTTTATAGGGTACGAGAACCTAACCTTTTCAATTATAACAATTTTCCCTGTATGATGGGTTTCTTTAGATATCTAAATCACACTAAGTACCAGTTTAATGGGTATTACAAAAAGTGTCTTGATCTTGTTTATTAGGATTTTAATTGAACCTTGGTATTTTCTGTGTCTTAACGGTTTCGTTAGGACTCCTTTTTCTTGTTCCGTCCTCCGTATTGGGAGGGTCTGAAGTCTGTTATGATGTTTGAATTTCGTTAGTTTTACCACACCCTAACCGTGTTTTTGTCTGTATACCTAGTTATCTTGTCTCTCAGGTCTTTATTTGAGTATGTGGATGTCAGTTAATTAGAAACTGTTTCCTTCGTTCTTAAATGTTATCCCTTTGCTTAGGGAAATCGTTGACCACAACTCTTTCGACCTGTCGACGTACATTTAGTTACTTCAATCTTGTGTGGGAGTATGGTATGTGTCTGAGTTTTACCGAACTTCTGAATTTCGTAATTCTGTATCTGAATTTCTGTATTTCGTACTGTAGTATTTTGAGGATCTTCTCTTATAAAAGACTGTATTTAGTATGGTCACAAAAGAATCCAGTTAGAGGGTTTCTTTATCTTTATTTTCGTTTTTATTTGTTTGCCCTGGGTTAGTTTGAATATTTCGAAAACGTGTCGTTTCTTTTGATATTTGTTCGACTTTTCTGTTGGATACCTGACCCTCTTTTATAAACGTTTACTACGTTGGTTGTTCCCGATTTAAAGGTTTTAAACGTTTGTCGAGTATGTCGAGTTATTGTTGTTGTTATTTTGGAGGTATTTTTTGTTGTTTTGGTTAAAATTTTGTCCGTCTACTAGATTTATCTGTAAAGAGGTTTCTTCTATATGTCTACCGATTGTAAGTACACTTTTCTACGAGTTGTAGTCATTAATAATCTCTTTACGTTTAGTCTATATCTCTTACGTTTAGTTTCCGTTTAGTTTATAATCTCTTTACGTTTAGTTTTGATGTTACTTCGTGGTAGAGTGTGGTCAGGCTTTTCATGGTAGAGTGTGGTCCGGTAGCAATTTTTATTGTTTACGATTTCTCCCATCTCTTTTCCCTTGGTTGAGAGGACGTGACGACCACCCTTACGTTTAACCATGTCGGTGGTACCTTTTGTCGTACCTCAAGGGAGTTTTTGAATTTTTTCTTAACGGTATACTGGGTGTTTGGTATATCGGTCTGTTTTGACATTAAGTTTCTCTATGTACGTGGGGGGTACAAGTGTCTTCGTGATAAGTGTTATCGGTTCTGTACCTCTGTTGGATTGACAGGTAGTTGCTCACCGACTACACCACACCGTAAAAGTATTTATATGTACTTTCGATGTGGGGACCTCTTCCCTTGCCGGGGGGTGAGGTCGTCACAACGGACCTCTTTTGGTTCTTGTCTCCTCGGACCGTCCGATGTCAGGAAACTCAGTGTGACTCAGTCTGTGTTGACTCACTGATTGTGAAAAAAAAGTACTTTTAATGAGTCGGTATTTTTTTCTTACTTTATTACGATAAACGTAGATGTATATATCTGAATCTCTATTAGTATGATTCACTTCATCTAGTCTTTCTCTCTGTTTATGGTATGTTATAGCGAATGTACATCTTAGATTTTCTCCTGTGTTTATTTGAATTTCGCTCTCAGCGAGTCAGCACAGCCTGAGAGACGTTGAGGTGCCTGATATGTCAGGTACCTTAGGAGGTCCGGTCTTATGATCTCACGCATCGGTAAGGGAAGAGGTCCCCTAGAAGGGTTGGGTCCCTAGGTTGGGTCCAGAGGGTGAAACGTCCACCTAAGAAATGGGTGACTTGGTAGTCCCTTCGGTTTATTTGAATGGACAACAATAGCAACAGTGATTCAGTACAGGTTGAGAGACGCTGGGGTACCTGACGTCGTGTGGTCCGAAGGGGCAGGAAGTGGTAGAGGGCCTCGAACGAGTTTAAGTACAGGTAACTCAGCCACTACGGTAGGTTGGTAGAGTAGGAGACAGCGGGGGAAGAGGAGGTCGGGAGTTAGAAAGGACCGTAGTCCTAGAAAAGGTTTGTATAGAGGATACTTTGTCTTTGTCTGTGTCTATATCTCTTGTCTTAACACCAACGGCTCCACCGTCCCCCTCACTTGACCCTCAAGCCCTAAACGTCTACGTTTGATAATATATGTCTTACCTATTCGTCGTTCCAGGATAACATATCGTGTTCCTTGACATCAGTTATAGGACGTTATTTGGACTCACGTATCCTATAAACGAAACAGTTTATTTAAACAATAATATAACCCGAGTTTTTATAAAATTTTATAGAACATCAGGTATTTTTCATCCGTAATTTTTTCATTTTTATAAATTTTTGGTATTACCTGTTCTTTTTTATAATGTATATATATATATATATATTGACCAATTTAATTTTTCGTAAGATTTTACTCGAGAGGGACCCCTGAAGGGACCACCAGGTCCCCAATTCTGAGACACGAGTGTTATGTCCCCGGTGTCCAAACTAAAAACAAGGTCCTTGAATCCAGGGAGTCCGACGTCGTCCTTTTTTTTTTTTTTTCACCCTTTCTTGGAAAGGACACCAAAACCTAACTAGACGTTCTATGTGACAATCCATTTTTCTCGTTATTCCAAGTCTTTTCTTTCTTTCCACACGACCAATTTCTGTTTTCTAAAGTACGGTCTGGTTGAGTGCCGGTTTAGGATAAAACATGATTTACCTGGAACCATTCTTGAGTCCCTTCAATAAATTAGGGAGACACGGAGGTAAAAGAATCCATTTTACCTAAAAAAATCTTGTCAACAAAATTCAAGTGTCGTTTAAACTTTCCTTCCATGTCCCTCAAGGAGACATCGGGACAGGGATGTGTGCGTGTCTGAGGTCACAATGGTCATAGGAAGTGGCTCACCCTGTGACAAACGTTGACTACCCGGATACTTGTGGAGTGCTAGTGGGAGCCAGACATTGAAGGTAATCGCAAGCGAGAATTATAACATGACCAGAGGCTCTAAGACAAGGTCCCAACACCGATACTAACCAACAAACAAAAGTAAAATACGGAGACGTAAAGTGAAACCCTTCACTTTACCTGTATGGAAGTTCGATCGATGATTGAACTGATACAGGTCAGATGACTACTCGGGTAGTTGAAGAAGTAAAATGTCACAAAACACAAGAGCCCAAAAAAACAAAACAGGTACAAAACACCGTACACTATAGAATCAAGGGACTGGTCCCTGACGTGAGTGGGGGGGAAGTGATCTTTGTGTCTTAGACTCGCGCCGGGCAGCGGGCCGCGACGCCGCCCTTTTAGGCTGGTCCAGAGGGTCCGCCGCACAGAAAGACAGGACCGCGCGGACGGTCCTAGGGGGCCACCACTACTGCTTCCTCCTCCTCACCAGGCTCCTCGTCGTTTCCAAGAGAATGGCTGTCTGTACGCTTTTCTTCGTGTCAATTGTGACTTCTGCACTTCGAGAATCGGTCCTCCTCAGTAAGTGACGATTTTATGTAGTGTCTCTTTTTACTTCTGTAGCGAGTCGAATTGGACCTTTCTTTTCGTTTCTTCTTCTTCAACCTCCTACTTTTGTCTTTAAGTCACCTCAATCGTCTCCGACCACATCTTCTTTCACTCTTAATTTGGGACAACGACAAACCTCTTTCGTCGGAAGTCGTCCGTCTCACCGATTTTCGTGTATAACGGTTATCTCCCAAGACTTTCCTATTCACCTCTAATTTTCTGTTTTCCAAACCCACGAAAAACATAACATGAGAGGTTCAGTAACTGATGTTTTCGACCAAATTTTCTCTTCACCTTTGAGAATTCGTTTTATCAAGGTACAGAATTACTTTGCGTACTTTTCCCGTACACAAACTTACCATATACAACCTTTAACATAGATAACATAATTATTTTAATGCAATCGTTTTTTTTCTTTGTGTCTTAGAATTGGTGCCCTAGCGGTCCCTCCAGGGGTAGAAATGGCACGAAAATAAAGATCGTAAAGGAAACCCAAAACACTTAAAGGTAGAGACAAATGTAATGAGTAGACAAGGACGTTCAACGGGTGAAAGAGGTAATCTCGGTAATCGTGTACTTAGTATCAATAAAATTTAAAACAAGTCTATTAAGGTTTGGGAGACGGGATAAACACAGACAAAGACTACACACGAAACAGAGAAGTCTCACACAAAGATAGAAAATCGCACGGAAAATTAAAAGGTAACTTTCGGTGTATTCCATATAACCTATTTTCTTTCTTCATTCGTCTCGACGTCACACTCTAACATAAAATAAGTGATCCTCAACTCGTCACAAAATTACAATGGATCTCGACATTCAGGGGTGAGCTCAGGAGAACGGACCCTTTAGGGTACCTACCTCCTCGGACCATCCGACGTTAGGTGTCCCAGCGGGTCTTAGCCTGTGCTGACTTCGCTGAATCGGCGTCGTCGTCTCGATATTCACCGAAAGGCTCTATTATGATCACCATTTCTTGGGCGGACGGTTACGTCCTCTGCACCCAGACTAGGGACCCAGCCCTTCTAGGGGACCTCTTCCTGTACCGTTGGGTGAGGTCATAGGAACGGACGCTTTAGGGTACCTGTCTCCTCGGACCGTCCCATGTCAGGTACCCCAACGTTTCAGTCTGTATCGACTTCACTGAATCGTGCGTGTGTGCGTTTCGACACAGTCACCAAAGTTAAACGAGTTCACGGGAACCAAAACAAAGGGGACAACAGAACCCAAAGAGATCTTTAAGGGGTGGATTGAAAAAAAAAAATTTGTAACCTAACAAAATAATAAAACAAAATGAAATAGAATAAAATAACCGACGTGTCGTACACCCTAGAATCAAGAAACTTGTCCCTAACTTGAGTACGGTTGACGATACCGTCCCGACTCAGAATTGGTGACCTGGCGGTCCCTCTCACGGGATCTTTAGGAAGGAGTTTATCTTAGACTCGGAACGGAAAGAAAGTCGACACTAGGTGACAATGATATGTCCTTGGAGTAGTTGTACCACCCTTGCCTTCGTCAGATATTGGATGGACTACTCATTCAGAGCCAGAAAGACACTCGGACAACGGGACCCAACACTGGAAGTGTTTACGAAGAGTCAAAGGGGAGAAGGGGCGAATCCACTGTACCCTTCTGACCTCCCGTGACCTCAACTGACAAAGGGAGGAGGAGGTAATCGATACCCAGACTATTTTGTTAAAGGGAACTGTCGTCCGGAATTACACCTTTTCCCTTCGAGATCGTCCATAAAGTTTTATGATGAAAGATTATTTTTTGATTTTTTTTTTTTTTTTTTTATGATGAAAGAGGGGAAAACGTATAAAGTTTTCTCAATTAAAAGGGACCGGTTTGTTCTCCCTTCAAAAGAGTGATACCAGAAGTGATACTCCGTGGAAACCACGCACGCACGAGTCAACACAGACTGAGAAACACTGAGAAACCTGACATCTGACGGTCGTAGAAGACGAGTACCCTAAAAAAAATCCGTTCTTATGGTACATCAACGAATGGTAAAGGAGGAGGTCTCGTGGAAGGACTGGGTCCCCAGCTTGGCTCAGAGGACGCTTAACGCGTAACATCCGTCTAAGAAATGGGAGACTCGGTGACCCTCAGAAGTGCCACTCTTGACTATTACAAGAGTCTCCGTCTCCATTTTAGTTTCTGACCCAAGGGTCCTCAGTCGAGATTTACTTAGGCGTGAGGTCGGTGAACGGTTAATGTAAGACTCACAAAGATATTCAGGACCGAGGTCGCGAAAAATGCTATAAAGTCCATTCGACTGAAGACAAGAGACTTAAATAGACAGAGAGGTCAAATCCCTTAGCACCCAACAGGAGACTGGAGTCAAAAGACTAACTAGATTCAATAACTAAAAATTCAAACATGTTGAATAAAGAGGAACACTATCTACCTCACTACTGATATTCGAGAAATGTACAATTTCGATATTTTTTGAGATGGTTAAAATAAAAAATGAATATAACCGTCTCCTCCCCTCTCCTAAGTCTTAGAATCAAGGGACTAGTCCCCAGTCTGGGTACGTCACCTTCGTCTCTCAGAATTGGTGACCTGACGGTCCCTTCAGATATGGAACTGGTTAAAATTTACTGTAAACAATGTTTATCTTAGTACAAAGAGATGTTACTTATATAACTTCGGGATTGGGGGATCATGAAGTTATAATGACTTGAACGTTTGTCCCGGAAATTTCTCTCTGAATGAGTGAGTGATTCAATTTTTACTCCGTTAATCGTACCCGATATTAGACATACTGATGTCAAGAAAATTCTTCCTCCAATCCTATATGTCTCTCTCTGGGACCTATACGTGTTGGTGTCAAGTCAAGTCAACGAGTCAGCACAGGCAGAGAAACGCTGCGGTACTTGTCGTCGTGCGGTCCGGAGGGACAGGTAGTGGTTAAGGACCTCAAGTGGGTCTAAGTGTAGGTAGCTCAGTCACTACGGTAGGTCGGTAGAGTAGGAGACAGCAGGGGAAGAGGAGGGCGGGAGTTAAGGAGGGTCGTAGTCTCAGAAAAGGTTACTCAGTTGAGAAGTGTACTCCACCGGTTTCATGACCTCAAAGTCGAAATCGTAGTAAGGAAGGTTTCTTTAGGGTCCCAACTAGAGAAAGTCTTACATGACCAACCTAGAGGAACCTCAGGTTCCCTGAGAGTTCTCAGAAGAGGTTGTGGTGTCAAGTTTTCATAGGTAAGAAGCCACGAGTCGAAAGAAGTGTCAGGTTGGGAGTGTAGGTATGTACTGGTGACCTTTTTGGTATCGGAACTGATCTGCCTTGAATCAGCCGTTTCATTACAGAGACGAAAACTTATACGATAGATCCAACCAGTATTGAAAGGAAGGTTCCTCATTCGCAGAAAATTAAAGTACCGACGTCAGTGGTAGACTAAAACCTCGGGGGGTTTTACTTCAGACTGTGACAAAGGTGACAAAGGGGTAGATAAAGGATACTTCACTACCCTAGTCTACGGTACTAGAAGCAAAAGACTTACAACTCGAAATTCGGTTGAAAAAGTGAGAGAAGAAAGTGAAAGTAGTTCTCCGAAAAGTCAAGTAGGAGTGAAAGACGGTATTCCCACCACAGTAGACGTATAGACTCCAATAACTATAAAGAGGGTCGTTAGAACTAAGGTCGAACACGAAGAAGGTCGGGTCGTAAAGAGTACTACATGAGACGTATATTCAATTTATTCGTCCCACCGTTATATGTCGGAACTGCATGAGGAAAAGGATAAACCTTGGTCAGACAACCAGGTACAGGTCAAGATTGACAACAAAGGACTGGACGTATGTCTAAAGAGTTCTCCGTCCAGTCCACCAGACAATAAGGGTAGAGAACTTCTTAAAAGGTGTCAAATAACACTAGGTGTGTCAGTTTCCAAAACCGTATCAGTTATTTCGTCTTTATCTACAAAAAGACTTTGAGAGAACTAAAAAGGTACTAGGTCGCCTACAACCGTTAACCTAGAGACCAAGGAGACGGAAAAACTTTTGGTCGAACTTGTAGACCTTAAAGTACCAAGTGTATAACGACTTCGGACCGAGCCTCTTAAAACTCGTAATGAAATGATCGTGCACTCTACTCACGTTAACACACCATCAAACTCGTAAGAAACCGCAACGGAAAGAAACCCTAACCTTACTTTTGACTGGAAAAGGTCAGGACACCGGTGACGGTTCAAAAGGTTTAAACGACCATATAACTCACGTCGTGAAAGTGTCGTAGTAGAACATCCTAAACTTTATCGAGTTGACCTTAAGGTAGTAGAGGTGATCGAAACAAGTATCACTACGAAAGATTCCGGGTGAACTCAAGTGTAAGGTCTTACAGACCGAGATCCACTCACTAGTGTGGTAGCACTAATAACACCCCTATAGGGTGCAGGTTCCATTCTCTTTGGGTTCATTCTACCATCCACAACGTTCTCCCGTAGTCTCCCGTCTGTGAGACTTTGGTATTAGTGTCTTTTGATTAGTTAGATTAGTGTGATCCTGGTGTCGGAACAGATTGAGTTACTTTGATTCGTATTGGTGTCTCCTTTCTGGTTTGGTCGTGTATGGTTCTTCCGTCGGTAGACGTTGGGCTCTCCTCGGAGTCCCCTTTGGTCGAGACGACCGTGGAACTAGAGTCTTAAGACCGGAGGTCTTGAGAATCCTTTATTTAAGGATTCTTCGGTGGGTCACACACTATAAACCAATACCAACGGGTTCGTTTAATTACGTTGTGACATTAAACTCTGTAAACTCTTCAAAAATTCCAGGATTAAGAAATTCTAGAGTTTTTCATAATATGTACGAGTGACATTTTTTACAGTTGTTGTTAGTTCACATACTCCCCCTTTCGATTTCACAAAAGGATTTCAGGGGACAGGTGAAAAGATAGGTCTTCATTGGTCGGTAACAAATCCTACTCAGGAAGACCATAAAGAAAATCTATGGATGTACGTACACTAAAACAAACCTAAAAAATTTTTATAAATAAATAAACCGACTCAGCCCAGAATCAACGTCATGTACCCTAGAAATCAAAGTCGAACACCCTAGTTCAAAGGGTAGATCCCTGGCTTGAACTTGGGGGACGTGACCCTCACGTCTTAGAATCGATGACCCGGTGGTCCCTTCGGGGACAAAGCTAAAAACAAAGGTACTTTTATTCTTAGTGGTCCCTAAAAGACCGCCAAGCACCTATCCTGAGATGACGTCACCCGCCCCCCGCCCCCGCCCCCCGTGTCCAAGATAAGGACCAACCCCTTGATACTCGGATGTTCGACCTATTGTTGGTTTTTTTTTTTTTTTAATCTTAGTGATATTCGTATAACCCTGAAGGGACCATCAAGTAAACCATCTCTTAGACGGACGTCACGTCCTCTGGACCCAAACTAGGGACCCAGTCCTTCTAAGGGTCCTCTTCCTTTACCGTTTGGTAAGGTCATAGGAACGGACCTTTTGGGTACCTGTCTCCTCGGACCGTCCAACGTCGGGTACACCAGTGTACTGACTCGTTGATTGTGTGTGTGTGTATTCGTATAATAAGGGACTGAACTAAAACGACACTTGTTACGTTGTGTCTGCAGTTTGGTCAGGTCTACGAATCAACGTTTCTTGTCTTTGAGGGAGACCATTTCTTTCTTTTTCATTTCTTTCCTTATTTCTGACACTTTTTTCTTAAACAACCCTTCCGTTTCTTGGTTGAGTCTTTTACACGTCCTTCTGGTTTTAAAGAGTTCGTCGGTCTTGATTTCCAGTTTTATTTCAGTCTCGTTTTAATCATTCAGATTATTGTGTAACACCCCTTTACCGTGGTGATGGGTAACGACCACTTTCGTATTTAACCATATTTAAATGACTCCTCTTTGAAACATTTTGGAGTAGTTTTAAGGTTTATAAGTATAGGAAACTCTTTAAATAGGATGTCCATAAAACCGTCTCCGTACCTTCTATCGTTCATGTTTACATGAGTGTTGTCGTAATAAACATTTTCGTTATCTAACATCCAGTCGATTTACAGGTGGTCATGTTTGACTAATTTAATATTATTATGTAAACATTTCGATACTAAAAAGGTCATTAGTACATGTTTAAATTCTCAATCTGGTGTTTCTTCCGACTCACGTTTTCTTGACTACGAAAATTTGACACCGCGACCTCTTTTGAGAACTCTCAAGGAACCTGATCGTTCCTCTAGTTTGGTCAGTTAGAGTCTCCTTTAGTTGGAAGTAACCTTCCTGACTACGACTTCGACTTCGAGGTTATGAAACCGGTAACTCCCGTCATCCTCTTCCCCCACTGTCTCCTACTCTACCAACCTACCATAGTGACTGAGTTACCTGAACTCAAACTCGTTTGATACCTTTTATCCCTTCCTGTCCCTTCAGACCGTACGACGTCAGGTACCTCAGTGTTACTCATCCTGTGCTGTCTCGTTGATTTGATGTTATTTACATTACAGATGAGACATCGGTAGTTTTTTCTCGCTTGTCTAAGGACTGAATCCTATATCTTACACGAGGTTCTAGTCTTCGTTGAATGTATCATACTACGGTGACATCAATTTTTTTTATTATTATTCCCCCCTTTCTCTTTCTATGTATGTGACATTATTCAGGTATTTTATAAAGATTTCCCTATGTATGTGTTTTAATTCTTGTAACCTTTTCTTTGAATCCACAAATCTCCGAAGGGACCACCGAGTCACCATTTCTTAGACGGACGGTTACGTCCCTTGTACCCAGGCTAGGGACCAGACCCTTCTGGGGTGTACGGCACCTCGGTGATTCGAGTACGTGGTGTTGATGACTCGGACGCGATGACGACTCAGGCGTACGGCGATGATGACTTCAGACGTTCGGGTAACGGGTAACGGGTACGAGACGTTGCTCTCTTTGGTGACGGTTCTCTCCGGGAACGTGGTGATCTCTCATCGGGGGCGAAAGTCGTCGATGTCTCTGGGTCGCGTCGGTTTTTATTTAGATATCCTAAAATTTTTCACTGACGAAATTTTTTTTTTTTTTCTTCTCTCTTGATCCACAAATCCCTTGTCCCTGTTCTTCCTGACCTCCTTTGTCCGTCACGCCGCCCCCCTGAAAAGGAAACGTGAGCAACTTAAGACTTGGTTGGCTTGTACTATGGTCCACAAAGCAAACAAACAAACAAAATGACGAAAAAAGAAAAAATTTAACTCCAATTTAACCATATATTATACGACCAAAGTACACACACCTTTAACACAATCAGCGAGTCACCACAGGTCGAGAAACGTTGGGACACCTGACGTCGGGTGGCCCGAGGAGACAGGTACCCTAAGAGGTCCGTCACTATGACCTCACCCAACGGAAAGGGAAGAGGTCCCCTAGAAGGACTGGGTCCCTGACTTGGGTCCAGAGGACGTGCCGTCCGTCTAAGAAATGGTATTAATCTGTAAACACATGTGACAGTGGCGTCACTCAGATCAATGGTAGACAGTGGTATATTTACTGGAGGAAGTGGGTATAGCGAGAGAGGGTGTTGGAGACGGGGAGACCATTGCTCGTTAGACAATAGACATAAATACAAACCAAAACAAGGAAATAAAAAATTTAAAGTGCACATTCACCATAAACAGAAAGAGACAGACTGTATAAGTGAATCATATTAGGGTCACAGGTGGGAACAGTCATTACACGTTGTGTTTATAACTTTCACTTTTCAGGGTAATTTCCCAGAATTGTACGACGCTGAGATGTCGGGCTCTTGTGTCTGCACGAAAGGTGAAGACGACGGTACTGGTCTTTCTTGAGATTTATGGGACGAAGAAACACAGTGAAGAGCTCTGAGTTTCAGGATATTTTCTGACATGTACGAGTACTTAAAACGGATGTTCGAGAGAGAAGGTCCTCAGACTCTTTCATGGACGGGAGTTTGAAAAAGTGAAAACATCTTTTGTGGACCAGGGAACCTCTGAAGTGTTAGAGTCCAATAGGTTTGTCCTTCCCCAAAGTCTACGGTGTGTCAGGTTTGTTGTTTCAGATGTGGTCAAAGGTGAAATTCTGTGTGTCTGGGTGGCGTAAGAAAAATTACCGACGTGTTCTAAGACATCATATTTACAGACAAATGACTTAAACATAAATATTCAAATCCTAGACTTACGAACAACTACTTGTAATTACTGAAAAATTTATATTACCATACTTCGATGTTATAAAACCGGTGAACTACACTTCTCGGTTGAGTAACCTTTTTTGAGACTACGACCCTTTCTCACTTCTATCTCCTCTTCCCCTGTTGTCTCCTACTCTACCAACCTACCGTAGTGACTGAGTCACCTGTACTCAAACTCGTTTGAGACCCTCTATTACTTCCTGTCCCTTCGGACCGTACGACGTCAGGTACCCCAGTGTTTCTCAACCTGTCCTGAATCGTAGACTTGTTGTCGTTATTCCATTAATTTTTGTGACATTATTCGTAGGAACATATATATCCTACATATATTCGTAGAAACATATTATACGAAATAGTATAATCAGACGTGTGTACATGTTTGCACAACCCTCTTGGACACTTTATTCTATCATACCGTTTTAGTATGTTTTAGTACACATATCCTACTAGATATTTTAGGTACATTTTCTTGTAGAAGTTATCTGACCTTCCTTCATACGGTTTTACTTTCATTAGGTTTGATCTTGTACTTTCTTTGTACATTCACATCTAGGTATTTTAGAATTAACAAGGGTACTACTCTATTCCTGCTCCATTTCTGGAACCAATTCGTAGTTTTGTGTATATGCTCAGTTTTTCCTTTACTAGAAGTTTAAGTCGTTCGTTTACTGGTTAGTTCTTATCTGACTTTTTACGTACTTACAAAACGAAACTCACCAATTTAAAATAACAGAAACTTATAGAGAAATTATGTGTATATTTCTTAAAATTAAAACGGGGTTTAAATTCTATATTGAACAATGAGGTTTTTCTTAGACATATTAGATAAAGAAAATAAAAAGTTTAAATACAAATAAAAAAATAACCGCATATTCAAAGGGTTCACCGAGTCACTATTCTTGGGTGGACGGTTACGTTGTCTGAGTCCTCTGCGTCCAAGTTCAGGACCCAGCCCTTCTAGGGGCCTCTTCTTTTACCGTCGGGTGAGGTTATAAGAACGGACCTCTTAGGGTACCTGTCTCCTCGGACTCCCGACGTCAGGTACCCCAGGGTCTCTCAGTCTACACTGAATCGTGTGTGCGTGTGTGTGTGTATCGACTAAATGTTACACAATCCAAGTCTACATGTCGTTTCACTCAGTCAATGTATGTGTGTAGATACGTGAGAAAGAAATCTAAGATAATGGTATATCCTGTAATGTCTCGTAACTTATCCCAAGGTGTGTATCAGATAAAGATTTTGATCTTTTGGGAGTACTCTGGAGAAGTAAGAGGACCTTAACTTAGGTAGAAAGGAGTTCATATCGTACTTTTGTATTTAAATTTTAATAATATTATGAGAATTAACAAGACTAAACAAAACTATGTTGTTATAAACGAAGCTACTCTTCATACTATACAAAGGAAAGAATACCCGAGGACACGAAGTGTCCACTAAATTAGTATTGCGATTTAATAGTGTACACCGGATGGCCCTAGTAATAGATGAATGAGTGTAATACCGAATAGTAGCGACCCAACAAATTTTATTACTGTGTCCTCCAGAGTTTTAACTTTTCGTGATAGTCTTCGTTAGTAAAGTACTTTAGAAACGGCTGGACTAAAAAGGTCAGTTACTATGTCGATTATTAGATGTGGCGAAAGTCGTCTACTGTCTTGTCACAAGGAGTGTATTTTGTTTATTATTGTTCCGCTCACCTACCCACCACGTAGATCACCATAGGATTTGGGATCTGAGGTAGAAGAAGGAGTTGAACCTTTTAGAACACCCAAAAAAAGGAAAAGAAAAGAATCAGGTTCGTTCCTCTGTGTTTAAATCTTCTCACTTTATTACTTGAGAACCCCTTAAGGGACCATCGGGTCACCAATCCTAAGGTCGAAGGTGAACGTCCTAGGGTCCAAGGTACTGACCACACCTTTACTTCTAGGGTGTTTCGTAGACCACGTCGGTTTTTTTTTTTTTTTCCTCTCGGAAGAAGTTTTATTACTTATAAGGGACAGTGACCGTCATAAGTTCGTTTTATACTGAGATAATCCTTACGGTACCTTTACTTTATCTGTTTTGACCAACCAGTTAAAAATCCCATTAAAAATAGTAAGACTCACAAAACCGGTGGACTACACTTCTTGACTGAGTAATCTTTTCCGGGACTACGACCCTTTCTAACTTCCGTCCTCCTCTTCCCCTGCTGTCTCCTACTCTACCAACCGACCGGAGTGGCTGAGTTACCTGTACTCAAACTCATTCGAGACCCTCAACGACTACCTACCCCTTCGGACCGCGCCACGTCAGGTACCCCAGCGTCTCTCAGTCTGTACTGACTCGGTGACTTGACTTGACTCACAACGTTACACTTTCACAATCAGGAAGTCAGTACAGGTTGAGAAACGTTGGAGTGTCCGACATCGGGCGGTTCGAGGGGACAGGTACCTCAAGAGGTCCGTTCTTATGACCTCACCCATCGGTTAGGGAAGAGGTCCGTCAGGTCTCCAATTCTGAGGCGTGAGGGTTACGTCGCGTGTGTCCAAGTCAGGGGTCAGCCCCTGGATTCTAGGGCATCTGACGTGTCACATCGGTGTGTGTGTGTTTTCACTTTTCTATTGGTCGCCACATGATCAAAAGACCCCAACGATATTGTTTTGTGGTGTCGGTGCTACCGGACTTATTGTTTTTATTTAAAGGAGAGTCAAGTCCTACCTCCACGGTCGTCCAAACCATAAAAGACCCGGAGAGAGGAACCGAACTTCTACAACGGAAGAGACACAGAAGTGGACCAGAAAGGAATACGCACACCTAGGGACTACAAAGAAGTACACAGGGTTAGAGGATAATACTTCTATGGTCAGTCTAACCTAATCCCGAGTTGGATCACTGAAGGAAAATTGACTTAAAGGAGAAAATTCAGGGGTAAAGTTTATGTCAGGGTAAGACTCCAGGACCCTTAATTCGAAAGTCTATATTTAAACCCCGAAGGGACCACCGAGTCTGCCATTTCTGAGACGGATGTTACGTCCTCTGGCCCAAGTTAGGGACCCAGACCTTCTAGGGGACCTCTTCCTTTACCGATAAGTTAGAGCAGTGTAAGACTCCATGCCCCTCAATTCGAAAGTCTATATTAAAAATCCCCCTGTAATAAGTCACTTATTGGTGAATGGTAGACCTGGGGGTTTAAGTGCAAACAGGGTGTACGTTTTATATAAGTGGGGGTAGGGTTGTTAAGTTTTTAGAATTGAGTAATACCGTAGTCAAAGTTTAGGGTTCAAAGGGATTTATAGTAGATTTAGTTCACACTCTGTCTGAACTTCAAATTAAGTAAGACTCCGTTTTTCGGGAGAAACCGCGACTTGGATATTGTCGTTTAATAGATGAAGGTTTTATTCACCCTGTCCGTATGTTACCTGTAAGGACAAGGTTTTCCCTCCTTAACCTTTCTTCCCGGGTCCCTTGGGTTCGTTCGGGATGCGAACCATCCTTTTTTTAAGGGACTAAAATTTCGAGTTCTTATAATAAGGACCCGAGCTAGGAGGGTGGGGTCCGGGCGGGTCCGTCCACGGTGGGGAAGTTAAGGTCCCTCGCCGGGGTGGAGACTCCGGCCCTGTAAGACCGGACGACTCTCCGCCTCGGGTCACCCTTACCGACAGGAAAGTCAAACCCTTAGTGGGAGTCCCAGTAAGAAGGGAAAAGAACGTTCTATTCCACACAAGTGTCTCTAACCGGGACAGTAGGGAAGACTCTTAGAGTCAAGTTATTGGAGGGAGGTGACACAGAGGAAGGACCTCAGACTCCTGTCCGACTGACTTCGGTCTTGAGTGCAGGTGTAAAGAAGTAGTTCCCTAACAAACCGACATGGGAACTACAATAGAGACCTTACAAGGAGAAGTATAAAAACGTTTTTCCTATCCGACTCTTGAAAGGTCTAGAAAAGTGAAAGACCAAGGAAAAACGAATTGTAAAAGAAGAAGTCAAAGAGAGGAGAGTGTAAAATGATGTTCGTTGTTCCCTTTTAACTCAGCGTGGAACTTGGGAAACGAATCTTTACAGGAGTCTACTTGGGGGTTTAAACAGTGAATACAAAGATGGTAGGTGTCTTGTGAGGTTGTGTTAAGTCGATTTAAGTGACGGGAAAATATTTTCCTAATAGGAAGAAGGTTACAGGTTATTGTACAAGGAATAAAGGTAGACCCCGAAGGGTCCACCGAGTCACCCGTTTCTTAGACAGACGTTACGTCCTCTGTACCGAAACTAGGGACCCAACCCTTCTAGGGGACCTCTTCCCTAACCCATGGGTGAGGTCATCAGAACGAACCTCTTAAGGTACCTGTCTCCTCGGACCGCCCGATGTTAGTTACTCCAACGTTTCTCAGTCTGTGGTGACTCGTTGATTGTGAATAAAAGGAGACTCCAGTACTTTGGTTCATCCTGGGACTCCCCTAGGATCCCTTCTTCGGAAAGAGACAAGGGACAAGGAACAAACATCCCTTATCTGAGGTCGACGGTACTGGAAGGTAGTCAGGGTTTCCCATCCAAGTTTGTCGACGATTAGTCCCTTTCCTCCCATACGTCTCTGGGCCCTTATTGTCGGTTCTTGGTTGTCACGTCGGAACCCCATCCTAGGACCAAGGTGACGTTCCCTACGTGCATTGTTGTAGAAATTTGGAAGATCTCTTGGTGGTGGGAGGGGGGGGGGCGGGGCGTTGTTTACCTACCCGAAGGGTCCGTCACGATCACCAGTTTTTGTTTTTGTTTTTTTGGATGGACGGTTACATCCTCCGTTTTCTCTACTCGCACGTTAGGGACCTAGTCCTTCTAGGGAACCTCCTCCTTGACCGTTGGGTGAGGTCACAAGAACGGACCTTTTAGGGTACCTGTCTCCTCGGACCGTCCGACACCAGGTGTGCTGACTTCGTTGGCTTTGCTGAATCGTGTGTACGGATTGGATAGTCGTAAGAAGGAAGGTTTCTTCTGGTGGACTCCGGTCTAATTTCCTTGGTCTCTTTGAGTCGCTTTTCTAATGGACTCTGGTCTATTTTCCTCATGTCCGGGACGTGTGTAGGATTAGAATAGTCGTTGGGGTGGGAACTTGGAAACGATATTTTGAAGAGTGGTTTAGGAGGGTCCACCCCTATGTACCAAAAGCTCCGGTCCTGGGACGACACGTGGGGAAACGGACCGTTTCGTTATTTCGATAAGAAAAGATGACGTGGGTTTTGAGACTGAGGTTCTAAGATAAGTCGTGATCCTGTGACTCAAAAGACGTAATTAGAGTGGTCTTCGTGGAAATTGTAGGTATAAAGATGACTATCAAAAGAACTCCGTGGGATCCGAAAGAGGTTGTACTTGAGTTTTCAGAAGGTTGGAGATGGGTGATGGGCCAAGGTTTCGACGAAAGTGTAAAAATTCATAAACTTTGTCGGTATTGAAAGTTATAGTTTTATGTATAATCAAACATTCCGACGGTATCATTTTATGGTATCGGTCCTCCCGGATCTGTTGGTTTTACAAAAAAGAGTGAGAGACCCTCCGATCTCCGGGTCCCCGGTCGTTCACACCAAAGATGACTCCAAAGAGAGGAGTCGAACGGTTACCGGTGACAACGTCATGTACGAGTGAACCGAAAGGAGAGACGTGTGCGTAGGGAACATAAAAATACACACAGTATTAAAGGAGAAAAATATTCCTGTGGTCGGTCTAACCTCATCCCAGGTAGGATACCCACCGGAGTAAAAATTGAATTAATGGAGGTGATTGCGGGATAGGGGTTTGTGTCTGTGTTTTACTCCAGGACCCCTTAATCCCGAAGTTGTATACTTAAAACTCCTCCTGTGTTGTCGGATAGATTGCATATCTTACGTTATTTTACAAACGTTTAGTGTGTAGACTATTCCGTTATCATAGGTCTTATATGATTCTTGAGAAGACACACGAATCGACGAGTCAGTACAGGCTGAGAAACGCTATGGTACCTGACGTTGGGAGGTCCGAGAAGGAGAGTACCTAAGAGGTCCGTTCTTATGACCTCACCCAACGGTACGGGAGGAGGTTCCCTAGAAGGGTTGACTCCCTAGTTTGGGTGCAGAGAATGTACAGGACTTAACCGTCTGTCCAAGAAATGGTGATCACGGTGGACCCTTCGGGTCCATCCGAATTGAGAGTGTTGAATTATTTTTCTTTTAGGTTAAGTTGTTACTTGTTACCTAGACTCTTCTGTAAAGAGATTTATTCTATATGTTAACTAGTTCTTCGTGAACCTTTTCACGAGTCACAGAAATCGGTAAACTATGGTCCATTTAGTTTTGGTGTTACTCTTACGTGAAGTATGTATGATCCAACCGATATTATTTTTTCTGTCTATTTATTGTCAACAATTACGCCTCTGTGGTCTTGGAAGAATGTAACGACTATCTTAACGTTTTACCACGTCGTTGAAACTTTTTCAAACCGTCAAAGAGTCTTTCAACTTGTGTATACGGATTCTCTTGACTTTCATATGTAGGTGTGTTTTTTGACATGCACTTATGAGTATCGTCGTCTTGAGTATTATCGGTTTTTCACCCTTTTCGGAATTACAGGTAGTTTCCTCTTACATATTATTTTATACCAACAACAACAAGTCAACGATTCAGTACAGGCTGAGAACCACTGGGGTATCCGACGTCGTGTGGTCCGGGGGGACAGGAAATGAAGGAGGGTCTCAAACGAGTTTGGTACAGGTAATTCAGTCACTTAGTCCACATTCACACGTATATAGGAGGAGGGGGACTAGGAGGGGGGTTGAGGGGTAGGGTGGGAAGATCCAGTAGTGGCTCACGGGCCGACTCAAGGGACACGGCATGTCGTCGAAGGGTCAGCCCGAAGGGTCACCACTTCTTAGGTGGACGTTACGTCCTCTGTTCCCAAGTTAGGGAGTAGTCCTTCAGGGGACCTCATCAGTTACCGTTGGACGAGGTCACGAGAACGGACCTCTTAANTCAAGGGACACGGCGTGTCGTCGAAGGGTCAGCCCGAAGGGTCACCACTTCTTAGGTGGACGTTACGTCCTCTGTTCCCAAGTTAGGGAGTAGTCCTTCAGGGGACCTCATCAGTTACCGTTGGACGAGGTCACGAGAACGGACCTCTTAAGGTACCTGTCTCCTCGGACCACCCGATGTCAGGTACTGTTTCTCATCCTACACTGGCTCGTTGACTCGTGTGTGTGTGTCTCACATACACACAGTTAAGGTTTGAGGGTTAAGTAGTGGTGGGAGTAGGGGGGTTGATGACCCTGGTGTATAGATAAGAGACACAGACACAGAGATAAAGTATGCCTAAATCTTTCATCTGATAACCAACACATCCAGAACCTCTTCGCCCCCTTCAACTCCCTTTTACCCTTTACTGACGATTATCTATGTCCCAAAGATAAAATCTCACTTCCCTTTTTTAATTTTAATGTAAAATTAACATTACTACCAACGTGTTGGGATTTATATGTTTTTGATAATTTAGTATACGATATTCATTCCCTTAATATACCATATACTTAACATAGAGTTATTTTGATAATTTTATATATGCTAGTGTATCTTTTAGTTAATTAAATTTTCAATAATTAATTTGATATTGATTCTACCGTTGGGTGAGGTCATGAGAACGGACCTTTTAGGGTACCTGCCTCCTCGGACCATCCGATGTCAGATACCCTAACGTTTCTCAGTCTGTGCTGACTCACTGAAGTGAAAGGGTGAAAGTTCTATTCTATCATAGAGTACAAAAGACAGAGAAACTACTTTCAGTACGTAAGAAATAAGTAAGTAAAAAGAGGACTGGAACACTCGTACAAATACTGGTCATAAAACTCGTAAAATAGTACATTTAGTAAATAGAAGTAAAGTAATTCCAGAAAAGGACCCAAAATAGAAGAAAACAAACCTTGTATAAGGAAATAAAGAATCAAAAGAAACTGAGAGACGAGACCAAAGAGAAGTAGTTTATTTCGTTAGTAGAGAGGGTCAGAAAACAAAAACGATGAATCGAACATCCTAGGATTAAGGGGTTGGTCCCTAACTTGGACCCGGGGGTCGTCTCCTTTGAGTTTCGGGATTTGTGATCGGGTGGTCCCCTAAGGGGAAGGGGTCAGCACTTCCTCACCGGTACACAAGTTCTATTTAGAACAGTCAGTCGTACTGAACTCGTGGACCAGCGGAGAGGTTGAAAACGCCAATAGATTCAGTCACAAACAAGAACCACCGAAGATCTAGTCCTACACGGTTCTACTCTATAAGGTGGTTTCCGTACCTTTTATGGGTGTATGTACAAGTCCGAGGGTCTCCTGACATAATTTACAAACAGGGAGACTTAGGGGTCACATCCGATTAACCTTCGGACTGAAAGTCCGTCGTCGACCCTTCCAGTCCTACAATCCATATGTCACAAACATCGGGACTAGTTTCCCTCTGGTTCTCGACCCATAAAGTCGGACGAGCGAGACACGAGTCGGTCTCCCTTAGGGACGGTCTTTGTGGACACGTGGGTATCTTTTAAGACAAGAGACAGCAGGGTCCCCTGATTGGCGACTTGGGGTAGTCGAGGGTCTCGATCCTCTGAATCGTCGGTCAGGGAGTCGAACGTCGGTATCTTCTACCGTGCGATCTGTACAACTCTTCGCGTAGACCTCTGAACCGAAGTACCGACCCCACTCGATATCCCTCTTCTGTATTCTTCAGCGGTGTTCGGGTAAGTCAGGGAGTCTGCCACTGATTGATGTACAGGTAGTCGAGGGTCTATACCCGATTAGACTTCGGGTCAGGAACCCGTGTTCGACTTTTTCATACACTTGTGGAAGATCCTTCTTTCACTCTCGGAGCGTCAAAACAGTCAAAGGAGACACAACTCGGCCGACTGTAAAAACCCAGTTTAACGGGGAATCAAAGTACACCGGGTCCCATCAACACTTTCGACCCACGACAACCGAAGGTCTCGTTCGACTGCTACACCCTCGATCCGGGAGTCCACCGTGTTTCTATCAAGCCCACGACGTACACATTTGTTCGAGGAAGGTGTCTCTTCAACCTCTGAACCAAAATTAGTTAGTGACCTCGTTCGTCCTCCTCACGAACCCCCGAGGACCCTCTTAGGGTCTACCGTAGGTGTGTTTCCGGCTAATCTTCGACCTGGAAGTCCGTCATCGACCCTTTCATACACCATTTCGCGGAAAGTTCCTCTTTGATCTCCTCCCCACAAAAACGGACAAAGGGGTCACGACTGGAACCCTCCACTGATCGGTACCTTCAAGACCTTACGGGCAAACTTTAACGAGGAGACAAATTGCACCAGGACCTCCTGAACGTCTACTGTCCCGACCGACCGACCGAGGGGTTCACAGGGGTACACTAAACCCTACGTCCGAGAACCCACCGTAGGAAGTTTGGACCCCATGAGCTATGAACTAGGTTTGAGAAGTGAACGTTCCCTCCTTAACCCGTCACCCCGAGGGCGGATTTACGTTTTCGAGGTAAAAGATTGACGTTCAATCACATAGGTACTGAAAATATATAAAATATATATATATATAAAAATATATAATTAATATATATACAATATATATATATATATAGTTACTGAAAATATATAAACGAAGAACTGTCAGACCAATTAGACTAAGTCATGGGTTTAGGTTAGTTTAGTTCCACGTCGTTAATGACTTATAGGATTGAAGATCGCTTCTCTTGCTCTGAACCCTTTTTCACTAAAGTAGTTTTTAACAACGTTCTAGACACACCGACCTGTAGACTGGGAGGGGACTATTTTGGAAGGGAAGGTGACCCGGTAAAAGTTAAAAATGTTATCCGTCTATAGACCCGAGTAGGCAGAGTTTCAAAACTGTATACTCTAGTACAAACCGTCCTAAGTTTCGAAGGACTTTTATTATTGTTACGGACCTTTAAAGATCTTCTGATTTTATTTCAAGAGATTTTATACATTTAGTTTTATGGGACCGACAAGTCCATGGTTTTGGACGTTAGAACTGTAGTGTGAACTATGGTATAGGGTGTAAAAAGAGAAATAGGAGGACTGTCATAGAGGTAATATATGATAAACAATTTCTACCGACTTAAATGATTTCAGAATGTAAAAATATTTCAGTTTCGGGTTATCCATTCAATTTGCGTTATAGTGAAGAAAACGCATTTCAATACCCTTACAAATGACCACTCATAATGTCGACAAAACGGGTCTCCTTGCTCCGTAATCTAGACGTGTCTCCTTCACTTCATAAATAATATCCTAGATGGACCTTGATGTACCACGGACTGAGAGGGATGTTGTACACTGGTCCTGGGTGTCTCTGTTGTCTCTCATTGTATGTACATGTTAGGGGAATTCCGTAGGTGGTAATCTTTTGTTGAGACGACCCTTAAGGGACCGTCAGATCACCAAATCTGAGATTCAAGAGTAATGATTCCTAGGTCCAAATTAGGGACCAATCCCTTGATTCTAGGGTGTTCAACTCGTCGGTTGTTTTCTTCTTCTTTTATCTAATAAAGTGAATCTTTGATGTAAGTGATTTTTTTTTTTCTTTGATGTAAGTACCAAGTAACTTACCCTCCCTCTATAGGACAAAATAACTCAAAAAGATACTACTGATTGGGTCAAATTATTTTGAAAAGAATCAAGAACGGTGATTTTACACCTTTCTTCTTGTCCCAACCCCTTTTCGGACTAAAACTTTGTAAAGTCTCGTTTATAGTTGAAAACGTTCGGATAATAAGCGATTAAATTGTACTGTCAATTCATTGTTCGTTCCTGACCCTTAAGGGACCACCAGGTCACCAATCCTGAGTCACGAAGGTAAGTGCGTAGTGCCCAAACTAAGGACCAACCCTAGATTCTAGGTCGTTCCGAGTCGTATCCGTTTCTTTCTGTTTGTTCGTTCCTCCTCTTTTACTCTTTCATAAATTCGACGTTGTCTCGAAAAAATCTCAGACAGAACATCGTTAATTGAAAGGTTTGAAGGAATTGTTGAACCAATCTTTTGGGTTTACTTAAGTGTTCACGAATACCTTTCCACCTCTTGAATTCTCCTTTATACTTTCCCAACTCTCTTCTCTATACTCAGTATGACGAAATAAAGGGGGTCGGAAACAACTAGAGTTGTCTAAACAAAGGCAAGATTAAGAGACGGTAGAAGTATTTTCTGTCTCTTTATATATCACAGTCTTTACACTAAATATTATCGTAGTAATAAGGTATTAACTTTTGTGACGCATAAACCAACAGATCCTCTTATACGGGTAGTCTTTATTGGACATCGAGACCTCCGGTCACCCAACGATACCGTTGGTCTGTTTTCTCAAATTATTATCGAGAGGAAGTATCGACCTTTTAACTGTTTTTCTACTTTCGAGACTTACGCTCGCAAAGAATATATTTACGTTTGTTCGTGTTGTATGTAAATAAAGAAACAAGCTGTTTGTCAGTGACTTACGACTGCTACATGGACCGCTATCCAATCCTTGGTACCTTTTTAAACTACACCAAAGAGATTCTTCTCACGTGTAAATTACGTACTCTGTATATTATTTCTCGTTTGTTTAGTTATGTGCCTTATTACTGTTGTGCATTCTACCGGTGTGCTCTTTCATTACTTGGACCCTATGATTTGTTCGTCTCAGCAACAAGAAGTCAACGAGTCAACACAGGTTGAGAAACGGTGGGGTACGTGACGTCGTCCGGTCCGAAGGGACGGGAAGTGGTTCGTCATCGATCGTGTTTTATACCTCTCCTCGGGTCAGTGTCGTGTGTAGAGTTTAGAACACAAATCTGTTCTTTAATTTATCTCTTACCCCAGAATATCAGAAGTAATTACATGATTACATTAGTGAGATTACCGTCTTTCGTTGTTCCTTGACTTCAAATTACTCTCACTTTCTCCTCTACGTTTTGGACCGAATTTTGAATTGTAATCTCTTTGATTCTAGTATTGCGGCTGAGTGACCCTTTATAAGACTACGACCCTTTCTAACTTCCGTTTTCCTCTTCTCCCACCGTCTCCTGCTCTACCAACCTACCGTAGTGACCAAGTTACCTGTACTTGAACCCGTTTGAGGTCCTCTACCACTCCCTGTCCCTCCGGACCACACGGTACCCCAGTGTTTCTCAGTCTGTATTGAATCGATGACTTGTTGTTGTTGTTACATGATTACTTTATGTTGATGATTGTCTTCATAATGAATGAGAAGAACGACCGTCCCTAATCCCAATGTATACTTTTATCCCGACAAACTCCCACAAAATTTTTATTCATACCTATGAACATTACTTTTACTACTACTAGTCAATGTATGAACTACCTATGTTAATAAGTTTTACAAGAGACCGTCAACAAAACTTCAAAAGTGTTTGTGTTTTGTATTGTGACATACACATATAACGTACTTGATACTAAGTGGACTCCAGTCAATTTTTCAAGTCGTTCTGTGATCCAAAACTTATCTGATAACACCGATTAACCAGACTCGAAGTTGTCTCCCCCTCTTCGTGTCGTGTCTTTTACGTTCTTACAACGATTTATCGAGTAAAACAAGATTCTTTATAAGGGAAAAGTAGTAACGACATATTAACTATAAGGTGTAAAATAAAAAATTTCAAAATACAAAAATAAAACCCCACGTGACCCAGAAGTAACGACACGCCCCCGAAAGAGATCGACGCCGCTCACTCCCGAAGAGTAACGTCACCGAAGAGGACAATCGTGTCCGAGTCGTCAATGCCGTGTGTTCAAATTAACGGGGCTCCGTGCACCTTAGAAGGGCCTGGTCTCTAACTTGCGTACAGGGGTCGTGACCGTGCACCTAAGAATTGGTGACTTGGTGGTGTCTTCAGACTATGGAGTGTAAAATTTATCTTCGTTATGACGGTGACTAATAAGTCTCGGTAACAGAGCCATAAGAAAAGAAAGGAAAATCCTTCGACCTTGTAAGGGACTATGTTACTTATGATCTGAAACCGAGTACTAGATCCCATGGTCATGTGTGCCTCAGATCCTCCGAAAAGAATTAATCTGGTTCTACTCCGTGGGAACGGAAAAGACATCTCATCGTTGTTCTCGGGTCCCTCGAGAGACTCACAAAGACCCCACCCTCCGGATCGGGTGTAACAAAACTACCGTCCTTGAGGACCCTACCACACTAGTGGGACCAACGGTACACTGTCTCGGACCGGACTGTCCACCACATTGTGACAACAAATTAGATTGTCGGAAAGGGGGGTAAGGGATCCTTCCTTGGAAACTTTAAATTGATCTATGTACGACTGGGTTTTTTTCTGATGGAGAGGCTCCGGGAGGACGTCGAGACATACAGAGACTCAATCCTAGACCGGGTACAGTACACTGACTTCGTCACAAGTATTGGAGGGAGTGTACCTTCCCAGTACGGGAGGGGAGGGGAAAGGAGAGGAAAATTACCGACCTTACATCTGTGTTCCCACTTGGTCGAACCCGGTACACCCAATCTTGTTGTGGGATTCCCATCGTCTTGTTTTTTTGTCTTTTCGGACCCAGAGTCAGTTGAAAGATCTATTTTATTGTCTAACCTGAAAGTATCCTCTTTGAAGTATAAATATGTTAATACCCATAGATAATGGTTATATAAGATTGGATACATCTTTCGTTCCCTTTTGTAATGGGGTACTATATAAGAGACATATTTCTTTTGGGACTTCTGTAGCTCTGAGACCTCGTTCGACATGGACTTCATTCACGGTACCGACTTAAAAAGTCGGTGTTATTTTTTTTTTTTAAGATAAAAGAATTGTACTAGATTTAATTCCACTACGACATATGTTGACTTCTCAAGACCGAGAAGAGAAAGAAGTTCCGTGTTTGTATGGACAAAACCTTCTTCATGAAACGGATTGTTAATGTTTCAGGAAAATTTGGCAAGGGGGTGTTAATTACCAGACGGGTTTTCTTATAAGAACTATGTCTCTAAGATACGTAGTTAAAATCTAAATCTTCACTGTCACTTTCTGCCACTGCGGTAGTCTCTGTCCGCTGAGGGGTGTCTACTCCGACGAAGTCCTGTTTACAGAGTCTATACCTACTTTACAATGTGTTCTCATAGACAGTGAAGGGGAGAGGAAACGGAACGTGGTATAACTCAAGAGTTTCAACTTTTACAAACTACCTTACCTTCGAACTACTATACCCACTCACTGTTGCCGAGTCTCATTTTCTCTCCCCCGGAACGAGGATAAAACGTGTTTGGATGACGGAGGTACCATAAGAGGTACCATAAGGGCTCCAAACCGTTGAAGACACTTCTCACAGAAAACAAAAAATAATAAAATTTTTTGGGTTTGTTAACCGAACATATATAACTTGGGAGATCAATCAACATTTTTACTGTAACTAGGAAAGTTCAAAGATGACTACCAGTGTAAAAGATATTGGTTTCGACTGAGGATTGTGAAGGACCGAAATAGTATAATAAACATTATTATTTACAAGGAAATTTAAGTCTATTTTACTACTTTTCCCAATCTCGAAAATACGTTCATACCCCTCCTCTCTGACAGTACTCACGAGAATAGAATCCAGACTACTCGAAGTCTTCAGCAGTATGAACATACTAAAGTCCCTACAACACTGTAGCCGGAAAAAGAATCTTCATCTAGTTTTCACAAGGGGTCTAAGAGTTGTTCTAGTCATGTTTATGAAGACGAAATAGGAAAACCTTTAGGTTTACGGTGAATAGAAAACTTGAATTTTCTTGAACTTTTTTAAACCCAGGAAACTGTTTCGAAAAGTCGGCTGTCCCTATCTATGTTTTCTATTAATTCCGGTAAGACTTCGAATGTTTCTCGTCCGGATATTTGTATAAATGATTTTCTACACGACTAATTAACCTTTTGTCCCTGTTCCCATGAAACGACAATTTTTATCTAAAGTTGTGACGATCAACGGTAAGTGACATGTTCGTTCCCAAAATATGTGAATCGTCTTGTGTTACTTAACTTTTGAGTCTTTTGGGACCTAAGATCATACAAAATAACATTGATTAGTGTATGTTTAGTGAATAGGTATTTTATTACTAATTGTTGATAAGAGATCAAGTGTTTATATCGTGTTTTGGTTTCAAGAAGGGTCCTTTTGGAGAAACATTTGGTTCTATAGTGGTGATAAATCGAATCCGAAATTTAGTTTCCAACTTTTACTGTTCACCTTTTGTAGTACAAAAAAATAGTTAGTCAACGTATGGAATTAAGACGTCTTAATTCTGGACCAACTCTAGTAGTGACAAAATAAAGTTGGACTATTTTCCTTTTCGATAGTTCTTCTTCATTGACCGTTTCTTTTTCAACCGGTTTTTTATTAGGATACCTATTTGTCGAAACACAATTCCTGTCACAGGTCTTTTTGGGACTGCAGTTTACTTTGTTTTAAATCGGAATTCGTTGAGTTTCGTCAAACGGGAAGACTTCTTTGTGTATGACCAACCTGTTTCACTCGTAGAAATGATTTTGACAACTTGTCCTTACAGAACATCTTAGAAGTTTGTCGGGTAATTTTACAGATTCTTGTTGAACATTTTTTGTTTTTATGGAAAATACAGAAGGAGAAAGACAAAAGTAGGATACCATAAAGCTATTTTTTAGGGTAAGGGATAGTCTTTCTAACGTAAGGAGACATGAGAGACGGTCCCACATTCTTTACAATCGTGAGACAGTGACCTCTTTTTTGTCTTCTCCTTAATCGTACAGTGACTTACTTCTAAGTCTCTCTTTTAAGACGGACGCACATCTCTTTCAATATGTAGTATTCGCAAACTACTGAATAGTACACATACATAGTACTGTTAATATAGGTTATTTTGGAGGTCTCCTTTCGTGAATGTAAAAGAACATAAATTGTTACATTCAAAACACAGTAAAGAAGAGACAAAGACCTGAAAGAAAGGGAATGTATACAACTGTCTTTGTTTCTGACTTCGTCCCAAGTATCTCTTTGTGTCCTGTCCATGTTTATGGTATTATTTTATCGGAGCGTGTGGTGACGTATCTCTTTATAAAATCTGCTTTATATGAAAGTGATGACCGGGGTTTACGATAGTAGGTGAATACAATAAATTGACATTTGAAAATTATCTTTTTATGGAAATTCGACTATTATTGTAAATCGCTGAATGTTTTGACTGTCTTAAAAAGTCACGATGTGTTTTGTTAAGATATGTGCTGAATTTCAAACTTTTAAGAAACGACCGTGAACTAAAACTCTCAACTATCTGTGTTATTGATGACTAAAGTTATTTTATGACAAGAATTGGCCATATATGAAAGTTTTGGTTATAATGAGTGTTTTGTCATTTCTTATTAGTGTAGAACAACTGTTTAGATTCTATTTGTGGTTTTGATATGTCGGTTTTATAAAATTCTTAGTGTATTTGAAAATTTCTGTTGCCTATTTTTAAAAGTGTTAGTACAGGTCACTTTTTAATAAGGAGACTAAGTTACTTCGTAAACAGTTCATATCTAAATTTTATACTTGGATGTTTCGTTCAATCAAAAAATTCTAAAAATCTATTAACCACTGTGATAATCTTACCTTAAAAAAAATCTACCTTTTAACGAGTGATAAACGTTTATGTACAATACAATGTCTAAATTTGACTTTAAAGACAAGTTTGTCTTAGTACAAAAAAGCAAAAATGAAAGTCATTCAAATACTAAAGATATGTAACAGTGTTCACTCTAGTGGTAAATCAGTGTAATTTGTATATATATTAAAAAAAGGTGTTTTCTCCTCTTTTGTCTTTATTTTGAATCGTCTGATATAAACAATCTTGTGTAAAACATTTTTGGGTGATGAAATTTCAAAACCTTTAGATGATGTGACGAGACTTCCTTTTATATACGAAAGGGTGGGGGTATTAAGGATAGGTTAGTCAAAAAATCACATCTTTAATTTTAAGTTCAACTTTGTGAACACCGTGTTCTGTTACATTCTAAATTAGTATCTTCTGATGACTAATGTTAATTGAATATAACAGTTTGTATTTGTATGGTTTGTTTAGGTGTGACCTGAAAATCTTGTCATTTAATAATTTGTCCAACTAAAGAAAATTTCTACAAATTTAAGACACTATAATATAATCATAAAGTTTGTTATGGGAAAGATTCGGTTTGAACTTTAATTAGTTGAAAAAAAAAAAGAAGGTCGTTTCTCTTTCCCATAGAGAAATTCTATGAAAGGTTTCGTCATTTTTATGGAATCACAAAGTTAAATAGACATTGTGTGAGACGACACGTAAAGTGACTCCCCGATGGACTTGGGTGTTTAGTAGTAGTCTATTTCTCGAACTCGAGGGACTAAGTCTTAGGTCGAGTGACTTGGGTGGATTTAGGGTGAGTCACGACCTAAGTGATCCATGAAGAAGGAGGAGTCACTCTTTTGAGACTGGCCCAAGTTCTGTCCTTCCTATTTGTGCTCGACTCTCCGTTTTTTTCAATCTTAGCTTGACCTTGTCCGGATTACACCATGGATATAATTAGGTGACCAGTGGGGATTGTAGCATAAGTATGTGTCAGTGGGCCAAGAAGAAGGTGACGCCCCACGCCCTCCACTAGTCGTTGTCAAAAACCGGTACTAACTATTAGGCCATCAACAATCAGAGGCTGTGGTTCCCCTACAATAATTAGACGGAGGTGAGAGGAGACTGACCTAACATGTGGAAGTACTGTCCCTACAGCGTCTACGTTATCTAGAGTAGCAACTTCTGTGTCCGAAGGACTTTTAGTAACGCGAAGTCTCTTTGCGTGAAGTCGGTGTATAACACCGACCCTAGTTTCGTCTTGTACGCGAATGACAACTCTCGCATGTCTATCAAGACTTACTGGTAGTCCAGTTTCCTTTATTTCCTTACCCCGTCGCCTCGGTGGTCGCGGGTGACCAAAGAGACCTGTGACATCGTGAGGTGGAGGAAGTCAAATTACGGCCATTACCCCAGGGCTGGTGGGTCCTACATCTACATCGGTAACTCCATACGGTGCAGGTACGGGAGGGCCGTCTCGTCCGCCAGTCGTTCGACGACGGTTGATAAGACCCGACCAAATATGTGGGTCTCTAGGAAGGACCCGACCCGCCGGTCTATCTACAGTACCAGACCTCTCTGTGTCTGTCGATTCCACCAGTGTCAGGATCACACTCGTTCCGTCCAGTCTCCACTACCGTGAAACATTTACAGGGGGCTCATACCCAGTGTCGTGTCTTTCCCTAGAGACCCTACCGGTTTCTTCTAGTGGTAGAAGAACCGTATGTGTGGATCGGAGACTCCACCTACTAGTCGGTACCCGTGTTGCCTCGACGACGAAGGCGGCGGTTCTTGTTGCAATTGCTGTGACGACGACGGTGGCGGTGGTGGTGGTGGTGGTGGTGGTGGTGTTCGTCGCGTCGATTGTTGCGGTGACGGTGACGACGGTGGCGACGAGAGACCGAACCCGTGGTCTCTGAACGTGTTACACAGTGGTATGGCGTAGACGGCCCGGGGAAGTTGCTCCAGGTCTGTCATGAAGAAGTGGTGCCACAACCAGTCGTCGAGAAGGTCCATCGGGGCTAGAAGCAGTCTCTTCACCCAGGTCGCCTGTGTGAACTTCTGAAGACGTCGCGACCCTGGGGCGAGGAACCCTCGGCGGAGGTTGGTGACGTGGCGGTGTACTGTGTGCCAGACGAGCACGAGCTACAACTCTGACAGGTCCGCGTCCTGCCAGTCGTCGACCCGGTCCCAGTCTAGACGGTCCCTGAGAAGCGCTTAACCTGAGTAGACCGACTCGACGAACTTCAACACCCGATATTTCCTGACCCGGACACTAGCGTCGAACGCTACCGGCTTCCGTAGTCGTTTGAACTTCTACCGGCACGTCAACCGGTCCAGTTCCGCCGCCCGATCCTTCCTCCGTGTCCGAAGGGCGTGCATGAGGTCGACGTCGTACAGCCTCCGACGTATTTCCGCGAGGTGCAAGCTAAGTGAGTCCCTGTGCGCTGGCCACATCGTCATTAGCTGGTCGTGGAGCTTCCTGAGCCGCAGGTGCAGCACGTACCAGTGCAAGCAGACTACCGAGAGCATGTACGGCGGCCACTTGTACGAGAACTTCATCCCTGTGCGCCGGCGGTCGTGCAATGCCAACGTCCCCTTCTCCGCCGGGCACGGCCCGGGCGACGGCCCCCACTGGTGGAGCTACCAGTGTAGCGTCTCTTCGGCGCGCAGCATCTTCCTGAACTCGACCCGGTCGTCTCTACGTCTTACCGGGCACAGGAAGTCGAGGAGGCCCGGGCACTTTTTTCGACTTTGGCACCCAAACACTTGGGAAAACCCCGCGAAGGGCGGCGCCCCTGACCGCTCCGCCGCTCTCGCGCTTCGAAGAAGGGCCCTGACGTACTACCTCTCTCGCCGCCTCTCGCTTTCTACTCTTGCCCACGTTCCTGGTCCAAGACCGCGGAGGAGTGGGAGAAGAGCGACTGCGATTCTGGCGCCACAGAGGCCTCTCTGACGTCGTGACCAGGTAAATAAATTCAGTCGGGAGACGGCGCCACGGCGGAGGGAGCTAGCGCATCTGGCGCAGGGTGAGTGGCCCAAGGTCAAGGTGCGGGAAAGAGGCGGAGTCGAGCGGGAGTCTCCTGGATGACCGACCTTCGCTCGCTAGGCGGTGGCGGCGCGGCCGTGGTGGTGATCCGTAGGTCCTCTTGATGCCGAGGGTCTAACGGAAAGCGCGGAGCTCCGTACGGCCCTGGGGCGCCTGAGACGCCGTGTCCGACGCCGTGGACGACGCCGTGTCCAACGCCGTGCCTTTGGCGAAACGTATAGCCCTCATCATCATCGAAGTTATCGTAGCGCTCTAAACAGCGGGCAAGTAACAAAGCCTGTTGCCTCAAGCTTTACCAATTAAGATAAGGCAAGCCAAAATACCAAAGCTTGAAACCCCATCCTTAAATCTGATTTACGGGCAACAACATAAATAGTCAACAGACCGAAGACAGTCTCGACGGCGAACAAAAAATTTTTGCAATTACCGTCACCATGAAGTATCGTAACATACTGCTAGCTTGATTTAACGCATGTACTATGTGCGTATTTAGCGTATCCACTATATGCGTAATTTAGCGCATGCAGCCGAGAGGAACGAAATTTATTTATAAACAACTAATCGTCTCATTACATGAATATGCGTCATGGGTACTATATTTTCGAATTACTCAAAATCGAAAAGAAGATCGCAAGTACTTCTTACTTCGTGGGAGAGTAAACTCTGGTACTCGGACACCCCTTTAAACTTTTTGGGATGTCCAAAGACGTCTCTATGGAAAATTCTAAAAAACAAAAACGTAAATTGTTTATCTAAAAATTCTGGTCAGAATCCAAATGATCTTTTAGGTTATCTTTCGATGTCTTTCGAGAGTATATGAGGTGGGGGAGAGTCAAAGTGCACAAATGTTGCAGAACGTAATCGCATACGGGAACAATTTTCAATACTTGAATGTCAATAGATAGTAATCAATTTTGTACATCAATTATAATCCTAAATGAGACACAACATGTCCGTACAGTACATACAGTACATAGATATATTGCATACAGTACATGTACATACATACTACATGTACATACAGTATTTACATACAGTACATGGATAGTACTGTTATTATGTGTCTTGTCAAAGTGTTAGAATTTTTTAGGAGACAAGTTGGATTAATACGGAGGGAGAGGAACGGAGGGTCGGGAAGGTCTTGGTAATTAAAAGAATAACAGACCAAGATGGAAA
Organism: Capra ibex; assembly: GCA_006410555.1. Lineage (NCBI taxonomy): Eukaryota > Metazoa > Chordata > Mammalia > Artiodactyla > Bovidae > Capra > Capra ibex. Next base: position 63,847,438 of record SJYO01048061.1, on the reverse strand, counting down.
AGGTCTTATAGTACGTCAACCTTATATATAAGAAAGTAAATCGTTATAAGTTAAGTCTAATTATTTCGAAAGATAACTTAAAAGATTATGTGGAATTTTAGACTAAAATTTTAGATAAATAATTTTTTTTTTTTGGGTTTCGAATTTGGACGTCCCAAAAAGTTTACAGAAAAGTACCGAACTATCAATAAAGAAAAGTGACTTATTATAAAGTAACATATGGTCAAATGAATAGGTAAGTGGATGATTTACCGTAAAACACACGAAACTTAAAAACGTCAACACTTATTTTGACGATATTTGTGAGCACGACCAAAGACGTACCTGTATTCAAAAGTTGAGTAGAACCATATGTGGTTCCTCACACTGACGACCCAGTGTGCGATTGTGATACAAATTGAAACATTCTTTCACACTTTTACCAAAGCTTCCACCACCGAGATGACAAAACGTAAGGGTAGTCGTTAATTATACGTAAGACCGTTGCGTGAGGTCATGAGAACGGACCTTTTAGGGTACCTACCTCCTCGGATCACACGACGGTAGATACCCCAGCGTGTCTCAACCTGTGTTGACTTCACTGAATCGTCGGTGTCGTCGGATAACAAGGTGTAGAAGGGATCGTAAGCCATAACAGTCACAAATCCTAAAATATCACATGTCGGAAATTTGAACGGAGCGACCTTTTTTTAAGACTTCCTAGACTAGTATAAAATTTGTAGATCGTTATAGATGTTCCAACAAGTCAACACCACGGTCTCTCGTCATCCATACTTAAGAGGGTTTATACGTTTAGTTCTTATAATTATCTACGAAACCACCAGAGTATCCCAGACAAAGGACAAGACCTTCATAACGATTTCATAAAAGTAATTAAGAGAAGTATCTTTACGAGTATTGATCAGGTTATGTCGAGGAAAGTGATGGTGGGGGTTTAATTTCTAAGACCTTAAGATCAATAATGCCTCTTAAAATTTATTTTTATGAATTGTTTCTCTGAAACATGACTCGGTCGAGGATTCTCGAGTCGTAGTATGTACGGGTTTGTAGGAAACTTAATCAGACCAGATTGCATACGAAATGTCTTCACAAAAATATAAACATAAACAGTTGTGACGGAGTGATACAACAACAAATCAACGATTTAATACAGGTTGAGAAACGTTGGGGGTACCTTACACCGGGTGGTCCGAGAAGTCTGGTACCCTAAGGGGTGCGTTCTTATGACCTCACCCAACGGTAAAGGAAGAGGTACGGAGTAATAACAACAACAATGAGTCATCGAGTCAGTGCAGACTGAGAAACACTGGGGTACTGACGTCGTACGGTCCGAAGGGTCAGGAAGTGATAGAGGGCCTCAAGGAGTGACATTTTAGGAGTTTTATTTAACACGAGTCAGTAAGTCAAAATTGAAAAAGTGTATACGGAAATTGTCACAATAAACGAAAACTAACGAAAAGTGTTTTTCGTTTTATAAATAATCTGTGACACGATATACCGGATATCGTCAGAACAAGTTATTTTAAAAGACACTACTATTTTTACAAGACAAAGACACAATAGGTAAGACCATCGGTACTCGGTGTACACCGAGAATTTGTGAACTTCACACCAATTACGTTGACTCCTTGGCTTCAAAATTAAAATCTTTGTGTCGTAACCGTCGTTGTTTAAGTTACCCCTTTCCTTTCAGAAACGTTGTCCCGAAGGACCACCGAGTCTGCCACTGTTTCGACGGACGTTACTCCCTCTAGACCCAAGCTAGGGACCCAACCCTTCTAAGGGACCTCCCCCCGTACCGTCAGGTGAGGTCATAATTTCTTCCTTTACCGTTGGGTCAGGTCATAAGAACGGACCTTTTAGGTCGTCGTAACCGTCGTTGTTTAAGTTACCCCTTTCCTGTTAGAAAGGTTGTTTATGATGGTTTTGTTGATCTAGTATTACTTTTTTTTAAGTGGAACTTTGACTGTCACAACTTCCCATATGGATTAGGGACATGGTCTCTTTTTGTAACTATTAATTCTTTATAGAAGTTGAAGAGGGTGGGGGACCTTTAGTAGGACGGTAAAACACTAACCCTTATCCATTGGTGTCGTTCTCGGCTGAGTAACCTTCTCTGGGACCACGACCCTTTCTAACTCCCGTCCTCCTCTTATCCCCCTGTCTTCTACTCTACCAACCTACCGTAGTGACTGAGTCACCTGTACTTAAACTCGTTTGAGACCTTCTGTCGCTTCCTGTCCCTTCGGACCGTGCGACGTCAAATACCCCAGTGTTTCTCAGCCTGTGCTGAACCACTAACTTGTCGATGGTGTCATTTGGTAGAAAAGGGTGTACTGAGTATAATCTCATTAACAGGTGAGAAAGAGCGCTGATGGTATTCCAAGTGTCTTCTAAGGGAGTACGTGGACACTCTTCCAATTTGTGTCTGGAAAGGTAAAAACGGACTTGGATGGTTGTTCCGGTTTGTGTCCCAGAGACAGAGGGTCAGGAAACAGAATTACTACAGAATTACTAATTGACTCTAATCTTCCCGTGGTGGGTACCACCCCCTGAGGGACCACCAGGTCAATTGGTGACCTGAGTCGAGCGACCCCACACCCAAACTGAGGACCAACCCCTTGATTCTAGGGTGTTCGGGACGTCACGTCGGTTTTTTTTTTAATTACTTGGGTTTCATCGATCTGTGGTTCTATGTGTAAAGGATCAGTCGACTGGTTCTGTAGGGGTTCAATAATTTCGTTAAGATTGACGTTTGGTGAGATAGATATTAAACAGATATAGGAGGGATATTTTTTTTTTTAGATTCCGTTTGAGTGGGGTAAAATCTAGGTTTGACAAGAGGTATTACCGTTGTCAGACTTATTTGAGTCAAAGGAATGAACAAACCGAAAACAGAAACTGTCAAACCGCGGTGACACAATCATCGAGTCAACACAGGTTGAGAAGACACTGAGACACCTGGTATGGGACGGTCAGAGGAGACAGGTACCTTAAGAGATCCGTTTATGTCCTCACTCATCGGTAAGGGAAGAGGTCCCTTAGAAGGGTTGGGTCTCTGACTTGGGTCCAGAGGACGTAACGTCCGTCTAAGAAATGGTAAACTGGTGGAACAAACCAAAAACAGAAACTACCGTGAAACCACGGTAATGACCCTACTTTGACCTTTAGGTAGAGATCCGGGGGTAGACGAGGTGGGCCCAGGACTCCGAAAGACTCGGAGTCACGTCACAGGGACTCCACCAAATGCGACCTCAGGTCGAGGACTAGATACATGAGGTCTGTTCACAGGTGTCATCGTACCCTTCCTAAACTTAAGCCAAATCCCCTCCCCCCAACGGTAGAGAACCAAACTAAAACAACGATCGATAACAAAATATCGAGACACCACTACATTCACCCTTCCTTTTAGATTTTTTCTCACCTGTATGTATGTTAACTAAGTGAAAAGTCTTTGATTGTGTTGCGACAGTTCGTCGATACAACCACACAACTCAGTAAGTTAATAGAGACTGAGAAACCGGTGGGGTACCTGCCATCGGGTAGTCCGAGGACACAGGTACCCTAAGAGGTCCGTTCTTATGACTTCACACAACGGTAAGGGAAGAGATCCCCTAGAAAGGTCGGGTCCCGAGCTTAGTCGTAGAGGAAGTAACCGTCCGCCTAAGAAATGGTGAATCGGTGGTCCCTTCGGCGACATTTCGTTGATATGAGGTCATTGTTAAATTTCTCTTTTTTTCTGGACACCACCTAAGTACAGTTACATACCGTTTTGGTTATGTCATAGCATTTCATTTTTTTATTTTAATTTTTTTTATTTTTATTCCTCTCTTTTTCTGGGAAGGGACTCTGGTTTTCTGTTGGGGCTCTCAAAGACCCTAATCCATCGATAACGACTCGGGTCAGGGAAGAAAAACGTGCTAACGGAGAGGGAAGATACGGTGTCGTTTCTTTTGTTGTGACTAGGTGATTTGTCACCTGAGGTAAAGGTGTAGTCACAAAACTTTAGATTTTTTGAGATTGGAGAAGAGGGTGGAGACCTGGGGAGTCAATGAGTAATGGGAAAAGGGAAAGATATGTGTTTTTTCTTCCTGTGCATATCGAAACAAACCCCCGACCAATCTTCGAAAAAAAAAAAAGGACATTTGTCTGATGACGGTGTTGACATCGATTCGACCATGGTCTTTCTTAAAAGGTATATACCCCCGGGGAAAGAAGGAGAGATCACTGTTTCCTTGAGTGAAGTTGTCAGTCCAATGAGTCCTATAAGTTGTTCATGAAGGTGGTGGGAGGTGGGAGATCTTTTTATTTCGTCTGGTTGACACGAGAATTTAAGTTTGATCGGTTTGATGGACTCCGTGGGTTGGATGGGGTTTAGAACGTGAACCAGGATCACTAGGAGTTTAGGAAGGGGAAAGTCCGTTGTGACTAATAAGGGAATACTTATTAACACATAATACTTTTTTATGACGTCCAGTTACTTCTAAAGAATGGAGAAGACTTTGAATTCACTGGGATTAAACTAGATTAGATCATAAATAGGAATATAGTGAAGTGTAACCAGTCTTACTGATTGTAGTTTTCAGATATTTGTTATTTACGACCTCTCTCACACGTCTTTTCTCTTGGGAGGATGAGACCATTACCCTCACATTTAATCATGTTCGTGATACCTTTGTCATACCTTCAAGGAAATTTTAATTTTTATCTCACTGATATACTAGGTCGTTAGGGTGAGGACCCACAGATAGGTCTCCTTTGGTATTAAGCTTTTCTATGTACATGGGGTTACAAGTGACGTCGTGATAGAAATTTTCGGTTCTGTACCTTCGGTGGATTTACAGGTGTCTGTTTCCTACCTATTTCTACTACACCATATGGATAAGTTATTTTATAATGAGTCGGTATTTTTTCCTACTTTATCACGGTAAACGTCGTTGTACCTACCTGGACCTTTGATAGTATGATTCACTTCACTCTGTTTCTGTTTATACTATAGTGAGTATTCACCTTAGATTGACATTTTGTTAATATGTTGAATAAATGCTTTGTCTTTGGCTGAGTGTCCAAAACTTTTGTTTAATTACCAATGATTTCCCCTTTCCACCCTCCTTCCTCCTTAGTTAATCTTCGAATCCTAGTCAAATATGTGTCATGATATCCACTACGATCACTACTTCTTAGACTGACGGTTACGTCGTCTGTGTTCTCTGAACCTAAGTTAGAGACCCAGTCTTCTAAGGGACGACATCCTTTACCGTTTGGTTGGGTCATAAGAACGGACCTTTTAAAGTAGGTGTCTCCTCGGATCGCTCGATGACAGGTGCTCCAGCGTTTCCCGGTCTGTGCTGACTCACTGATTCGTGTGTGTGTATATATTTGATCTATGTATTGATTGTTCCTGGACAACATATCGTGTCTCTTACGATGATGTTGGATAAACCTTTTATTCGATGTACCCTTTTTTTAGACTTCAATACATACATATTGGCTTAGTGAAACGATATGTAGACTCTGATTGTGCAATATTTAGTTGATATGAGGTTATTTTTTTTAAAAATTTGATAGATAGGAATTTATGACAAAATAATTGATGGAAGAAAAAATAGTAGTTGTCCTATCCAAAAGAAAGGGTGGCGTCGGGGATGTACTTGAGGTTTAATCTCTAAGTCAGAAGGCCTTTTTTTGTCTCTGGTTAGAACTTGGGTTTACCTCCTCTAAAATGCGACACAGGATTGGTTGTTATGACGATGTTTGGATGTGCCTCGTGTTGTACAGGAAATACAAAGTGTCAAATTTTTTGACGTTTTGTCCGTGGGACCCTTCTCCGTCTCCGAATAAGGAAGACCCCAGGGGAAGTGCACGCGTCGACCCTCCCACCTTCGAGTCATAAAAGAGGTCGTTGATTTTCTTCTCTCTTCATACGAGGGGGTTTGGGAGGGAAGATCCAAGACTATCTTGCAAGCGTTGCCGTTCGTTTTTTTTTTTTATCCTTTTGGTAAGGGGAAAGAGTCAATTCTCGGATCTTCAGTGGTGAGACGGGATTATTGTTAATTTTCCGACTTACCTGACTTTTAGTTGTTGAGAGGAACCTAGGACCTCCCTTCCCTCCTCCCGTGAGAGGACAGAGGTACCTGACGACCGAATGGGCTCGTGTCTCGGTCCTCATCCCCGGCTCCGTCCTTGGCCACGACTGCAGTCTTCTGAACTTTATGTCAACGATTTAAAGATCCGCGAGGCACACCTATTGACATCTCAATTTTTTGTGGTCTCTTAGGTCAGTTTCGTCCCCGCGGAGACTGAGGGTGTCGAACTCTCAAAAGTGTCATTTGTTAGGGGAGTATGGAGGTTTCCCGCTCCCCTTTACCTTGGATAGGAATTTATGGGGTCCCGAGAGAGAATTACTCCGGACGGGAGTCCTCTTTAATCAATTTAGTCTCAGACGACCCCAGAATATTCTCGGAGTGGATCCCCTCCTCTTTATTGGTTGAGGTGAATTGGTATCGGAAGTGTACCCTCTTTCCTCGATGTGTCGAGGTCGGGGGAGTCAGGCTAGATACCCCTTCTTCGCTTTCAGCGAGTCAGCACAGGTGGAGACGTTGAGATACCTGACACCGGACGGTCCGAGGAGACAGGTTCCTTAAGAGGTCTGTTCTTATGACCTCAACCCCACAGCCCCCACCCGCCCCTCCCGTCGTCCCTGGGATGGCAGACTCGGTGGTCCCTTCTAGTGGGATTCCCCTTCCTTCTGTCAATTTTGTTTTTAGTTTTGGGAACTTCAAGTGTCAACTCCCCGGATCCACTGGATTTTCCGACTTTGGAGTAGCCCTGGTCATCCTGGAGGGGACGGGGTGGACCGGTGGCGTAATGATGTCCGGATGAATCTCGTCAAGGAAAATGGATCGTGTAGTTCAGACCGGTAGCTCCTTTTTAAAATGTCCGGTTTGGTGATAAAAAAACCTGGCCCCCCTTTTCACATAAAATTAACATATGAGTTAGGTAAACCTGAAGGGAACGCCGAGTCGACCATTTCTTAGACGGACGTTACACATCTAGGGACCCAACCCTTCTAGGGGACCTCTTCTCTTTCCGATGGGTGAGGTCGTGAGACCGGACCTCTTAAGGTTCCTGACACATCAGGTACCCAAGGTTTCTCAGCCTGTACTGACTCGTTGACAGTGACAGTGAGTCAGGTAAAACACATAAAGTTTTCCGTGTTATAAAAGATGTAAATAGTCACTTTTTTCTTTCATTGAAATTTTTAGTCGATTACCGTTTGTTTAAAGGAACTCTCGATGTCTGTGTATGTATCACGGAGGATTTTGTCCCCTCCTCGTTCTGTCGAAGAGGGGGGAAAGTATTCAAAGTAATTTGTGACCTGGACGAATTCCCAGTTCTCTTTTCCGTTGAAAGTGTCTCATATATAATTATATAGAATCAAGGTGACTGGCCCCTATCTTAGGCCCCGGGTGTCGTCACTTTCGTGGTTCAGGATTGGTGACCTGACGGACCCTTAAGGGGATTTCCTAATATAATAATTTACTCCGTAAATGACGTGAGGAAAGACTCTCATGGTACACCCCTTGTACAAAAGATTTGATTTAAATCCTTCATCTTACATCTTAGTCAGACAGGAGGAGGGGAATTCCCGACAGGTTACCAATTACTTAATTTTTGTGTTCTGATTTATTTTGATTTAGGATATGTGTGAAGGACGGGGTGTGGGGTCCTTTTCCTTTTTTTGTGGTTCTAAGGGTCCACCGAGATCACCATGTCTTAGAAGGGTGGTTTCGTTCTCTGTGTCCTCCACACTCAAACTAGGGATCCAGTTTTCTAAGGGATCTCCTCCCGTACCGTTGGGTGAGGTCATAAGTGCGGACCTCTTAAGGTACCTGTCTCTTCGGACCTGCCGAGCGTCTCTCAGCCTGCGTGTAGGATCTAAGGAAAGGGCTCGTCTTGAGTCCTGGTGGAAGTTGGTGGGTTTAGTCAGACAATGTCTCGGTAGTGTTCACACGGAACGAAAATTAGTTTCGTTGTCGTTGTTTAAGAAAAACCTTTATTGTTTTGTTTTTGATCGTGACTAGTAAAAAGACTGTTAGGTGCTAATGAGTTTTAAGTGACCATAACTCTCTCCCTTCCTCCGGTATAGATACCCGGAACAGAGTGTATTCGTGTGCGTCCATCCACGTCAAAAACAGTAATAACGTGTTTGTTTAAAATTAAACATTAGGAATCAAACCAACTTTGTAACGAACATCCTCGTAGACCTGCACTCGATACGTCTTTGTCGGGACCTCTCAACAACTGGCGTCGTGTGTGGACGCCGACAAACCAAGACCTCAGAGGTCCCGCCGGTTTTAACAAAGCAATTTATGTAAAAAATACGGAAAGACACACTCATGTCCTGTACGGTGTATGAACCGTTTGAAGTCCGGTGTGTCCGGTCAAAAAGTCGTTAGAGACTCCGCTACCCTAAGATAAGTAAGAGCCGTCCAAAGAGTTGTCCTCTCCCCAGTAGAGACTCCAGTCAAACCCCGGATTGTTCGTTCTTTCCTCACCACTCAATTGGGACCGTGAGTGAAAAATTTTTTGTAAATAAGTAAACCGACACGACCCAGAATCAACGAGGTACGACCTAGATCAGGGGGTTGGTCCCTACCTTGGGTCCGGGGTACGTAACCTTCGTGTCTCAGGATCGGTGACCTGGTGGTCTCTTCAGGGTGTGTGGGTAAAAAGAGAGTGTAAAAGTGTACTCCTACTTCTCGGGTGACCTTCTGTCTGATCTTTATATAGATTCATCCATTCACAATCAGTAAGTCAGCACAGGTTGTGAAACACTGAGGTACCTGACTTCGGTCGGTCCGAGGAGACGGGTACCCTAAGAGGTCCGTTCTTATGACCTCACCCATCGGCAAGGGAAGAGGTCCCCTAGAAGGACTGGGTCCCTAGCTTGGACCCAGAAGGTTTAACGTCCGTCTAAGAAATGGTAGACTCGGTACTCCCTTCAATCTTGATGTAAACAAACACCCATTGAGTCTAGTAACCTCTTCCACTATCGTGGGGTGAGGTCATGAGAACGGACCTTCTAGGGTACCTACCTCCTCGGACCATCCGACGTCAGGTACCCCAGTGTGTCTCAGTCTGTGTTGACTTCACTGAATCGTTGAATCGTTGTCGTTGAGTCTAGCATTAGACAGCAGTAGGAGAACGGGACGTCAGGTTGTCATATACTGACAGGTGACTAGTATTGACAACTGACATATCAACAGTTCTTGTCGGTCATGTATGAGTCTACCTTTAAACAAACAACACATCCTATAGTCTTCTGTACAAAACGGTTGTCGTGGTAGTAGGTGTCGTTGTGTCAATTAACAGACGTGACTACTTTGTGAACACATAGACGAAATTTGTAAAGTGTAAACTACTACTGAAGTCGAGGAGACGGGTGTTTTTGGTGTACAACTACTCTGTATTCTTGGTCTATACCGTCCTTACAACCTTAAATAGTCAGGTCCTTAACTTTTGTTGAGATTTATAATACCATTCCAGAGATTCCTGTTTCAACTGTCGTACGTCCTTGACCCGTTGACTACCCATTCGTCTCTTTTCGTTTAAGATTCTTTCTTGGTTTTTCTTCACTATCCCCAAGGTTAAGTTGTGCCAATGTATCCTCTTAGAACTGAAGTGGAGAAGGGTACCTGTGTGACTTAACTAAAAATAAAGAAAAATTAAAGAAGAATAAAATTACAAACCGGTGTGACGTACCGTGTGCCAGAATTGAGGAACTGGTCCCTAACTGGTCACGGGGGACGTAACCTTCTACCTCAGAATTTGGTGACTCGGTCACCCCTTTAGGGAAATAATAATGGTAAAAAAAACTCTGCGGCTGAAATACACCTTGTTAAAGGAGACTTTCTTTGGATTTTTGACCGTCTCTTTGTGAAGTGTCGACCATTTGTTCTTTTCGGTGTCACTTCGTCCACCCTTTTCACCTCTGTACCAGAGTGGTATTCGGGGAGTGGGGGTCGCGCCCATGGGTGTTTCCCCCCTTAGAGTTGTGGACCTCGAAGAGTGACTCCTCACCTCCCAAACATGGGGTATAACCTATGGGGACGGAAATTCTGGACGAGGACTTTCTGTTCGGGTGCGTTGTAGACTAAAACTTTTGGTCGTCCCGTCTGGTGTGTCCTCTGGGTCCCGAGATCGTTTGACTCCCGACCACGCGACTCGGTGGCCACGGTCCCGGGTCGCGTCTTCGTCGGGAAACTTTTCACGGGTCCGAAAAACACTTTTCCTGAAACGACGAAACTGGTACTACCGGACTCCCCGTCTCCGGACGACCCTTTGAGGCCCCTACCTCCGACCGTCGACGCTAGAAGGAAGAGAAAAGAGATTGAAAGTAAAGAAGGTGAAAAGAAAGAAAAGAAGGAGAAAAGCCACCTACGGTAGAAACGAAGGGGGGTGAGGACCGTGGAACGAGGACGGTCATCCACCTAGAGGTGGGACGCCGTGAGGTCTTGTAGTCTTAGAGGGTTTCCCCATGAAGATGTATACAGGTCACAGGGACAAACATATGCTCGAAGGGTCCACCGTGATCCCCATTTCGTGGACGGACGGTCACGCCCTCTGCATTCTCTACGTCCAAGCTAGGGACCCGGCCCTTCTGGGGGACCTCCTCCTTTACCGTGGGGTGAGGTCATAAGAACGGACCTCTTAGGGTCCCTGTCTCCTCGGACCACCCGACGTCAGGTACCCCAGTGATCCTCAGTCTGTGCTGACTCGCTGGAGTGAAAGTGAAAAGTGAAAGTACGTAACCTCTTCCTTTACCGTCGGGTGAGGTCACGAGAACGGACCTCTTAGGGTCCCTGTCTCCTCGGACCCCCCGACGGCAGGGACCCCAGCGTCTCTCAGTCTGTGTTGACTCGCTCATTCGTGCGTGTGGACGGGTAAACATAACACGAAACCTGGAGATAGTAAAGAACTGAAAAGAGACAAAGTATTCCGAAAAAGGACCTCCAAAAGAGAACGAAACAAACCTTGCGCAAAGACCCAACGAAGTAAAACGAACTGCAACACAACGACAGACACGTAATCTACGGTGTCAGTGGAGAGGGACAGAACGTCCCAACCGGAGCGCATCCTCTACTCTTGAAAGAACAAGCTCGACGGGATCGAGAGGTGACAAAGAGTTAAGGAAACACTCAGTTCGTGATAAAATGAAAATTATCGAGGGTCACCAACTCCCACACGGTTCTGGTCGGCCACGGTTTCCACTCCTGAACGTAAAACCCCGGGGTGTCCTGACATTGTTAGTCAAGAACCGTCCCTCGACGTGGCTGTCGTCTGATTTTATGAAGAGATCCGAAAGACTCTTTCTCTGGACAAAGGAAACAAGTCCTCAAAACCGGATTTCCTACCCGAAGGCGAAACTGAGCGAACATACCCGGATACCTCTACAAGAGTCCCTTACCTCTGGGTACTTACGTTAGACGGAAGGGGGAGACAGAACGAGGTCGAGTGGTTATAGAAGGTTTTTCCTTGGACATGGGAACAGACCAAGGACGGAAAACGCCGACGACGACCGTCTGCGGACCAAGACGACCGGTCACCCCAAAGACGAGGTCCTCATGTTGTCCTTAGGTCCTCTTTCTTAAGCATTTGGAGATGGTAGGGATCCCGTACCAGTCTCCGTTGTCTGGGTCTTCGAACCAGAAAGACACCCTCTCCGGGTAGTCAAATAGTAGTATCGACGACGGACTCCCCGTCCGAAGATTACTTTCCGTGTAGATTCCGACTGGAATTCAGGGAGGACTCTAGAACCTCCCACTACGATAGAATCTTAAATGGAGACCAGTCGAGGTCACCCGGTCGTAGAGAAGCTCTCCGCGAGAATACGAATAGACCACGGGGTCAAAAATGGAGACCAGGAGACCAAAGTCGTCGAACTAAGGAACCGAGACCACCGGTCCCCGGGGACAAAAGGACGTGCGTGTTCTTAGATCGTTAGGCCATCTGTCGAGAACCGTCCGGCGGTGGGGGTCCCATGATGAGTCTCTCGTCGGACTTTATGTGGGGTCCCGAAAGCCTCTCTCTCCGGTTGAACGAACAGGACCTTGAAACTAAATCCTCGTCCGAACGACACACCGTGTGTAGATCTCCGTAACTCCCCCGAAGGGACCGCCGAGTCACTTCTTCGACGGATGTTACGCCCTCTGGGCTAAGTTAGGGTCCCAACCCTTCTAGGAGACTTCTTCCTTTACCGTTGGGTTAGGTCATAAGGACGGACCTCTTGGTTAGGGTACTTGTCTCCGCGGACCTCCCGATGTCAGGTCCCCCAGTGTTTCTCGCTGATTGTGTGTGTGTCTCCGTAGTCCTCCGATACCTCCCCGAGTCCCTTACAGTCGGTCCCCTGGGGTGGAAATATGAAAGGCAAACGGACCCGAAGGGACCATCGATTCTGTCAGTTCTTGGGTGGATGTCACGTCCTCTGGACTTAAGCTAAGGACCCAGTCCTTCTAGGGGACATCTTTCCTTATCATTGGGTGAGGGCATAAGAACGTACCTCTTAGGAGTACCTGTCTCCTCGGACCGACCCCGATATGTCAGGTGCCCCACCGTTCCTCAGCCTGTACTGACTCGCTGAAAGTGAAAGAAAGTGAAAGACGGACGGGCGTGGAGTGACTGTAGAGGACCTTTCCTCGATTACGTGAACAGACCTCGGGACTAAAAACGCTGACAGTGGGTCTCCTGTGGAGACCGAGGGGACCGAGATCACCGGCCACCCCGAACACGAACAGTGGGGTGTCCTGACATATATAAACGTAAGACATTTTCGGTGAAGGGACCCCTAGACCGAAGATTAGTCGAACTTAGATCCACGACTGATTCTAGAAGAGGAAACCGTGGCTGACCAGAACCGTGTAGGAGTTGGTGACCCTCGATAATTTTCATTTTATGGCGAACTGAGTGTTCTTTTAACTCTTTGTTACTTCTCGATCCCGTCGAGTTTGATATTTCGAGAGTAGAGGATGTGCTCCGGTTGGGACGTTCTGTCCCTCTCCACTGACGTCGTAGATTACGTGTCTTTGGTTGAGCCTCATAGTTCGTTTTACTTCGTTGGGTCTTTACACAGGGTTTGTTTTGTGGTATTTTGAAGTCCTTTTTTGGAATTACTTTGTCTCCTTTTATTTCTTTACTATCTCCAGTTGTTGTTTTTGTTCTCTTTACGTCTTCCGGAACTACCCGAACAAGCATCTGATCTACGTCGACTTCCTTCTTAGTGACTCGACCTCCTACATAGTTAGGTTTGACTTTTGACTCCCCTGAAGGGACCACCGGGTCCCCGACTGAGGTGGTAAGGTTTCGTCCCCCGGACACAAGTCAAGGACCAGTCCCTTCATCTGGGGTGCACAGTTGCTTTCTAGGGTGCACGACGTTGATTCTGGGATTCTGGGTCACGTCAGTTTATTTATGTCTCTATACAAGTTTCTTTTCTTTTGACTTTTCGTCTCTCTTATTTCTGACCTCTTTATTTGACCTAGTCTTAGATGCTCCCGACACCCTGTCAGTGTCTTACTCGGTGTGTGTCCCCTATCATCCTTCCTTTTCTCTCTCCTCCCTCAATTCCTTCTCTCGTCATTAGCGGACCTCAAAGAAGTCGAATGACGGTCTGGGATTTGGGGTCCAGTCCTTCGAGTCTCTGTCACCCCCTAAATTCCTCTACAATCAGTTTCCTTTGTTTAGCGTCACTTTTCGAATCATTTAAGATCTCTGGACTACGTGTCGAAATAATAATATCAATTATTACGGTATAATATATGAGGTTTAACCGATGTTTTAAGTTAGAATTCACCAGAGTGGTGGTTTTTTTCTTTACTATTAGTACCCTGTACTACCTCCACAATCGTAACGCACCATTGAACTAACATTAGATATGTATAATTTCGTTGTACAACGTGTGGCATTGGAATGGGTTACACTGTACAGTCAATATAGAGTTAATTTTTTTGTGTACAATTTCTTCAAGAAATCTCTTTTCCTTTTAGCACATCCAGTCTTTGAACGTAGAGTGTTTCTATTCTTCTCACACTCTCTTCCTTACTTACGTCCATTTTATTTTATAAGCAAAATAATAAAACTTAACTAGATTGTCTATTGACAAGGATCTTACTGACGTTGTCCGAAACGGTATAATTGACATGCTTATCTATCTTACCTACTGTGGTTACAGGATTCCCTTCTTTCCCTCCTTAACGATTCCCCATATCCGTAAATTTTCACCTGAATTTAAGCAAAATTTACATGTAACGTGTGATATCTTTTTTGTGACCTTTGTTAAAACTCTTCTGACAATACGGTCCTCTCCTCTCTTTACCTGAATATATTTTACGTGAAGTCGTGAAGAGACAGTCATTAACTATCCAGGTCGGCCGTCTTTTCTGCCTTCCTATGTCCACTTGACTTTCCGTGGTAGTTAGTTACCGAGATTAACTATAAATTTCTTATGCAGTAGAAGCTGTCGTCTTATATGTAAGGAAAGTTTAAGTATGCACTTCGATCCGGTGTAAGACTTTGTCTTTTGTAGGGAATTGTGTAAACTTTCTCATCTTTAGTATTTTTTCTTAGGGGACCACCAGGCCACCAATCTTGAGCTACGAAGGTGAGTGGTCCGGACCTGAGTCAGGGGCCAACCCCCTTGCTTTCAGGGCGTCCAGTACTTCATACCGGTTTATAGGGGTGTAGCGACACGTACATGATCTTTAGTTACTATCTTTTTATCGACCTTTTAGGGGTTTACGTACTGTTAATTTGTTATGTGAAGAGAGGGTAGGGGTCGAAATAAACTCCATACTAACTGTTCATTTTTAACATATATATATGGTTCCAACACGTTATACTAAAAAATCAGTTAAATAAACAAAATTGACTCCGGTTAATGAAATGTTATAACACCACCAAAAACGGTATGTAGCTGTACTTAGTCGGTATCCACATGTACACAAGGGGTAGGACCTGGGGGAGGGTGGAGGGTAGAGGGAGGGGTGGGATAGGGAGACCCAACAGAGTCTCGTGGTCGAAACTCACGGGACGAAGTACGTAACTTGAACGTGACCAGTCGACAAAATGTATGCCATTATATATTGAAAGTTACGATAAGAGAGTATAGTTACGTGGGAGCGGAAGAGGGTGTCTCAGCTTATCAGACCAGTAATGTAGACACAGAGAAAACGACAGAACGTATATCCCAGCAGTAATGGTAGAAAGATTTCAGGTATATATACGTAATTATATGACATAACCACAAAGAGAAAGACCGAATGAAGTGAGACGTATTATTCGAGGTCAAAGTAGGTGGAGTCATCTTGACTGAGTTTGCACAAGAAAAAAATATCGACTCATTATAAGGTAACACATATACATGGTGTTAAAGGAAGAGGTAAGCAGACAGCTACCTGTAGACCCAACAAAGGTACAGGATTGATTCCACATATTGTACTGCTAAAGTAGATGAAACACAGTAATATTGGTGTTAGTTCACTCATCATTGTAGAGTTTACAAATTTTTAAAAAAACACCACTCTTGTGAATTCTAAAGGAGAATCGTCTAAAGTTCATGTGTTATGGGATAATAATTGATATCAGGGGAACGACATGTAATCTAGGAGTCTCGAATAAGTAGAATGTTAACTTTAATACGTGGCAAAGTTTAGAGAGGGATAAAAGAAGTAGGAGTTGGTGACCGTTGGTGGTAACATGATGAGAACCCGAGATACTCAAACTCTCAAAATAGTTATGTAAGGAGAATAGTGACTATAGTATGTCATAAACAGAAAGACACGGACCGACTGAAGTGAATCGTCTTACAGGAGGTCCAGGTACGTACAAAGTCTACCGTTCTACAGGAAGAAAAAGTACCAACTCATTATATTGTAAGAGAGGGGTAAACGGCGGAAAAGAAAGAAATAAGTAGGTAGTTACCTGCAAATCATAAAGACAAAGAACCGATAACACTTATTACGACGTTACTTATATATTCACGTCCATAAAAAAGTTCGATGACTAAAGTAAAGGAAACAAATACATGGGTCCTCACCCTAAAGACCTAATGTACCATCGAAATAAAAATTAAAAATCCTCTTGGAAGTATGTTAAAAGGTATAGTCGACATAGTTAAATTCAAGGTTTGTCATGACGAGTTCGTAAGAGAAAAAGAGGCGTAGGAGTTAGTTGTCCAAAAGAGTAGAAGAACTACTGTAAGGTTTTTCACACTCCAACATAGGTTGACACGAAAACTAAAGGTGAGGGGACTTCTGATCACTACAACTTGTGGAAAAGTATATGGACAACCGGTAAACATACAGAAGAGACCTTTTGACAGATAAATCGAGGAACGGGTAAAAATTTAGACCAATAGACTTAAAATCGTTTATAAAAAGACGTAACCAACTCTACCGGTACACTAAAATTAAGAAGTAAAACAATTACGCGACATAGTGTAAATAACTAAACACATACAATTCAGTTGAAACGTAGGGTCCCTATTGAGGGTGAACTAATACCCCGGACCAAAAGATCAAAGATAAAGTAAATAAAGACAAGATAAAAAGAATAAAGATAAGATTAGAAAGAATAAGAGAAAGAAGAAGAAAACCAAATCAAACGAGACGAAGATCAAGGAACTCCTTATCAAGTTAAACCCCAACAAATAAACTCTAAGAAGAAAAGAGAATTTGTAAGTAACGATATTTGAAGGGACAACTTGATGAAAGTCCTTAAGAGGTCACCAGACCAATAATCGTGAGTAGTGAAAGTGACGACATCGGGTCCAAGTTTCGAACCAACCCTTTGTCTAAGATGTTCGACGCAGTACCGGGTCTTTTTTCTTTCTTGATAAAAGTAATGTAGGGTATTTAAAACCATACAACATATAAATAAAAGTGATCAGAATTAAAAAAAATTAAAAGGAAAACTAAAGAAGAAACTGGGTCTTACGTAACAAATTAAAGGTGTATAAACACTTAAAAGGCTAAATAGAGAACAACAACTAAAAATCGAAGTATTATAGTACCAGTCTTCTCTATGATTAAAAAAAGGTAGTAAAGAGAGAGAAGAGAAAGACCTTAAGGGTATTATGGTTACTATTGCCGGAAACTACCATAACGTATTCAGGACATACGAAAGGAGTGAGAAAAAAAAAAAAAAAAAAGGAAACTAGAAGACTGACCTTTTGAAGTTTTCTGAATAGAAGTTCAAGTGGTAAAGAAAGTAGACTGACAACTTTGCGATAACTTATAAAGTGAAGTAAGTAACGTAAGAATTCAAGATTAGACTAAAAAAAATTACCAAAGACAAAGAAACGACCTTAAAACAAATACACAATAAAAAGATAAAGTAAATCAATAGATACACCCAAAACCCCCCCGAAGTCACTTAAAGAAATTCTCAAATAAGACTTAAGAAATAATATTTTAAGTGTGTACATATGTGCGATTTAGGGAAGTCAGTACAGACTGAGACACTAGGATACCCGACATCGGACGGTCCGAGGAGACAGGTGTCCTAAGACGTCCGTTCTTATGAGTACAACCCAGCGGTACGGAAGGAGGTCCCCTAGAAGGGTTAGGTGCCTTCCTAGTTTGGACCATACAGAGAACGTCACCGTCTGTCCAAGAAATGGTGACCGCGGTGGACCCTTCGGGATATGTTAAGTGTTAAGGTGTATAAAATCCCAAAGACCTCGAAGTAAGGAAAGGAAACTACCACGGAACTACTAGAAGGGACCACCGAATCTGCCATCTCGCAGACGGACCTTACTCCCTCTGCACCCAAGTCAGGGACCCAACCCTTCTAGAGGACCTCTTCCTTTACCGTTGGGTGAGCTCATAAGAACGGACCTTTTAGGGTACCTGCCTCCTTGGACCAATTCGATGTCAGGTACCCCAGCGTTTCTCAGCCTGTACTGACTCGCTGAAGTGAGTGACACATGGACTAATGAACGCTAAGAACTTAGGAACGGGACCATAGAAGGATAAACTCCTTTTTCCGAGAAGAAGGTCCCTGATGTGTAAGTGAAACCGTCTCTTTCGGAAGTGGTCAGGTGGGTCAGACCCCAAGTTACCCACAATCGACCGTCGGGGGTGTCCGGTCGTCCCGAACGAAACCCCAGAGATCATCCCGTCCCTACAAAGAACACGATCAGATTCCGACCCCGTCCCCACCCCCGTCCACCCGGAGACGAGACGACAGTCTGTTCCAGCGGTAGACCCGAGGGACCACCCCTCAGATATCTGACGAGGTGGTGACCCGTCCCAACGGTTGGACCGAAGGACAGGTCCACCCCGGGGTCCGAGACGGGTTGTTTGCCCTTCCCGGTATCCGCCAGTAGTACACCACGACTTTCGCCCGAGATGTCTACCGCCCATTGCACATCCGACGAGTCCGACGGGACCCACGGACCCCTCTCTGTGGCGCGAGACGTAAACGCGTTCCGACGTTCGAGCTGAGGGACAGGTCAACCCCACCATGAGGGAAACCGACCCGACCTGACGACCGACCTATGTTTTTGACCTGTCCCTCGGGACCCGAGTCTACCCCCGCCCCCTACCGTACTGAGGGACCCTCGGGGTCGAGTCTACACCCCCCTACCGTACTGAGGGACCCTCGGGGTCGAGTCTACCCCCCTACCGTAGTGAGGGGCCCTCGGGGTCGAGTCTACACCCCCCTACTGTAGTGAGGGACCCTCGGGGCCGAGTCTACACCCGCCTACTGTAGTGAGGGACCCTCGGGGCCGAGTCTACACCCGCCTACTGTAGTGAGGGACCCTCGGGATCGAGTCTACACCCCCTACCGTAGTGAGGGCCCCTCGAGACGAGTCTGTACCCCCCTACCGTAGCGAGGGTCCCTCGGGACCGAGTCTATCCCCCCACCGTAGCGAGGGCCCCTCGGGACCGAGTCTATCCCCCCACCGTAGTGAAGGCCCCTCGAGACGAGTCACGTGGTGGTCGTCCTTGTGACGCCACGGTGTTACACTGGGGACGTGACCGACAGCCCACGGGACAAGAGGACGATCCAAAGTTCGACTAGGGCAAACCACATCGGGACGACTAAGGGGGTCACAAAGGACCCTCTACTCTATATTCACACGGGAGACCCCTCCGGGAGGTCTTAGGGCCGGTTTGACCTACAGTTAGAACCCGAGAGGGGTGACCTTTTTGACATCCGTGTCTCCATGTGACAGACACACCGCGACATGGTCCGACCCTCTCACCACCAGTTTCCCTTTGGTGAGAAGTGTGGGAGGATCACACCGAAACGAGTCAAAACAACAAGTTTCCCAAGAAGTAGGAGGGACGACCCTAGATCTTAAAAGTGTGTCGAAAAAAAAAAAAAAAACGACGTAGTGTGTCGAACACCCTAGAATCAAGGGGGTGGTCCCTACCTTGGGTTCAAGGGTCGTCAGTTTCCTGACTCAGGATTGGTGACCTGGTGGTCCCTCCAGGGGTGTGTTCACAAGAACGGACCTATCAGCGAACAACCAAAAAGACACTCCCTCAGATTTTGGACCCCTGGGAATTAGACGGGAGAACGAAAACTTCTCTTTTATTGTTATAACTAACTTTTATTCTACATTAATAGAAAGGTGAGTCCTTTTTTTGATTTCTTTTTTATTTTATTTCGAAAGAAGTGTCTTCTTATCGTCGAACATTTGTATCTCAGTCCGTTATTATCACCTTACATTTTGGTCCTCGACTTGTCGAACCCCATTTACAAGTAATAACCTTTTGTTATTGTGAATTCAAGTCGTAGAAACTTTATTCGTTACAAATAATGGGATATTAAAGACGGTGGGTCTTTGGAGTCTTTCTAAATCCACCCAAAAGGATCGAGGGACAAAGAGTATTCCAGCATTGCTCGACATCCGGTCCCCACGCCAGTAGAGGTTTGCGCTGGACGTGACGTCTTAGACGAGAAAGAGTTTTAACAATAATCCAAAGTCAAAGGATTTATAACAACCTCACTCCCGGGATCTAAGACGGGTAAGGTACGGTAGGGTCATACCTTCCTCTCTGTCTCCCTCTTCCTCTTTCTCTCTCTACCTCGGGTACAGTGTGAAAAGGGGTATTGGACTAGAACCCTCCCTACAGGGAGACCGTGACAGTATAAGAAAGCAATCTTCTTCTCTAAATAATGTTCCTTACCTAATTTGCTTATATCTCCGACGACGACACATATTTCGATTTCTTGGTCCTTTCGATCACCACGTCAAATTCGGTCTCAGGTTTCTACTTTTTCTTCGAGAGCACCGTGTCTAGGGTCGGTCTTCCGTCCTCTTCTAGCTACGGATTTAAGTCGGTGTGTCTCACTTAAGAGAGAAGGAGACGAAAAAACAAGACAAGACCGGTAATCACCTAACCTACTATGGATGGGTCCACCGTCCGATGGGACCACCGAGTCGACCATTTCTTAGACGGACACTACGTCCTCTGGGCCCAAGTTCGGGACCCCTTCCTTCTAGGGGACCTCTTCCCTTACCTTTGGGGGAGGTCGTGAGAATTGACCTCTTAGGACACCCATCTCTGACCACCCGATGTCAGATACCCCAGAGTTTCTCTTTACTGACTCGTTGATTGTGAAAAAGTGGGATCACCACGTCACCATTTCTTAGGTGAACGGTTACGTCCTCTGTGACCCAGCTAGGGACCCAACCCTTCTAAGGAATCTCTTCCTTTGCCGTTAGGTGAGGTCATAAGAACGACCCTTTAATGTACCTGTCTCCTCGGACCGTCCGATATCAGGTACCCCACCGTTTCTCAGTCTGTGTTGACTCGGTGTGTGTGAGTAGATATGCCCCACCCGTTATACACAATGACAGATGGTTAAGTTCACGAGTAGAGGAGATCTTTGTGGGAGTATCTGTATAGACCTTTTTACAAATCGGTTGATAGGTCCGTGGAACACTAGGTGAGTTCAACTGTGTATTTTAATTTGTATGCCAATGTTTGTGATACTCCTTTGTCGGTCTGTTTAGGTCTTACATGACACAAGATGTTTTGCTGAAACGACCTGACGAGTTTCTCAGTCACAGTACGTCTTTATGTTCAGTTTGGAAGTTCCTTCGTGGCGGAGGGTAACCAGTCTCACCGATAATAATTTCTTAGATGTTCCTGAATGGACCACCAGTTCCCCGATTCTGAGACCGAGGGTTACGTCCCCTGGACCAAAGCTAGGTCTCTTTTCGTATTAGACTTTTCTATGTACGTAGGGTTACAAGTCACGTCGTGACAAATGTTATCGGTTCTGCACCTCCGGTGGATTTGCGGGTAGCTGTGTCCTTACCTACCTCTTCTGTATCGCGTGTACGTAAGTCACCTTATAATGAGTCGGTAATTCTTTCTTACTTTATTACGGTAAACGTCGTTGTCCCTACCCGGATCTCCAAGAGTATGACTCCCTTCATTCAGTCTCTCTCTTCCTCTTTATGGTATACTATTAGGGAATGTACACCTTAGATTTTTCTTTAGTATGAACGTTCTGTCTTTCTTTGAGTGTCCGAATCTCTTGTTTGAATATCACCGGGTCCCCTTCCTACCCTCCTTCCCTATTAATCCCTCAAACCTTACCTATACATATGTGACGATATAAATTTTACCTATTGGTTGTTCCTGGATGACATCTCGTGTACCTACGACGAGTGACGTCGGACCCACCCTCCCTTCAAACCCCCTCGTACCCGTGTACATATGCAAACCGACTCAGGGAATCGACTTTGATAGTGTTGTAACAATTATTCCGATATGGGGTTATGTTTTGTTGTTCAGTTTCTTTTTAAATTTTTTACTTTCTTCGACCACTTTTATAGAGAACACGTGAATTAAGGTGTCCCGACTTTTATCAAAGTCGATCAGAAGTCGTGCATAAGGGAGAGACTCTTTACGAAGTTTATTGTTTGAAACGGAATGAGTGAGTTTTTGTAAGGCGTCCTGTTAACAATGTAAATAGTACGGTGTAACAACATCGACTAATGAAAGTATCCTTGCGTTAACCTTCGAGGACTTCCCTTCCTGATGTAAAACAACTAGTGACTATAAAGGTATTTTACTGTGTTATCTCATGAATAATCTGACGTATGACTACGAATAAGTCAATTCGATTTCTTTTTGTTCTTATTTTCACTTGGTCTCTTCATGTCGACCCGACAAACATCGCCGTACCTACCTGACAGTATGACTCACTTCATCCAGTCTGTCTTTTCCTGTGTATAAAATACTATAGTGAATATCTACTTTAGAATTTTCTACCACGTTTTCTTGAATAATTTTTTGTCTGTATCTCAATGCCTACATCCTTTGTTAGAATACTAAGAGTCCCCCGTTTTCCACACACACCCCCCCTATTTAACCCTCTAACCCTGGTTGTATATGTGTGATAATATATATTTTACACTTAATAAAATATATATTTTATCTATTGATTGTTCCTGGATGACATATGGTGTCCCTTGAGGTGAGTTATAAGACATTACCGGATATACCCTTTTTTTTAGACTTCACTCACCTATATACATATATATATTGACTAAGTGAAACGACATGTCGTCTTTCATTGTGTTGTAACATTTAGTTGATATGAGGTCATTACAAAAAAAATTCATCTCAAACCCGGTTGTGACATAAAAAATTAAATAAATAAAAATTAACTTCCTATTAACGAAATGTTATGACACAACCAAAGACGGTACGTACTTGCACTTAGTCGGTGTCCGTATGTATACAGGGGAGGGTGAACTCGGAGAAAGGGTGGAGGGTAGGGTGCAACAGTGGCTCGGGACCAAACTCAAGGCACTCAGTATATCGTTTAAGGGTGACCGATACATAAAACGTATGCCATCACATATGTAAAGGTACGATAAGAGAGGTTCCGGTTATGAAATTTGTAGGAACAACCGAGTCTGTCATTTCTTAGACGGACGTCACGTCCTCTGGACCCAAGTTAGGGACCCAGTCCTTCTAGGGGACCTCTTCCCCTACCGTTGAGTGAGGTCATAAGAACGGACCTCTTAGGCCACCTGTCTCCTCGGACCACCCCATGTCAGTACCCCAGCGTTCCTTCAGTCTGTGCAGACTCAAATATGATATATCTTAAGTAAGTTCACGATTTCTTGGAATATCAGACATAGGACCTCGACGAGTAACAAGAACTCACTGAGTTTAAGAAGTATTAAACAATTATGAGGAAATTAGGTTGGTCAGGTAAGACTTCCTCTAGTCGGGACCCTAAAGAAACCTTCCTTACTACGATTTCGACTTTGAGGTCATGAAACCGGTGGAGTACACTTCTCAACTGAGTAACCTTTTCTGAGACTACGACCCTCCCTAACCCCCGTCCTCCTCTTCCCCTGCTGTCTCCTACTCCACCGACCTACCGTAGTGGCTGAGTTACCTGGACTCAAAACTCACTTGAGGCCCTCAACCACTACCTGTCCCTCCGGACCTCACGACGCTAAGTACCTCAACGTTTCTCAGCCTGTGCTGACTCGCTGACTTGACTGCCTGACTTTTATTTTTGTCGTTGAGAAGAGCTAAACTAGATATCATAAGTTCGTTAAGGTTGGTTGTAGAGTCGTTCAATAAAAGACCTATTGTTGTTTGACTAAGATTTCAAATTCACCCCTCACTGTAGTCGTAATCTCACCACATTCTGTAGTGACCGGTCAGGCGGTGGGTAACTGTTTTCGAGGAGACACGGTCGCCTTCCTAGGTCGAGGTAGACAGCTGTCTGTGCCATCCTTACAGAACGAGTGGACGTCTATCGGGACCCGTCCCCTCCGTCTGTGTCGATCTCGACCACTTGGACGGAGGTCCACCGCGATCACCATTTCTTGAGCGAGCGGTCACGTCCGCTAGACTTTCTGCGCCCAAGGTAGGGACCCACACTTTCTAGGGGACCTCCGCCCGTACCGTCGGGTGAAGTCATAAGAACAGACCTCTTAGGGTACCTGTCTCCTCGGACCGTCCCATACCAGGCCTCCCAGCGTTTCTTAGCCTGTACTGACTTTCCCGAATCGTGCGTACGTGTGTTGGGGAGGTCCGACGTCGACCATTTTAGACCTCCCACGACTGAACCCGTCTTTGGATCTCTATTGTCTCTGAAACAACTTCGTTTGGAAGGGTTCCACTCTAAGGTCATGTGACAATGTCGTTTTATGTGTGTTATGTGTGTGTGTGTGCTCAGACCTGTGTATCCTTTCTCGATTCTCCTTGAATCGGTGACGGCGGTGAAGGGGGTCTATTGTGACACCTTGGTCGGTAGTCGTTGTGCAACGTGTCGCCACTCTCTTTTCGTCACAAACGCATGAATCAAAGAGGTCGACAGATCCTCCGACGACGTCTCTGGGTAAAGAAAGGTCGTGGGTCTCATGACTCCACCCTGTACGTATTGACCCCCTTTCCTCTAACCCTTTCTATTTCTTATAGTTTCCCGTAATTTCTTTGTGTCAAAGATGACTGACGTGGGTCCTAAAGACATCCTTAAAGTGGGTTCTGGGAGATTCTCATGAAGTGGGATACTGATGACGTGGTCCGAGTGAGTTCCTGTTACGCGTCAAGGTCCTATGTCTAATATTCCAAGAAATCGTCAACTTACTTAAGATATGTGATTTTCGATATTTGGTAATTCATAACCATGAAAGGATTGTTTCCAGATAGATCAGTTTCGATACCAAAAGGTCATCAGTACATACCTACACTCTCAACCTGGTATTCCTTCTGACTCACGATTTCTTAACTACGAAAACTTAACACCACGACCTTTTGTGAGAACTCTCAGGGAATCTGACGTTCCTCTAGGATTCCCTTAAGTTGGGACTTATAAGTAACCTTCCTAACTACGACTTCAACTTCGAGGTTATAAAAGCGGTGGACTACACTTCTTGACTGAGTGACCTTTTCTGGGACTACGACCCTTTCTAACTTCCGCCCTCCTCTTCCCCTGCTGTCTCCTACTCTACCAACCTACCGTAGTAGCTGAGTTACCTATACTCAAACTCGTTCGAGTCCCTCTATCACTTCCTGTCCCTTCGGACCGCACTATATCAGGTACCCCAGGGTTTCTCAACCTATGTTGACTTACAAACTTGTTGATCGACATGAAAAAAAAAAAAAAAATGACCTCATATCAACTAAATGTCCAACAATGGAAAACGACAGTCAAGTCAAGTCAAGTCCAGTCGGTGAGTCAGTACAGGCTGAGAAACTCTGGGGTACTTAGTGTCGTGAGTTTGAGTACAGGTAGCTCACCCACTACGGTAGGTCGGTAGAGTAGGAAACAGCAGGGGAAGAGGAGGACGGGGGTTAGGGAGGGTCGTAGTCTCAGAAAAGGTCACTCAGTTGAGAAACGTACTCCACCGGTTTCATGACCTCAAAGTCGAAGTTGTAGTCAGGAAGGTTACTTGTGGGTCCTGACTATAGGAAATCCTACCTGACCGACCTAGAGGAACGTCAGGTTCCCTGCGAGTTCTCAGAAGAGGTTGTGGTGTCAAGTTTTCGTAGTTAAAAAACCGTGAGTGGAAAGAAGTGTCAGGTTGAGCGTGTAGGGATACTGGTGACCTTTTTGGTATCAGAACTGATCTACCTGGAAGTGACCGTTTCGTTACAGAGACGAAAAATTATACGACAGATCCAACCAGTATTGAAAAGAAGGTTCCTCGTTCTCAGAAAATTAAAGCACCGACGTCAGTGGTAGACGTCACTAAAACCTCGGGTTTTTTAATTCAGACTGTGACAAAGGTGACAAAGGGGTAGATAAAGTCTACGGTACTAGAATCAAAAGACTTACAACTCGAAATTCGGTTGAAAAAGTGAGAGGAGAAAGTGAAAGTAGTTCTCCGAGAACTCAAGGAGAAGTGAAAGACGGTTTTCCCACCACAGTAGACGTATAGAGTCCAATGACTATAAAGAGGGCCGTTAGAACTAAGGTCGAACACGAAGGAGGTCGGGTCTCAAAGAGTACTACATGAGACGTATATTCAATTTATTCGTCCCACTGTTATACGTCGGAACTGTATGAGGAAAATGATAAACCTTGGTCAGACAACCAGGTACAGGTCAAGCTTGACAACGAAGGACTGGACGTATGTCTAAAGAGCTCTCCGTCCAGTCCACCAGACAATAAGGGTAGAGAACTTCTTAAAAGGTGTTAAATAACACTAGGTGTGTCAGTTTCCGAAACCGTATCAGTTGTTTCGTCTTTATCTACAAAAAGACCTTGAGAGAACGAAAAAGCTACTAGATCGTCTACAACCGTTAACCTAGAGACCAAGGAGACGGAAAAACTTTTGGTCGAACTTGTAGACCTTCAAGTACCAAGTGTATAACGACTTCGGACCGAACCCCTTAAAACTCGTAATGAAATGATCGTACACTCTACTCACGTTAACACACCATCAAACTCGTAAGAAACCGTAACGGAAAGAAACCCTAACCTTTCTTTTGACTGGAAAAGGTCAGGACACCGGTGACGACTCAAANTTAAACGACCGTATAACTCACGTCGTGAAAGTGTCGTAGTAGAAAGTCCTAAACTTTGTCGAGGTGACCTTAAGGTAGTGGAGGTGATCGAAACAAGAATCACCACGAAAGATTCCGGGTGAACTGAAGTGTAAGGTCCTACAGACCGAGATCCACTCACTAGTGTGGTAACACTAATAGACCCAGTACTTCTAGAGAAAACATGTCAAGAAGACACATAAGAACGGTGGAGAAGAATTATAGAAGACGTAGACAATCCAGCGATGGTAAAGACAGGAAATAGCTCGGGTAGAAACGTACTTTAAGAGGGGACACCGAGTCGACCATTTCTTAGACGAACGGTACGTCCTCTGGACCCAAGCTAGGAACCCAACCCTTCTACGGGACCTCTTCCCTGTTCGATAGGTGAGGTCATAGGACCGGACCTCTCAAGGTACCTGACATCTGATGGAAGACGACATGTCGTTTCCCCTAGTCAATATGTATATACGTGAGAAAAAATCTAATAAAAGGGTATATCCGGTAGTGGTAGAGGGTGTCTAAACACCGACCGAGGAACACACACAAGGACTTGTGTCGTTACTCGCACTCGAGACAGACCGTCGCGACAAGTTTTTCATTTTGTCCAGATACCTGTTTCCTCCTTGGGTGTCTGAACTCGACATTGAGGTGGACGACCTTTTGCCTCCTCGTCAAAAGTCGTCGGTCGGACCACTCCATATTCTTGGCTCTCTTACCACCCGGTCACCAATCCTGAACCTCGAAAGTGACGGTACCCGACCCCAAGTTGGGGACCAACTCTCGTTTCTAGGCAGTTCAACAGACCACACCAGTTTTTGTTTGTTTGTTTTTGTTCGCCTCTTCTATTTTTCACGGATTCTTACGACGGAACTCTCTGTCGCTCGTTCTTCGCGTTTCGTCCACACGGGCATGTTCCAGTCTCTTTTGGAGACTACATTATCCTGGTCGTTTGTTATATAGGGTGGGGTTCCGTTGGTCATTTCTACACTTCTCGACAGACGATGGAGGTCAAGCTTTCGTCTTTTTACGTTTTACGTTTTACGTTGCGTTTTGATGTTCCCCGTGTTTCTCTGTTCCTTTGCACAGTACTTTTTTGTACTGTTGTTGGGAGGCTTTCGGTTTTAGTCTCCGTGTATTTCTTAATTTTTGTCGACAAAACTCCTCTGTGTTCATTGATTTTCTTTTGTGTTCATCGGTCAAGTTACTTTACTCAGTTTATTATGTACTTGTTTTACTCTATAAATTGTCTTTATATTTGTTACTTTCCCTTAATTCGTTTTTAGATACCCGAAGGGAACATCAAGTCAACCATTTCTTAGACGGACGTTACGTCCTCTGGACCCAAGCTAGGGACCCAGCCCTTCTAGAGGACCTCTTTCTTTACCGTTGGGTGAAGTCATCGAACGGACCTCTTAGGGTACCTGACTCCTTCGACCACCCGATGTCAGGTGCCCCAGCGTTCTCAGTCTGTGCTGACTCACTGATTTGGTGATAGTTTATATGTTATGTTTATAATCTTATTAATCCGAAGACCTTCGTCTTCTCACCCCTTTCACCAGTCTTTAAAATAAATTTCTTAACTCTTTCATCGTGACTGTATCTGTGTTACGACGACGACGATTCAGCGAAGTCAGCACAGACTGAGACACGCTGGGGTATCTGCCGTCGGGTGGTCCGAGGGGGTAGGGACCCTAAGAGGTCCGTTCTTGTGACCTCACCCAACGGTAACGGAAGAGGTTACGTACTTTCACTTTTCACTTTCACTTCAGCGAGTCAGCACAGGCTGAGAATCACTGGGGTACCGGACGTCGGATGGTCCGAGGAGGTAGGTACCCTAAAAGGTCCGTTCTCATGACCTCACCTTAGGGTAACGGAAGAGCACATATTTAATCTATCGATCTCTCTTCGTCGATAAGATTGTGTCCCTCCGGCCGGACACGAGACACTACTGACTCCACCCCCGTCCGTCCTCCTTCCGAGTTCTCTCTCCCTTACACATATATTAATACTGACTAAGTGTAACAACATACCGTCTTTGATCGTGTTGTAACATTTCGTTAATAGGAGGTTAACTTTTTATTCAATTATTTTTTTATTATCGGTTCATACAGGGTTAGGACCCATCTCTTAGTCTGTAGGTTCAAGTACTCTAGTGGGATAAAAGAGTTACGTTTTGTTGGAAGAGGTTCTGTGTAATATTACTTTGACGGTTTTTAGTTTCTGTCACTGTCTTAGGATTTTTTCTTTGGTCTTATTTTTCTAATATTAGATGTTTACTTGGGGTAACATATAACTGTGGGACGAATAAATTGAATAGATGTCTCATGTAGTACTCTTTGCAACCCGACCTACTTCGTGTTCAACCTTAGTTCTAACGGCCCTCTTTATAGTTATTGGAGTCTGTACGTCTACTGTGGTGGGAATACCGTCTTTCGCTTCTTGATTTCTCGGAGAACTGTTTTCACTTTCTCCTCTCTCTTTTTCAACCGAATTTCGAGTTGTAAGTCCTTTGCTTCTAGTATCGTAGACCAGAGTAGTGAAGTACCCTTTATCTACCCCTTTGTCACCTTTGTCACTGTCTGAAATAAAAACCCCGAGGTCTTAGTGACGTCTACCACTAATGTCGGTACTTTAATTTTCTGCGAACGAGGAACCTTCTGTTCAATACTGGTTGGATCTGTAATTTTTCGTCTCTGTAATGAAACGACTGTTTCCCGGTAGATCAGTTTCGATACCAAAAAGGTCATCAGTACATACCTGCACTCTCAACCTGATATTTCTTTCGACTCGTGACTTCTTAACTACGAAAACTTGACACAACAACCTCTTCTGAGAACTCTCAGGGAACCTGACGTTCCTCTAGTTTAGTCAGTTAGGATTTCCTTTAGTCAGGACTTATAAGTAACCTTCATTACTACGACTTTCGACTTTGAGGTTATGAAACCGGTGAGCTACACTTCTTGACTGAACAAACTTTTCTGGGACTACAACCCTTTCTATCTTCCGTCCTCCTCTTTCACTACTGTCTCCTACTCTACCAACGTACCGTAGTGGTTAAGTTACCTGTACTCGAACTCATTCGAGATCCTCAACCACTACCTGTCCCTCCGGACCGTACGACGTCAGGTACCCCAGCGTTTCTCAGCCTGTACTGACTCGCTGACTTGTCTTGACTTGACTTGACTAACTTGGGGTAATCGTCTAAAAAGTCCTTTTTGACATGTTCGGTTCTCTCACCTTACTGTATAAGTTTCATAACTACTTTTTTTTTTCGGTCGGGTCTTATGAGATAGGTCGTTTCAATGTCTTCATTTCTGAAAGACTCTGTGTTGTCGTCTCTCTCAAATGGTGGTGGTCTGGACAGGACTTCACTTACGACGTATCTCAAGAACTTCGACTTTACTCTTCTACGATTAACCTTTCTTTTGTATACTGTCATAGATTGTGTGACCATTACTACATATATGTCTAAAGTCAAGTCAAGCTAAGTCAGTGAGTTAGCACGGAGTGAGAAACACTGGGTTACCTGCCGTCGTGCGGTCCGGAGGCACAGGTAGTGGTTGAGGGCCTCGAATAAATTTGAGTACAGGTAACTCAGCCACTACGGTAGGTTGGTAGAGTAGGAGGCAGTAGGGGAAGAGGAGGACGGAAGTTAGAAAGGGTCGTTCTCCCAGAAAAGGTTACTCAGTCAAGAAGTGTAGTCCACCGGTTTCATAACCTCGAAGTCGAAGGCGTAGTCAGAAAGGTTACTTAATCTTCTACCACATAATTAGGGAATTGACATCATATTTCCAACTTCTCCTGAATTGGTCATGATGAAAGAGTTAAGTCACCAACTCTTAGACGGACGGCTACGTCCCCTGTTCCCGAGCTAGACACCAGGTCCTTCTAGGGTGTGCGGTAGCTCGTTCATTTGGGTACGCGGTGTCGATGACTCGGGTGTGTGAGACCCCAGGGACTCGGCGTCGTTCTTCGGTGGTCCTACTCTTCGGGCGTGTGGTGTTGGTTCTCGGGCGAACGGTGTTGATCTCTTTCGGGCTCACGTCGTTGTTTCGGGGTGACGTTGGTTTTTATTTATTCATTAAATTTTTTTTTCCAATTTCCTTGTTTCATTATTTTATTGGTACCCATGATTTAACTAATTACCTATATCTTGACTTTTTTCTCCATTTAATTTTGTAGTTTTTATATTTATCCACCCCGTTTTACCACCTCGAAACCATACACTAGCTTGAATTACACGATGGGCGAATATTAGCTGACGAAATAGATAGCTTCGGAATATCATTGGCGTTTCTCTCACCCTAAAGGCACCAGCAGGTCGTCAACCCTTAGGTGGACGGTTGCGTCCCCTGTGTCCAAACTAGAGATCAGGTCCTCCTAAGTCTGCGGGACCCCCTTGAGTCGGACGTGCGGTTTTGATGACTCGGGTACTCGGTGTTGCCGACTCGAGGGCGTCGGACCTCGGGTACGAGACGTTGGTCTCTCCGATGGGACCACTCTTCGGGCTCGTGGTGCTAGCCTCCTCGACGGCGAGTGACGTCGACCTCTTTCGGGTTCACGTCGTTGTTTGTCGGTCGAGCTGGTTTTGAATTGGTTAATGTACGTCGTTTATTTCTTTGGTTTTCGGTTTTGGGATCTCACCTGAGTGTTTACTATTTCCCCTTCGTCTCGGACGGTGACACGCTTTAGCGGCTAAATGTTTCCATCCGTTCTTTGTCTCCCTTTTCCTCTCTGTTTTCCGGTCTTTCGCTGTCGATCCTCCCGTAGTCATTTAGGGATTGTAGTCAATGAGATTTATATTTACCTAACTTCAGTGGTCACTTTTCCTAAAATTTTGTGTTCTTAGGTAATATACAACGGACATTCTCTGAGAAGGATAAATTCCTGTGTATTCCAGTTCTCCTTCTCTATCTCTTTAATATTTACCCATTACCCCTACTTCGTACGCCTATACCAGTCATTACGACATTATTGAAACTACTGTCTATTATTGATCGTAATAGTACCACTGGTAAAACATTAAGTATGTTTATAACTCAGTGATACACCATGTAGACCTTGATTATCACAACAGTCAGTCAATGGGAAGTTAATTTTTTTTTTTTTCTCCTTCTCTGTCGTTTTCTCTTTTCTAGTGCACTCCTGTGCCACTCTTCCGGTGGCAGAGGTTTGGTTCCTCTCTCTGTCGTGGTCCTTGGTCAGGACGACCGTAGAACTAGAACCTGAAGATCGGGGATTTTGAAACTCTTTTATGTACAAAACACACACACACACACACACACACACACACACACACACACGTACGAGTCAGGACAGGTTGAGAAACGTTGGGGTACCTGACATCGGGTGGTCCGAGGAGACAGGTACCCTAAGAGGTCCGTTCTTATGACTTCCCCCAACGGTAAAAGAAGAGGTCCCCTAGAGGGGTTGGGTCCCTGGTTTAGGTACAGAGAACACAGAGGTCGTGACCGTCCGTCTAAGAAATAGTGATCGCGGTGGACCCTTCGGGTAAGACAATAAATGTAGTGGTGGTGTGGGGAGGGCGGGGGGATGGGGGACGGTTTTTTTTCCCAAAGGGACCACCGAGTCTACCATTTCTTAGAAAGACGGTACACCCTCTTAGGGTACCTGCCTCCTCGGACCGCCCGATGTCAGGTGCCCCAGTGTTTCTCAGCCTGCGCTGACTCGCTGATGATGAAAGTGAAAGAAAGGGAGTTTTTGTGAGGTTTGGCTTTTGGTGTGTGTGTGTGTGTGTGTGTGTGTGTGTGTGTGTAAAATATGGTGAAGGAAGACGAAAGGTACCAAAATTTTTCTCTTTAAGAGGTAATAAGTTTAACTACAACAGGATGTCCGTTAAACAGTAACAGGAGGTCGATGAAAGTTCCAAAAAAAAAAAAAAAAAAAAGGAAACGAAACTAAAGTTCTTCGAATTAAGACTACATAGAACCTTCCCTAAAGAAATCCAAAAATAGTAAACCCCGAACGAGTCTAAGAACTTAGGTATGAAAACACAGAAAATTGTTCAAAAGTCGTTAGTAAAGAAGGTTATAAGAAAGCCAAGGTAAGAGACGGAGGGGAGCACCATGAACTTTACTATGTTTAAAACTTGTAAAAGGATCACAGGGTGCCCCGAATCTCCAGGACAAGTAAACAAAGGATCAGATAAAAGGACAAAAAATCTGGTCCATTTAAGATAACTATACGTGACTATACATGACTTCCTGTGTGACTAAGACAGGAGACAGTAGAGGTGACATGACAAACCGGGTAGTCCATCTCATCAATACTATAAAAGACTAAAATATTAAACTTGAATTTTTTTTATTGAAGGGAAACAAATGACTCTAAACGGCCATAAGTCAATAAAGTTCTCTTAAATATCGTGGAATAATCTCGTAGAAATTCTACCTACGAAATTTAGAAACACTCTATTAAGATTGCAGACTGTACGACTTGGTCAACTAACAGAAAAGAATAAGTTCAACACTAAAAGAACAAACAACCAGACTGATTATGGACAATAAAATACAACTTGCAAAAGAGGTATTATAATACTTCGTAATTATAAAAACTAGATGAAATATAATTTGTAAAATAGTATCCGATAGTACATAATAAATAAATTACTCTGATTCTATGGGTTTCTATTTAAAACGTGTTCAAACATGTTAATGATGTAAATATGTGTTTCTTATTAAAACGAACTGTGAAAACACGGTTCTAAAACAAAATCCTAAAGGTGAAATTTAAGTCGACTTGTATCATTAATTGGAAAGTTATAAATATACAACGTTAGTACCTCTTTGTCCTACCTAATACAAACTATAAAGTGATTTGAATATAGGTTTTAGTATATCAGTTAGGTAGAGGTTTAAATACTTTAAGTAGTATATGTGTTAGTATTTTCTACGGGAAGGGACAAGGGAGACGTATCACTGTAAAGTGTTTTTAATTATGATTCTACTGGTGTAGTGACTATGTATCAATTACTATGCGATCACTACCCATCATTCTCTACCGTTCTCACTTACAGTTGTAAGATCCTTAGTCGCTTGATTTTACCTGACCTTACCCACTCAAATTGAGTCTACTGGTAATATAGATGATAGCACCCGTCCTTAGGGAGTCTTCTTTACCTCATCGGTAGTACCAGTTGTTTTCTCAGGTTTTACGTCATGAACCTACGTTAGGGTTTTTGCTGTCTTACTAGAGACAAGCAAAGATTCCGTTTAGTAAGTTATAGTGTCATTAGGTTCAGATACGGGTTGGTCATTGTGACTTCTTCGACTTCAACTTACCAAGATACTTCTGGATGTTCTGGAAAATCTTGATTGTGGGTTCTTTCTACAGGAAAAGTAATATCCCCTGACCTTATGTTTTCGTCCTTCAGTTCTTTGTGGACCTCATTGTCCGTTTAAACCGGAACCTTATGCCTTACTTCGTCCCGTTTCTACTGAAAACGGTTCTTTTACGTGACCAGTATCGTTTGTGGGAGAAGGTTGTTGTGTTCTCTTCTGAGCTGTGTACCTGTAGTGGTCTACCAGTGGTGGTTTTAGTCTAACTAATATAAGAAACGTCGGTTTCTACCTCTTCGAGATATGTCAGTTGTTTTTGTTCTGGTCCTTGACTGACACCGAGTCTAGTACTTGAGGAATAACGCTTTAAGTCTGAATTTAACTTCTTTCATCCCTTTTGACGATCTGGTAAGTCCATACTGGATTTAGTTTAGGGAATACTAATATGTCACCTTCACTCTTTATCTAAATTCCTGAATCTAGACTATCTATCTTACGGACCATTTGATACCTGTCTCCAAACACTGTAACACGTCCTCTGTCCCTAGTTCTGGTAGGGGTACCTTTTCATTACGTTTTTTCGTTTTACCGACAGACCCCTCCGGAATGTTTATCGACACTTTTCTTCTCTCCGTTTTTCGTTTCCTCTTTTCCTTTCTATATTCGTAGACTTACGTCTCAAGGTTTCTTATCGTTCCTCTCTATTCTTTCGGAAGGAGTCGCTAGTTACGTTTCTTTATCTCCTTTTGTTGTCTTACCCTTTCTGATCTCTAGAGAAGTTCTTTTAATCTCTATGGTTCCCTTATAAAGTACGTTTCTACCCGAGTTATTTCCTGTCTTTACCATACCTGGATTGTCTTCGTCTTCTATAATTCTCCACCGTTCTTATGTGTCTTTCTTGATGTGTCTTTTCTAGAAGTACTGGGTCTATTAGTGCTAACACACTAGTGAGTGGATCTCGGTCTGTAGGACCTTACACTTCAGTTCACCCGGAATCTTTCGTGGTGATTCTTGTTTCGATCACTTCCACTACCTTAAGGTCACCTCGACAAAGTTTAGGACTTTCTACTACGACACTTTCACGACGTGAGTTATGCGGTCGTTTAAACCTTTTGAGTCGTCACCGGTGTCCTGACCTTTTCAGTCAAAAGTAAGGTTAGGGTTTCGTTCCGTTACGGTTTCTTACGAGTTTGATGGCGTGTTAACATGAGTAGAGTGTACGATCATTTCATTACGAGTTTTAAGAGGTTCGGTCCGAAGTCGTTATACACTTGACACTTGAAGGTCTACAAGTTCGACCAAAAGTTTTTCCGTCTCCTTGGTCTCTAGGTTAACGGTTGTAGA
This sequence comes from Capra ibex, assembly GCA_006410555.1. Taxonomy (NCBI): domain Eukaryota; kingdom Metazoa; phylum Chordata; class Mammalia; order Artiodactyla; family Bovidae; genus Capra; species Capra ibex. The sequence goes on along the minus strand of SJYO01048061.1, from coordinate 63,812,250 downwards.
CGACCTAGTACCTTTTTCGTTCTCTCAAGGTCTTTTTGTAGATAAAGACGAAACAACTGATACGGTTTCGTAAACTGACACACCTAGTGTTATTTGACACCTTTTAAGAAGTTCTCTACCCTTATGGTCTGGTGGACTGGACGGAGAACTCTTTAGACATACGTCCAGTCCTTCGTTGTCAAGCTTGACCTGTACCTGGTTGTCTGACCAAGGTTTATCCTTTTCCTCATGTAATTCCGACGTATAACAGTGGGACTAATAAATTGAATATACGTCTCATACAGTACTCTTTGCGACCTGACTTTCTTTGTGTTCGACCTTAGTTCTAACGGCCTTCTTTATAGTCATTGGACTCTATACGTCTACTGTGGTGGGAATACCGTCTTTCATCTCTCCTTGATTTTTTGGAGAACTACTTTCACTTTCTCCTCTCAATTTTTCAACCGAATTTCGAGTTGTAAGTCTTTTGCTTTTAGTACCGTAGACTAGGGTAGTGAAGTACCCTTTATCTGCCCCTTTGTCACATTTGTCACAGTCTGAAATAAAAAGACCCGAGGTTTTAGTGACGTCTACCACTGACGTCGGTACTTTAATTTTCTGAGAACGAGGAACCTTCTTTTCAATACTGGTTGGATCTATCGTATAAGCTTTCGTCTCTGTAATGAAACGGCTGATTCCAGGCAGATCAGTTCCGATACCAAAAAGGTCACCAGTACATACCTACACGCTCAACCTGACACTTCTTTCGACTCGTGGCTTCTTAACTACGAAAACTTGACACCACAACCTCTTCTGAGAACTCTCAGGGAACCTGACGTTCCTCTAGGTCGGTCAGGTAGGATTTCCTCTAGTCAGGACCCACAAGTAACCTTCCTGACTACAACTTCGACTTTGAGGTCATGAAACCGGTGGAGTGCGTTTCTCAACTGAGTAACCTTTTCTGAGACTACGACCCTCCCTAACCCCCGTCCTCCTCTTCCCCTGCAGTCTCCTACTCTACCGACCTACCGTAGTGCCTGAGCTACCTGCACTCAGACTCACTTGAGGCCCACCACCACTACCTGTCCCTCCGGACCACACGACGCTAAGTACCCCAGCGTTTCTCAGTCTGTGCTGACTCGCTGACTTGACTCACTACCCATTTCTGTCACATACCTCCGGTCTTTTTGTACATCCAGGGGGTTGGAGTTTTGTGTGTTTTTCAACCTTTATACGCATCAGTCAGTGAGTCAAACAGACTGAGGGACGCCGGGGTACCTGACATCGGGTGGTTCTAGAAGACAGGCACCCTAAAAGATCCGTTCTTATAGCCACGGTCAGTGGCAAGGGATGAAACTCCCTAAGAGGGTCGGGCCCCTGGCTTGGTTGAGGGGACGTGGAGGACGTAGCCCTCCGTCGAAGGAATGGTGACTCGGCGGACCCTTCGGACAAGACGATAAATGTCGGGGAGAGGGTGGCTGTTTTCGGGGGTCTGGTTTTTGGTGCACGTGCGCGCGCACGTGTGTGAGTGTGTGTGTGTGGAAGTCAGGGTGAAGGAAGACGAGAGGAACCAAAATCTACTCTTTAGGACGGGAGTTTTTGAAGTCAACGCTTCTTTTATTAGTCTCTTCTATACATTTCTCCGCTTCTCCAGGGTGATGCGTCGAAATGATACTCAGACTAAATCATATATTACATCGATGTTTTACTACACTTTTTTCTTGTCATTTCATATACCGTTGGTCTCCCCATTCCCTTCTCAAGGTTATGTCTTCGGATCCTCTCTGAATTGGTACCGTAGTACCTATAGCGTCTAGGACGAGATAGGTTTCTTTGATAGGTACACAACCTAATTTCTGGATTTACAGTCCGACACGCAACGATTCATCGAAGTCAGTACAGGCTGAGAAACACTGGGATACCTGATAACGGGTGGTCCGAGAAGACAGGTACCCTAAGAGGTGTGTTCTAATGACCTCATCCAACGACATGGGAGGAGGCCTCCTAGAGGGGTTGGGTCGCTAACTTGGGTGCAGAACATACAGAAGACGTGACCGTCCGTCCGGGAAAAGGTGGTCACGGTGCCAATCCGATCTATGATTATCTTGAGAATCTCCTTTTGTTAAAAAACTGTCTTTAATGTTCTAGAGAAAGTTAGGTGGAGGATTTAATTACTTTTATTTTTGTTTTCATTTGTTTACCCTGGGTTCATTTGAATTTTCGAAAACGTGTCGTTTCCTTTGGTATTTGTTTCGCTTTTCTGTCGAGTGTCTTATCTTTTTATATATATATAAACGTTTGTTTCGGTGACTGATCCCTAAGTAGAGGTTTTATATGTATGTCGAGTACGTCGAGTTATAGTTTTGTTTTGTCTTGGGTTGGGTTATTTTTAACCCGTTTTCTAGATTTATCTGTAAAGAGGTTTCTTTTGCATGTCTACCAGTTTTTCATATACTTTTCTACGAGTCGTAGTGAGTAATAGTCTCTTTACGTTTAGTTTCGATATTCCTACATACCGGAGTGTGTCCAGTCTTACCGGTAGTAGTTTTTCAGATGTTTGTTATGTCGGACCTCTCCCACACCTTTTTTCACTTGGGAAGATGTGAGGACCACCCTTACATTTGATCACGTTCCGTGACACCTCTCGTCAGCCCTCCAAGAAATGTTTGATTTTAACCTCGATAGTGTACTGGGTCGTTAGGGTGTGGACCCGTATATGGACCTCTTTAGTATTGAGCTTTTCTAGGTACGTGGGATTACGAGTGACGTAAGAATGTCCTCGGTCCTGCACCTTCGGTGGTTTTATAGGGGACTGTCCTTCCCTATTTCTTCTATGTCGTGTGTGTATGTTACCTTATAATACGTCGACATTTTTCCTTACTTTACCCCGGTAAAAGTCTCTTCACCTACCTGGCTCTCCGACAGTATGTCTCACCTCATTCAGTCTTTCCCCTTTTGTTTATATATAATAGCGTATACACACCTTATATCTTTTTACCAAGCCTACTTGAACTTTATCTCTGTGTCTACATTTCTTGTTTGTATACCTATGGTTTCCCCCTGCTCTCTCACCATACCTGACCCTCTAACCCCAACCACATATATGTGACAACACGAGTCAGCACAGGTGGAGAGACTCTCGGGTACCTAACGTCGGGTAGTCGGAAGAGACAGGTACTTTATAAGGGCCGTTCTTATGGCGTCACCCAACGGTGTGAAGGATGACATCCCTTAGAAGGGTTGGATCCCTGACTTAGGGACAGAGAACACAGAGGACTTAACCGTCCGTCTAAGAAATGGTGATACGGTGCACATTTCGGTATATATGTGACGACGACGACGATTCAGCGCAGTCAGTACAGGCTGGGAGTCACTGGGGTATCTGCCGTCGGGTGGTCCGAGGGGGCAGGGACCCTAAGAGGTCCGTTCTTGTGACCTCACCCAACGGTAAAGGAAGAGGTTACGTCCTTTCACTTTTCACTTTCACTTCAGCGAGTCAGCACAGGCTGGGAGTCGCTGGGGTACCTGACGTCGGATGGTCCGAGGAGGAAGGCACCCTAAAAGGTCCGGTCTCATGACCTCACCCCACGGCCACGGAAGAGGCTATATATGTGACGATACACATTTTATTTATTGACTACTCGTGACTGATATATCGCGCCCCTTGAGTTACTAGGCACCACTAGATTTGACCTTCCTTTAGATTCCTTCTCCCCCAATATACATATGCACACCGACCAAGTGAAACGACATGTCGTCTTTGACTGTTTGTGACAATTCGTTAATATCGGGTTATTTTTTTATTTTATTTTTTAAAGAGTCACGGACAGGGAATTTACACTTCTCTCCGTCTCTCTTTATGGAGTGGATCCTTGAAAGGTCTCGTTTTAAGTTAAAAACAATCTGAGAATTGAATGAAGTGTACTGTAAAAAGTTTGATTAAAATAAACAAAAATACAAACCGACACGACCCGTAATCGACGGCGCTCCCGAGAAGAGATCGACACCACTCGCCCCCGACGAAACGTCAACACCACGTCCCCGACGAGCAACGCCACCGGAGAGAACGATGCCTCGCGTCCGAGATCCGAGACCCCGATGTCACCAAATCCGAGGGTCCGAGACCTCGTGTGCAAGTCATCGACACCCCGTGCGTGCCCGAATCGACGAGGCTCCATACACCACAGGAGGACCTAGCTCCTAACTTTGACGCAGAGGACGTAACCGTCCGTCTAAGAAATGGCGACTCGGTGTGCTCTTCGGGGAAGTGTACTGTACAATTTCGTTGTGGTTGTTCCTCCTTTTGTTCTTTTACAAATTCGACATCGTCTTGAGAAACCTCAAATAAAACATCATAAATGGAAAGTTTTGAAACCATTATTATCTTTTGATTTGTTTTAAGTGCTACGAATCCCTTTCCACCTCTTGAACCTCCTTTATTCCTTTCTAATCGTCATTTCTATACAGAGAATGACAAGACGAGAAGGATCGTAAATAGTCATACCTGTCCGAACAAAGGAAAGATTAACAGACGGTAAAAGTCTTTTCTATTTCACTTTTGGGGTGTCACGGGGAAAATCATACTCTTTACACGAAATATTATCGCAGTAATAGAGTATTAACTTTTATGACAACCTGAAGACCCTTTCATTCACACAGTCTTAATTGAGCATTGAGACCTCCGGTCACCCAACGATACTGTTGGTCCTTTTTTTACCACGACATTATCGTGAGGGAGTTTCTATCTCTTGAGTGATTTACTACTCTAGATATTTACGTCCACAAACAGTATATTTACGTTTATTCGGGGTTTGTGTAAGTGAATAAAGAAGAAAGTTCTCGTGACTGAGGTACAGACGGTTATACAATCCTTTACGACTTTTTCTGTCTGTATCAGAGGGAATATTACGTCACATGTAAGAACACCTCCTCTGTCTATTATTTCTCACTTTCGACTATGTGATTTATTAAGGTTGTACACTTTTCCGGTATACCTACGACACGAGTCAGTGAAGTTAACACAGACTAAAAAACGTTGCGGTACCTGACATATCGGGCGGTCCGAGGAGACAGGTACCCTAAGAAGTCCGTTCTTACGATCTCACCCAACGGTTCAGGACGAGGTCCCCTAGAAGGGGTGGGTCCCTAGCTTGGGCGCAGTCCACCTAAGAAATGGGTGACTCGGTAGACCCTTCGGGATTATTTTGGGACCCGGAACTATGATCTGCTTCGTCTCTTGCCGATGAGACTATGTCTCGTATGTCCACAGTATTTGGAATTAAAAATACCATATACTCGAAGTTTTGACAATTAACGAGACAGTACAAGCTGAGAAACGTTGAGGTACCTGATATTGGGGGGTCCGAAGAGACAGGTACCCTAAAAGGTCCGTTCTTATGACCTCACCCAACGGTAAAGGAGGAGGTCCCCTAGAAGGACTGGGTCCCTAGTTTGGGTCCAAAGGACTTGACGTCCGTCTAAGAAATGACAGACTCGGTGGTCTCGAAATCATTTCAGTTCTTTATTTCTTACTTCATAAAGTAGGAAATAATTATTTTTATTCAAAATTTTTGTGCTCACGATTGACTAATAATAATAACGATAATAAAACTTCAACCCACCTAAATTATACTTTTATTCTCAACAAACATATAAATTTTAAAAAGTATAGTTCGTTATAAAGAAATAAGTACTATCGGTTTTTACCTTCATTTAGACTTCCAGGAAGTTACCCACTACAAACTTGTTTAACACCACGTATATAGGATATTTTGTGATAAGTCGTTATTTTTCCTTTACTTCAGAATTTTTTTTTTTTCATTGTCCCTGAAGGGACCGTCAGGTCGCCAATTCTGAGACACGAAGGTTAAGTCCCCGGAGTCCAACCTAGGGACTAGTCCCTTGATTTTAGGGTGTCCGGTACAACACGACGGTTTTTTTTTCACACCCCAGGAAGACGGCGAGGTGAGACACACCAAAGGTGGACGGTAAAGATCCGTCGAGGGTTGGTTCCCGAGTCTCAAAGACCACGGACCCATATACAGAAGTCGTCACTCTTGGAACCTACCCTCTCCGTCTACAGACGTTTTGTAACCAACTTATTTTAGTTCAAAGTAAATAAAAAATTTTTTATTGTCTTGTTGTCAAAATAACTCTATTTAATTATACGGTAGTCACTTTCAGAAAGACAGCACACACTGACACTAGGGTTTCTGATATTAGTCGGTCCAAGGAGACAGGTACCTTAAGAGGTCCGTTCTTATGGCCTCACCTAACGGTAACGGAAGAGGTCCGCTAGAAGAGTTGGTCCCTAACTTGGACCTAGAGGACGCAACGTTCGTCTAAGAAATGGTAGACTCGGTGGTCCCTTCCTCAAAAGGTTCGTTCTTACGACCTCAGCCATCGGTAAGGGAAGAGGTCCCCTAGAAGGACTGGGTCCCTAGCTTGGGGTCAGAGGGCGTAGTGTCCGTCTAAGAAATAACAGACTCGGTGGTCCCATCGGGAGTGTTTGTATTTCTAACAGAAAAATTTCAAAATGTCAAGTGAAAAAATGGGATGTCAGTACTGTATTTTTAATCTATATATGTACTAAATCTATCAGTATGTTATTTCCGATTAAGGTTTTATAAAAGTAGTGGGAGGTCGTTTCTTCCAGGGACGTATAATGGTAGTGATAAACAAAGGAGGAGTGAATGGTATACAGGTCGAGAGTTCTGGAGACAAGATGAGACGAGACGAGACGATTCAGCGAAGTCAGCACAGGCTGAGACACACTGGGGTATCTGCCGTCGGGTGGTCCGAGGGAGCAGGGACCCTAAGAGGTCCGTTCTTGGGACCTCACCCAACGGTAAAGGAAGAGGTTACGGACTTTCACTTTTCAGTCTCACTTCGGCGAGTTAGCACAGGCTGAGAAGCGCTGGGGTACCTGACGTCGGATGGTCCGAGGAGGCGGGTACCCTAAAAGGTCCGTTCCCATGACCTCACCCTACGGTGATTAGAAAGACAGAGACACGTAAATGAATAAGACCTATAAAGTATGTTTACATTAGTGTGTCATACACGGGAAAAAATAGAATGAAGAAAGTGAAGATTACAAAAGTCACAAGTAGTCCGACATCGTACTTAGTCTTGAGAAAAGGATAAAGTCCGGTTTATTATAAGAAGACGTAACTATAATTGTAAAAGTAAGTAGTCACTTACCCGTAAAAAAAGATGAAAAACAGTCAATACTTATTACGACGATACTTGAAAACACATTGTCACAAAAAAACCTGCATACAAAAGTTAAGAGAACCTATAAGGATCTTCGCCTTAACAACTCAGTATACCATTGAGATACAAATTCAAAAACTCTGAGTTTTGACAAAAGGTTTCTTTGACATGACAAAATGTAAGGGTGGCCGTCCTTTACCCCCAAAATCAAAAGGGTATAAGAACACTTGTGGACAATAAAAAGTAAACAACGACAACTTAAAACAAATACATACATACATGTATTTCCTATTTCTTCAACGAGTAACACAAACTGAGACACTGGGGTACATGACATCAGGCGGTCCGAGGAAGTAGGTGCCCTAAGAGGTCCGTTCTTATGATCTCACCCAACGGTAAAGGAAGAGGTCCCCTAGAAAAACTGGGTGCCTAGTTTGGGTCCACAGGACGTGATGTCCGTCCGAGAAATAACAGACTTGGTGGTCCCTTAGGGTACATATATGTGTATATAAATTGTTTAAAGGTCAGACAAAAACAAGTATAAGTGATCTAAAGGTCTTGTACACAGGAAGTTCAAGAGGAAGTGAAAATATATTCCTGAACATGTAAGTTTCTGAATCAAGTCAGAAGTCCCTATATTTTTGAAGGCCCAACGGATCCTGAACGGGGTCCGGATGTGTGAAAACTCGAGACTGACGTTTAAGTGGGCGGTCCAAAGGAGTGGATTTGTGTCGGACCTGAGGTCGACTTACGTTTCATAGGTAGTTTCTAATGATAACACAGAAGGTCAACAACCGAGACGGTAGTCATAAACAGTGACACTACTATTAGTATCAAGAAAAATTTTGTAAAAACATAACCGGATGTCGACTAATTGTTTGTTACAACACTATCAAAATCCGCTTGTCACTTTCCTGAGTCGGTATGTATATGTACATAGGTAAGAGGGGCTTTGAGAGGAGGGTAGGTCCGACGGTATATTATAACTCGTCTCAAGGTACATGATATGTCAACCTGGCACGACCAATAGATAAAATTTATATCGTCACACATGTACAGGTTGGTTTTGAGGGATTGATAGGGAGGGTGGGTCGTTGGTACTTAAATAAATAATTCAGACACTCAGAGAAACGAAACGTTCATACAAGCAAACATAGTAAAGAAAAATCTAAGGTGTATATTTCTTACACTATTCTATAAAGAAAGAGATAGACTGAATAAAGAGAGTCATCTTGTTAGAGATCCAGGTAGGTACAACGACTTTTACCGTCATAAAGCAAGAAAAATTACCGACTCATTATAAGGTAACTTATATGTATGGGATGTGACGGCTTCTTAACTACGAAAACTTGACACCACAACCTCTCCTGAAAATTCTCAGGGAACCTGACGTTCCTCTAGGTTGGGCAGGTAAGACTTCCTCTAGTCGGGACCCACAAGAAACCTTCCTTACTACGAGTTCGACTTTGAGGTCATGAAACCGGTGGAGTACTCTTCTCAACTGAGTAACCTCTTCTGAGACTACGACTCTCCCTAACCCCCGTCCTCCTCTTCCCCTGCTGGCTCCTACTCTACCGACCTACCGTAGTGCCTGAGCTACCTGCACTCAGACTCACTTGAGGCCCACCACCACTACCTGTCCCTCCGGACCACACGACACTAAGTACCCCAGCGTTTCTCAGCCTGTGCTGACTCGCTGACTTGACCTGACTTGACTTGACTATGACATCAAGACCTGAGAACTGCCGGAGTCAAGCTGAGAGTAGAGGTGCCAGTGAAAGTGGAAAACACTTCACCACTTCAATGACTTGAGTAAACACGAGGTTATACGAGCAAAAGATCCGGGAGTGAGAGAGGAGAAGGGTAATAAGTCCCTACGTGAGACTGTAGATGTCAGTGGCGAACCTTTGACGTTAGCGTTACAACGGAGGACCTTAAAGGACTGACACTGAAAGGTCCGACACTGAAACGACCCCTCTATACACCAATCTAGGAGAGAATACCTCTACGATAAATTCCAGGAGAACCTCTTTTAGTTTCTAAATAGTTGTCCCTCCCTCCTCAGAAACGAAGAAAGATAGGTGACCGTGAAGTCACCCCGGTAAGGAAGCTGTGACCGACCTCGTCCTCGGAAGTCTACCCACCTACGGGCGGGAGTGACCGGGAGGAGACGGCACGTTGACAGGATCGTCCTTCCACGACTCCGTGGTCGGGACAACCTGTACTCACCGGGTGTGACAAAATAAAACGAAATAAAAACTAATATCGTTAGGTTCGTTCACACTTCGTCATATCGTAACATTAAAACTAAACAAAAAGGGATTGCCGATAACTACAAATCGTAGAAAAGTGACGAACAACTGGTAAACATATAGAAGAAACCCCCGAAGGGTCCACCGAGTCACCATTTCTTAGACGGACGTTTCGTCCTCTGATTCCAAGTCAGGGACCCAGTCCTTCTAGGGGACCTCTTCCTTTACCGTTGGGTGAGGTCATAAGAACGGACCCTTTAGAGTACCTGTCTGAACCGTCCGATGTCAGGTACCCCAGTGTTTTCTCAGTCTGTGTTGAATCGTTGATTCGTTCGTTTGTTTGTTTCGCATAGAAACCTCTTTAGTACCATGTTCAGGAAAGAGGGAAAGACTAACCTTATAAAAATAAAAGTCAAAACTTAATATACTCAAGAACTGCATAAGATCTGTGTTTGACGTTCAATATACATAGTCTATATATTGAACGGTTATACGAGAGGAAAGAGTACCCAACAGAAAAGCGAAATGGTCAGGATAGTATACTTCGTGTTCAAACTAAAACTAATTTAGGTTAAGTAGATAAAAAAGAAAACAACACGGTGACTAGAAAATAAAAGGAAAAACTGTTTACGACCCATACAGTTCGACAAAGGTGTCTCACAGGAGACTTTGTCCAGTTTATTTCTGTTCATGACTAATTTCTCGAAAAGACACTCGATAGTCTGTTCAGTTGGTCGTTGTTGAGAGATCCCTACCCGGAAATCTCTCGAGGTTTAGGTAAGACAGAGAATGTCATCGACGATTTGATGACCAAAAGTGTCGATAACAGTAACACTTCGACAACTGAAGGTCCGAAGGCACCTCGACCCCTCTCCCCACATTTGTTTCTTGTGACGGACGGGAAGGACAAGATGTTCTTAGTTCGGTAATCCCTGACACCAGTGTGTGGTTCAGTGGTTCAGTGACACGGTTGCCTTAAATCCGACCTCCTTTTAGCCTTCGTAAAACAGGAAACCTATGAGCAGGATAAATTCCACGTATAAATCCCTTATTAAAGTCACTTGAGTTTAAGAGAGTGGAAGCGTATGTATCTTGAAATTTTCGTACTTCAACTCTACAGACAAGAAGAACTAATCGCCATTAGAAAATTTAAAACTGCTGTACCAAACAAAAAAAGGGGGACACCCCTCCCCCGTCTTTCTTTCACTTCAGTGAGTCAGCACAGGTCGAGAAACGCTGGGATACCTGACGTCGGATGGTCCGAAGAGTCAGATACCCTAAAAGGTCCGTTCTCAAGACCTCACCCAACGGAAAAGGAAGAGGTCCCCTAGAAGGGCTGGGTCCCTAACTTGGGTCCAGAGGACGTAACGCCCGTCTGTGAAATGGGAGACTCCGTGGTCCCTTTGGGTCCCGCCCCCCTTAGGATATATATAGGACCCAGAAGAACCTCGTCAGAGGGTCTTGATAGACTCTCCGATAGAAGACCCGATATCAGGAGTTATTTTACGGGTTTATTTTGAATTGAGTGTTGAAAATCCAACGTTCAAAAATAAGTCATGTATCAAAATCGTCAGTGCTTTCCTGAGTCGCTCCTGAAAGCAGGAAACGGACTTGAGATACTCCTAGACCTTGGTCGTCTCCGGACACCACGGGTGTACAGAGATCCACTCAAGACTACTTAAACCCTCTAGGACCCAAAACCTAGAGGACAATAATCGACCACTAGGATTTAAAATAAGACACCACCTGTTTGAGGAACGACACTCCTTATCCAAAAGGAACTTGAATCAAAGATCTTCTCCACTGGGGTAAACTTTTTGTGTCTTCTAAAACGAGTCACTTTTCTATGTCCCCCAATGGGGGTAACTCGACAAGACACGAATCAGTGAGTCAGTACAGGGCTGACAAACACTGGGGTACCTGACATCGGGTGGTCCGAAGAGACAGGTACCCTAAGAGGTCCGGTCTTATGACCTCGTCCATCGGAAAGGGAAAAGGTCCCATAGAAGGATTGGGTCCCTAGCTTGGGTCCAGAGGGCGTAACGTCCACCTAAGAATTGACCGACTCGGTGGTCCCTTCGGGTACTTATGACCTCTCCCATCGGATAGGGAACAGGTCTCCTAGAAGGGTTGGGCCCTTGACTTGTCCCCAGAGGACGTAACGTCCTCCTAAGAAATGGTCGATTCGGTGGTCCCTTCGGATGGGGGTAACTCTCTGTGACCGTTTTGTTTTGGGGGTTTTTGTTTCTGGTTTTTATGGGGAGTTTTGTTTGTTTCTGTAACCCTACTAAAATGAGTCAAGCTCTGTAACTTACCCAAACCTGACTCACCAATCCCTCCTCTGATCGGATAGTTAAAAGGAACTTAACCGATAAATTTATCTCAAACGACCTTATTTACTGTTTTATAGTGTACTCTCGAAAGTCGAGACTTATTGTTTTCCTTGTAGAGGTGGACCGGTCGTTGCCGAAAGAGTTCGTTCGCTCTTTGGATGTCCTCGCCACCTCCGTCAGGGTATCCGTTGGGGGAGTAAATTAAATTTTTGAAGAACAGGCATAGATTCTCGACCGGTGGTCACAAGACTTATGGGCGTTGTCAAAATCTGGCACCCTCACTCTTTGGGTCTGTACATTTTCTCGACTTTACTGAGATCCCACTGTGGATCTCCTCGATTGTTTGTCGTGTAACCAGGTAGTGTGTCAGTAGTGGTGGTCGTGAATAACTGTAGAACTGTTTGGTTGGGGTCCTGCCCTTTGTTTCGACAGTCTTGTTTTCTTTTTTCTCGTTGTCCAACGGTTGGAGATTGTGGTGGGTTCGGTCCCAGTACACGATGCATATTTCTTAAATATGAACGTTTATGAATTAACCCTTTTAGTATAATTTCCTCTAAAGTTGGATTTTAATGGTTTAGCTCCAAGAAAACTGTAAAGTTTTAATTGAAAAACACATACGTTTCGACCTCCTTCTACCGTTACTCTAGTCTATCCGACTTACCTTACGAATAAGACTAGCCACAAGTCTCCGAAGATTTTCTCCTTTGCTATTTCATTAAAGAAACGTCCTTTGTTCGTTTTTTCCCTAACTTTACTATGGCAAATTCTTCAGTGATCGCAATCGGGTCAGAGAGGGAGACGGGGACAGAGTATGGGAGAAAATAGGTTTGACGGACTGGGTCTGTGGTAGGGAAAGAGAGAAGACGGTGGAGACGGTTGACGACAAAGGAGAGGGGGTCACTTCCTCCTGTATTTTAACCTTAATACCACTTATTCGATATAAAACTAAATTTTCCAAAACATGTTTACTTCATTAATGTCAGGGTAAACTCCTCTATGGAGAATGTTGGGCCCTTGGCAGGAACCATGAATACATATGTTAGAACGGTACTCGTCTTGAATCTCGAAACCAATTCCTTACAGGATCGGACTCAACTCTAGGTGACCCTAAACGATTCCTTAGACTCAATGGGTCTAATTAATAGTTACTGATGTTAATTATGTCGAGAGTCAAGTCTTTCATTCCGTCTCCTATCTATCTCCTTCGTCTTACCTGCGTGGGGAACTGTCTAAGACTAGACGTATCAGATCTCCGAACTTAACTTACGTTCTTTAATCCAGTATTTTACTGAGTCTAAATAGGGTGTCGAGAAAGGGTTTTGACATCCATCCTGTTTCTAAATCGTCATATTTGTTTTTGGTCTACTTATTCAAGACCTAATAATCCTCCCCAAGTTCTTTTGAAAATTTGTTATAAGACCGTACTGTAGACTTAGTAAAAGAGTAGTGTTTTTTCTAGGCAACGAATTAAGACGACAAAGTCTTCCGTATCTGCTCTTTAACCGATAAGGTTAATTCTCTGTGTTAAGTCCCTGAAGGGACCACCAGGTCACAGATTCTGTGGTAAGAGGGTCACGTCCCCCGGACCCAAGCTGGGGACCAGTCCCTTGATCCAGGGTGTACCCCGTTGATTCTCAAGTGTACCATGGTGGTTTCTAAGGAGTACGGTGTCCCTTCTTTTGCTTCTGAGTTACGTGGGTTATTTATTTTATTTATGTTTATTTATAAAAAATTTTTCTGTACTAAATCCAAGCAGACGTAATGTATTTCCTCTTCCGCTACCGTGGAGTAAGGTCATGAGGACCTTTTAGGGTACCCGCCTCCTCGGACCATCCGACGTCAGGTACCCCAGCGCTTCTCAGTCTGTGCTGACTCACTGAAGGGAAAGTGAAAAGTGAAAGGATATAAAAAATTTTTCTGTACTAAATCCAAGTAGACGTAATGTATAACCTCTTCCTTTACCGTTGGGTGAGGTCATGAGAACGGACCTCTTAGGATTCCTGCCCCCTCGCACCACCCGACGGCAGATACCCCAGCGTGTCTTAGCCTGTGCTGACGTCGTTGAATCGTCGTCGTCGTCGTCGTAATGTATATTCGCGGGAATAGTGTAACCGGTTGGTTGAAAAGTTTTGGTAATTTTTCATCTCCCTGAAGAGACTACCAGATCACCCATTCTTAGACGGACGGATCAGGCCCCTCTAGGGTGTACGAAGTCTCGTTGATGACTCGGACACCAGGTGTCGTTCTCTTCGGTGACGTTACTTTTCGGGTGCATAACGTGTGTTCTCGTCGGGGACGAGCGACGTTACTCTCTTCCGGGTGCGTGTTGTTACTTCTGGGTGACGTCAGTTTTTATTTATTTTTACATAAAATTTTTTTGTCTCTCTCTCTAGGTTGAGAATGATATTCCTAATATTTGAAAGTTAGTAGGGTTAATTCTTTAGTTCCAGTCAGTGACCAATTGTTTGGGGACAAGTTGGGTACCGACTGTTTCCTTATGTCTTGAACGAAAATAACATCTTTTAGACCACTATTCTCTTCCGCAACGTTTTTTTAAACCTTTCTAAAGTCCCCTTTTGTCTTAAAGATTGATCTTAAAGTTCGATTTGTGTTTACTTTCCGACGAGGACCCCTTGTGACCATCAGAAAGGAGAAGTAAAGAGATTTTGGGACCCCATTTATCTTCACTTTTATGTTCCCCTTTGTTAATTTCAGGAGTATCTGTGTCCCAGGTGGAAAAGTCAAAATTTGCGATGGTTTTAGTTACCGAGGGAGTCTCTTTATAAAGTCACGTGTGTCATCCCCAAAGATTACGTGGATAAGTCCGAGAACCCGAAGGGTCCACCGTGTCACCATTTCTTAGGTGGACGGTCACGTCCTCTGCGTTCTCTGTGTCCAAGTTAGGGCCCCAGCCTTTCTAGGGGACCTCATCCTTAACCGTTGGACGAGGTCATAAGAACGGACCTTTTAAGGCACCTTTTAAGTCCGATGTCAGCTACCCCAGTGTTTCTCGTGTCGTGTCGTGTGTGTGCGCGTGTGTGTGTGTGTAATTCTGAAAATTTAGTAGGGGAAATCTTAAAATGCACCCTCTTAAATTTCCTTCCGTGACGAAAGAGCTTCATCTTTGACGGTGATAAGTGGACCATCCATCTCAAATGGTCTTTGAATACTTCGGGTATAAAGAAAATGAGGATTCCCCCGTTATAAAAATCGTGACTTCCTAGTGATTCCAAAAGAAGTAGTATACAAACACTGGGTATTACTCCCACTACGTCTTGTTCTTTTTGACGACCCGAGTCATGGACTTCCTAATGTCCGTTACTTAGAATGACTGTAACCTTTTTGTGTAGGGTGTAATGGGTAATGTTAATGATATCTGGAACCCCTGAACGGACCACCAGGTCACCGATTCCGGTCACCAGGCTAAAGGGTCACGTCCCCCAGACGGGCTAGGGACGAACCGTCGACCTAGGGTGTACGGTATTGATTCTCAAGCTTACGGTGTCAATTTCTAGGGTGTACGGCTTGTTTCTAGGTTCTAGGACACACAGCGTTGGTTCAGGACCGTGTTTGTTTATTCATATACTTTCACTTCAGAGAGTCAGCACAGGTTGAGACGTTGGGGTACCTGACATCGGATGGTCCGAAGAGGCAGGTACCCTAAGAGGTCCGTTCTTATGACCTCACCCAATGGTAAAGGAAGAGGTCCCCTAGAAGGGCTGGGTCCCTAGCTTGGGCCCAGAGAGAGTAACCTCCGTCCGTGAAATTGGAGACTCGGTGGTCCCTTCGGGTTTATTCATATATTATATTATGTTAAAAATTTTTTTAATGGTATCTGGACTTATTGGGAGACGGGTTATGACCAGACGTGGGTGACTCCGTCCTCCGGTCTCGTCCTAATTCTAGAAACTGTAGTCGATTGTTGTTTCCTCGAAGGGACCATCGAGTCAACCATTTCCCTGACGGACGTTATGCCCTCTGGACCCAAGCTAGGGACCCAAACCCTGCTAGGGGACCTCTTCCTTTACCGTTGGATGAGGTTATAAGAACGAACCTCTTAAGGTACCTGTCTCCTCGGACCACCCGATGTCGGGTACCCCAGTATTTCTTAGTCTGTGCTGACTCGCTGACGTAATTCCTTCCCGAATAACATGGAACGTGGTCGGGGACGTCGCGAGGGTAGAGGTGGCAATTTTGTGAGTTGCCGTTTCCAACCTCTAATCACATCCTAAACTCGAGATAGTTGTGATAATAATAAGGCACGATAAGACGTCACGGTTTTGAGGTATGAAATGACACGATATAAGGACTTCTATCACTGAAGAAAAGACCGTATCTAGAGACTTCACGCAACAAATCGCAAGGACGTGTAGGACTACTGGGTATAGAAAGACGGAAGTGAACCCTACTTGTCGTTATATGTCCCTGAACATTACGGTGTCCCGATAGAACTTTCGGGGTGAGTTGAAAAGGTTTATAATTTTCGTCTGAATCTGCTAGTCCTAAAAAGTGTATGTAGTAAAGACTATGTTATACATCTACTAAACAACAACCCAAGTTTTTAAGAAACTATTTATCAGTCGTTCTATGGAACGCAAATGAAGTCTTCGACTGCAGTTTCCCTGAAAATTAACGAGATCTATCTCACTTTCCGTAAAACCATAACAAGGGATGAAAACGGGAAGTTTTTCCGTTACTTCCCCGAAAGTTCCGGAACGTCTTTAACCTAAGGTTTAAAAAAGAATCACCAAGTTGGTAATATACCGAACGAATTTATTCTGGTTGGACTTGGAGAGACGACCCTTTATCTTGTAAGACTTCGGTGTCTCTTGAAGTTTCGGAGGACCGTTTCCAGAGTCGGGACCCCGTAGGTTTAATACTAAAAAAAAAAAACAAGAAAGCCGACACACCGAACACCCTAGAATCAAGGGACTAGTCTCTAACTTGGGACCGGGGTCCGTGACCCTCACGACTCAGGATTGGTGACCTGGTGGTCCCTTAAAGGATGGAAAAAAGGAAAAATCTTTTTTTTTCCTTCTTTTCACTTGCACTTTCGTAGTCAGTGAGTCAGTTACAGACTGAGAAACACCGGGGCACCTGACGTCGGGTGGTCTGACGAGATAGGTACCCTAAGAGGTCCGTTCTTATGACCTCACCCTTCGGTAAGGGATGAGGTTCCCTAGAAGGACTGAGTCTCTAACTTGGGCCCAGAGGACACAACATCGTCTAAGAAATGACAGACTCGGTTGTCCCTTCGGGGTAAAAAATCTGCACTTTTGTTTCTACAATGTAGTCACAACGACCTATAATTGGGTCGCCAATCGTGGGTGGTTATCCTATAATGTCGGTTGTCGATCCGATCCGCCGATTCCCGGAAAGAAGAGCAGAGGTCCAACGGTGTCGTTGTAGACACGACACAGTCGGGAGTCTTCTTTGTCAGTACTCAGTGGGAAGAGTGGCAGAGACAATTTCGAAACAATTTGAGAGTCGTGTGTGTAATAAGTCGTTCGATTAATTGAAGAGTATTTTAACAAAACGAGAGTAACTTATATTGAAGAAGTGTCCATATTGTTTGAATCAGGTCAGTGGAACGAGGGTCTTCTTAGTCTCCAGTTCTTACTTTTTGTACTAACAAAATTGACTGTTAGAAAGTAACGGATCCTAACTAACTTTCGGGTTATTGATCAAGACTAAAATATAAAAAATGACTACCCAGGATGGACTCTCCTGGAGTACCTTTCATGGTCCGACTGGAACAGTGACAAAGAGGACTTAGATAGGAACTTTTACGAGGGAACGAATTACAGAAACGATGGGTTGTCTGACTCAATTGTCGTGATTGTTCTCGGACGGTCAACCGTTTTCCTTTTAGACCATTATAAATGTGTGTATCGACGATGGGGAAACCCCACCGTGCACTAAAACGGATCGAAGACTTTGTTTTCCCTAGAAATTGTAGGAGTCCCGTCGGATAATTTTAACCCTTTGTTCAACTCTTAATAATCGACATTTAGACGAAGACTCGTGTGAACGATAATAATTCCGTAACCTAGTAAGTTTCCGACTGTAACATCTTCTTTTTCCTTTAATCGACTAGTGTGACAGTTCTCTCGCCGAAATGTTTTGTTTCATTAGTTGATTGCTGACAAAAAGTGCAAGTCGGAGGGCCATTGAAATGACTGTATTTCAAAGTCCCTTACCGTGGTCTTTCTGTGGACCAGTGTTTTTCCTCCTTCCAAGTCGAGGACGTTTCTCACAACCTATTTGGGTTTACCTTCCGGATAGGAAGGTAGACTTCGAGTCAGATAGCTTCAATTGAGTGACCTTGGGTCTATTCCCGTAGAATATCCCATTTGCCATAAAAACCTTCGAAATAAAATGTTATCAGATTTACCAGATAAGTTCTACATGGCAAACAGGTTTTATTTTGGACTCCTTCAGTAACGTGTCAAGAGTTCCTTCAAAAGGCAACGGACGTTCAGGGAAACTTTAAACCGTCCAACGAAAATATGTTTACAAAGGGAGAGTTCCAATCGTCATACAAGAACGAAACTACACGCACAAGAGTGTGGACACCGTCTTCCGGTGTTCGTGTCAGTCATCCCTTTGACTAAAATCTTTCTCACTAAGGATAAACCCCTTGGGGGAGTCTTGGCGTCGATACCTTCTTGAGTGAAATGGACTGTTAGACAATTTCTTTAAACAGTCTAAACCAACTAATACATCGTGAAGACAATGTGAATAACGGTGGTTAGAAGACACAAATGATTGTCTTATCAATTTCTTGTTTACCCTGTTGAATTTGGGTTGACCCCTGAAGGGACCACCAGGTTACCAATTCTTAGACGGCGGTTTCGTCCCCGACACCCAAGACAGGGACCGGACCCTTCTAGGGTGTACCGGGTCTCGTTGGTTCGGGTGCGTGTGTTGACGACTTCGGACACGGATATCGGGCACGAGACGTTGTCTGCTGTAGAGCCGTTCTTCGGGCGTGTGGTGTTCGTCTCTCGTCGGGGACGAATGGCGCTGACCTCTTTCGGGTTCTCGTCGTCGTTTCTGGGTCCTTTTTGTTTTTAGTTAATTAAATTTTTTAGGGGTTAACGAACCCTGCAGGGACCGTCAGTTCACCAACTCTAGAGTGGAAGGTCACGTGCCCGACGACTGACCTCGGGAACAACTCCCGATTCTTGTGTACACGGGACTCCGGTTTTTTTGGGCTTTGTATTCGTCGCTATAACATTGTTTAAGTTATTTCTGAAAATTTTACCGGGTGTAGTCTTTTTAGAATTTTTTTTTGGTGTTGGGTTATCTGATTCTAATGCTTACGAATAAGGAATGGGACCGGATCCGGGAAGGTGACCAGGAGTCGAAGTCTCTGTGAAGAAAACCGTTTGTAGTAAACAGAGGAAAACTCTATTAGTACCCCTCTGGAGACTCTGACCTACTTCCTAACATACTTGGGTATAACTTTCCCCTATACAATATAATAACACCCTTAGATTGACTTAATAATCGTCCTGTAAGATTGGACCAAAGACTTCGAATAGTGTCATTAAATAGAAATTTACCTCTAGCCTATCGGGTACTGGACGTTGGTCCTCTGAGCCAAGTTAGGGACCAGAACCTCCTAGGGTGTACGACGTCTCGGCGACTCGGGCACACGGCGTTGATAACTCTAACACGAGGCCTCGGACCCTCGGTGTCGGTGACTCGGGTGCGTAGTTTTGCAACCTTCGGACGTGCGGGATCTCCGGCACGAGGTGTTCTGTGCGAGCGAGTGGCGCGGACTTCGCATCGGAGGTGAGTGACGTCGATCTGTTTTCGGGTGCGTCGTTGTCTCTGGGTCGTGTCTGTTTTTATTTATTTATGTACTTTAAGAAAAAGTTTGCTGTAAGCTTTTCGTTCTTTCTATGGGTACGGTCCTGTTCTACTCCCGTAGTCTTCGTCTGTCAATAGGGTTCCACGGTTTGGACTGGACAAACTAATAAATATTACAAAAGGACTATAGAACCCGAAAACTCGTACTTTGTTAATAAGAAGACAACACCCGTGTCAGACTGTGTTTAAAATCTTTAGTTGTGTTAACTACCCAGAGAACAGTCAATCTACAGGTTATAAAGACCAAATGAAACCACCCAAAGAGGAGAGGTTCCGAGACTAACCTACCTGAAATCTTTTAAATAAAATCTTCTTTCTTCAATATCAATACAGACCCAGTGACAACTATAATGATTCTACCCTGGGGAGTGACCCGGTTAGTTAGTATGAACGATACTGCGACTAGTCTTTATTCTTAAAAGGAAATTTCGATGAGTTCGAGGTAGTCTTCTTACTCGATTTAAAGTGACTTTTTTATATTGAATGGTTAATAATCCTTCCGGATAGAGAGTCAATAACCTTTCTAAATATACCGATTGTGGTCTGACACCAGTGAATTCCCGGAGGGTACAACCCTTGTTAATTTAGTATGATGTCTAACAGTCGGGTTATTACTGATCTTTTAATCCGTCCCATGGAATTCTTTTACGGTTGTATAGTGAAGGAAATTTCTATCGTTAACCATACTGTGTTTAACCTAGTCCACTGATCCTTATATAGCTCATCCTGGATTGCCTTGAGTCACCAAAACGTCCTGGTTAGATACCGAGACTGAAGGTGGTCCTACCTGTCCTTCCCCATAAGGTCTTAAGGGAATCCAGTTCCAATGCACACACGGTTAAATCTACACTGATACCGTTTAAACGAAAGTTATGCTCGGACTACCTGGTTCTCTAGACATAATGTTGGTAAATCGTCGATAAAAACACCGAAGTGATCCTAGTCTTATACATTAACGGATGTACCTTCGGAATTCTCTTAAGTGGTATTTCAGGAATGTACTGTCATTTGTCCGCGAATCGGCTGACTTAAGACTCCTACGATGCTACTCTTTTGACTATAATGTTTTGACGTACCGAGAGTTATAAGAGCCGTGAACAATACTAAGTTTGACTTACGACGTAAAAGTGTGTCTTTTTAGTCGTAAACAGACACGTATATTGTAAATTACTGGGTCCACTTTTTAGTATAAAGACGGAATTCACTAGGAGAAGGATCAGAACCACTAGAAAATCCCTCGATTAAATCAAGAGCTTCGAGTTCCGTATTTAAGGATACATTCTGAAATAAATACAATGATCGATATAATGAAACGGGACGAAGTAAGACATGAGGTTCCGGTTTAAACGGACAATGAAGTCCATAAAGAACTGAAGGATGAAAACGTAAGGTCAGGGGATATTACTTTTCCTGTCGAAAAAACCCACAATCCAGATCTTCCAGAACATCCGTCCCGTTTTCGATTATCTCAAAAATGTTCTCTTGCGTGACCAGTCTCGTTTGCGGGAGAAGGTTGTTGTGTTTTCTTCTGAGACTTTCTGTACCTGTAGTGGTCTACCAATTATGGTTTTAGTCTAACTACTATGAGAAACATCGGTTTCTACCTCTTCGACATATGGCAGTCGTTTTTGTTCTGGTCCTCGACTGACACCAAGTCTAGTGTCGGAGGAATATCGGTTTAAGTCTGAATTTAACTTCTTTCATCTCTTTTGGTGATCGGGTAAGTCCATGCTGGATTTAGTTTAGGAAATGTTAATATGTCACCTTCACTCTAAGTTACCTAATCCAGACTATCTGTCTCACGGACTTCTTGATACCTACCTTCAAGCACTGTAACGTGTCTTCCGTCCCTAGTTCTGGTAGGGGTCCCTTTTCTTTCCGTTTTACTAACAGACTCCTCCGAAATGTTTATCGATACTTTTCGTCTCTTCACTTTCCGTTTTCTTTTTTCCTTTCTGTATGGGTGAACTTACATCTCAAGGTTTCTTATCGTTCCTCTCTATTCTTTCGGAAGAAGTCGCTAGTTACGTTTCTTTATTTCCTTTTGTTATCTTACCTTTTCTGGTCTCTAGAGAAGTTCTTTTAATCTCTATTGTTCCCTTGTAAAGTACGTTTATATCCGTATTATTTCCTGTCTTTACCATACCTGGATTGTCTACGTCTTCTATAATTCTTCTCCACCGTTCTTATGTGTCTTCTTGACATGTTTTTTCTAGAAGTGCTGGGTCTATTAGTGCTACCATACTAATGAGTGGATCTCGGTCTGTAGGACCTTACACTTTAGTTTACCCGGAGTGATGTTTGTTTCGATCACCTCCACTACCTTAAAGTCAACTCGATAAAGTTTAGGACTTTCTACTACGACAATTTCACAGTTGTACGGTCGTTTGAATCTTTTGAGTCGTCACCGGTGTCCTGACAGTCAAAAGTAAGGTTAGGGTTTCTTTCCGTTACGACTTCTTACGAGTTTGATGACGTGTTAACGTGAGTAGAGTATGTGACCATTTCATTACGAGTTTTAAGAGGTTCGGTCCGAAGTTTTCATGTACTTGGTACTTGAAGGTCTACAAGTTCGACCAAAAGTTTTTCCGTCTCCTTGGTCTCTAGGTTAACGGTTGTAGACGGCCCAGTAGCTTTTTCTTTCTCTCAAGGTCTTTTTGTAAATGAAGACAGAATAACTGATACGGTTTCGGAAACTGACACACCTAGTGTTGTTTGACACCTTTTAAGAAGTTCTCTACCCTTATGGTCTGGTGGACAGGACGGAGAACTCTTTAGACATACGTCTAGTCCTTCGTTGTTAATCTTGACCTGTACCTTTTTATCTGACCAAGGTTTGTCCCTTTCCTCAGACAGTTCCCACATATAACAATGGACGAATAAATTGAATATACATCTGATGTAGTACTCTTTACGAACCGACCTACTTCGTGTTCAACCTTAGTTCTAACGACCCTCTTTGTAGTTATTGAAGTCTATACGTCTACTGAGGTGGGAATACCGTCATTCACTTCTTCTTGATTTCTCGGAGAACTACTTTCACTTTCTCCTCTCACTTTTTCAACCGAATTTCGAGTTGTAAGTCTTTTGTTTCTAGTACCGTAGACCAGGGTAGTGAAGTACCCTTTATCTACTCCTTTGTCACCTTTGTCACTGTCTGAAATAAAACCCCCCCCTCCCCCGAGGTTTTAGTGACGTCTACCACTGACATCGGTACTTTAATTTTCTGTGAACGAGGAACCTTCCTTTCAATACTGGTTAGATCTATCGTATAATTTTTCGTCTCTGTAATGAAACGGTTGTTTCCAGGCAGATCGGTTCCAATACCAAAAAGGTCACCAGTACATACCTACACTCTCAACGTGATATTTCCTTCGACTCACGGTTTCTTAACTACGAAAACTTGACACCACAACCTCTTCTGAGAACTCTCAGGGAACCTGACGTCCCTCTAGGTTGGTCAGGTAGGATTTCTTCTGGTCAGTACTTATAAATAACCTCCCTGACTACAACTTCGACTTTGAGGTTATGAAACCGGTGGACTACGCTTCTTGACTGAGTAAACTTTTCTGGAACTACGACCCTTTCTAACTTCCACCCTCCTATTCCCCTACTGTCTTCTACTCTACCAACCTACCGTAGTGACTGAGTTACCTGTATTCAAACTCATTTGAGACCCTCAACCACTATCTACCCCACAACCTCAGGTCGAGGTCGTCGGTCCCTTAGTCGGACTTCCCTACTCACCACAGCCGTCTCTTACTACATCGGAGACTGAGTTCCACGCCCTGATGTACAAATAAAGTTCGAAGTCCAAAAGAAAATATGAAACTGTTTTCGTAATCCAGTCTCCAAACTGTAAAAGTCAAGGGGGGTTGGGTCTAAAAAACAGAGGTCTTTAGTGACAACGGGAAGTTTGTCTCAAGGACGAAGTCACTAAGAGAGTCTTAGTCGAAATGATAGATAATAGATGAAGGAGAATACGCAGGATATGAATTGAACACTAATGTAACATTGAGTGCGGTGTAAGGAGTCAAATAAAGAATAGAAAGATTTAAGACAAACGGGGATCATAGAGTTCTAATCATATAGGATTTTTCCGAAGATAGATAATTATAGAGATTTTAAGGATTAGAGATATTCGATATCATTTTATACGATTGTGATATTGTCAGGAATTTAAAAATAGAAGATTGATAAGAATTAATAAGGATTTAGGATTTAAGTCGTTTGAAGAAAACGGTATTTGTAAGGGGAGTGTTTGTACAGAGCCTTTTGTTAGGAAATGTACCGGAGTTCGACACCGGATGTACGAGTAAGACCTTGTAAGAACCATTTCTAGGAACTTGTTTACAGTCACCAATTGAAATACCTTATAAGAGACCCGTGTTGACGTCTTCCAAAACACGGAAGAGTACGAGGAGAGTTCTTGTTATTCGTGGAATTGTAAGAAAGGTCGTATAAGTTGACTTCTTTCCTTTTTTGTTCAGTCTTAGTGTTCTGGATTGAGGAAGTAGGGCCCTGGCACGGACGTCCTGCTCCTCTCCCACAACCCCGGTGCGGAGGTAAAACAGTCATTACGGATTGCACCGAGGGCTGTCCCTCCGGACCGCACCACGTCAGGTACCTCAACGTTTCTCAACCTGTCCTGACTCGTTGACTTGACTTGACTTGACAATAATGAATGTAGGACAGGTGTAATATTCTAACGACAGAGAGCGTCATGAGTTACACAGTAGTCCGGAGACTGTTATACTTACCACCAATTAACTCCGGTAAAACCGTTGATTACCGTTAAATCTCCGTTAACTAATGAGTAAATTCATATGCCTTATTAACATTATCACGTTCACGTCTACACCTTCTTTGTTCCCTTTAGTAAAGGCCCTAGTATTCTCTGATCATTGTGTCTACTAGGTCTCCTAAAATCCATTGGTTATTCCAGATTAGGTTTTTGTCGTGTGGTTTACCGGATTGTTACTTTAGAAGAACACTAGATCCTTGCTCTGAAGGATCACGATACCCTGTTTACCTAGTAGTTTAAGGATGGTTTAAAACCAGACTAAATACTGGTTGTCCCTCGTGACATTTGTTTCTTGACGAAGGTCAAGATGTTCCTAGTTCGGTAATCGATGACGTCAGCGGGTGACCGTCACGTGAGACTGGCCTCGAGTTCCGTCTTTTCTTGTCCTTCGTAATGACACGAAACCTATGACCGGGATCTGTCAATTCTACGTGTAGATTCCTTATTAAGGTTCCTTGGGTCTAAGAACATACAAGGGTATGGATCTTTTCGTGATTTTAGTAATTGAGCTCTATGCTAAAAAAGACTAATAGTCATTAGAAAACTACACGTGGATGTAAAAAAAAAAGGTCTTTTTATAGAGTACATATATGACCGAGGTGGGGTCAGAGAAACCTCGTCAAGGAGTCTCGATAGACTTTGTAACGGAGGGTCCGATCTCAGGAAACATTCTGGGGATTGAGTATTGAAACTGCAACACGTAAAAAGAAGTCAACTGTCTTCCTACACACCACCCGTACCATTCTTTTTAGTGTTTCGAGTGACAAGAATGGTTATAAATCGACAAAAAGAACTTGTTTGTGAAGAGCCTTATCACGTTCGGAAATTAAAGGTCTCAAGATCATTCAAATAAAACTCTCAAAAACAACACAAGAGTGACGAAAATACCTCTTTGTCTAAAACCCCAGCCCACCCTAACAATGATTTGGTAAACCTTACGTTGGGCGAGGACATAAGAACGGACCTTTTAAGGTACCTGTCTCCTCGGACCGCCCGATGTCAGGTACCCCAGTGTTTATCAGCCTATACCGACTCGTTGACTCGTGTGTGTGTATGAGAGACTTTACTTAGTGACTACGTGTTCTATTGAACCTATTTAGAGTTCTCTTAATACGACTCACTTTTTTTTACTGGAGTTTTCAAATGTATAGTATACTAAAGTAAATACATGGTAAGAAATTCAATTTTTTAATCTGTCTACCTAATGCCTGAGACACACCTTTTCCAGTCTCTTTACTCCTCTCTTTTTCGACACCAATATTTTTGCATCATGTTCCCTATGAACTTTATTTTGTCAAAACATAGAATTGAATCCTGAAGGGACCACCGAGTCTGCCATTTCACAGACAGATGTTACGTCCTCTGGACCCAAGCTAGGGACCCAGCCCTTCTAGGGGACCTCTTCCTTTGCCGTTAGGTGAGGTCATATCAGATTAAAGTACTTAATTTATGTGTGAACGAACGTATATTTTCATCAAAATCGACTTTTGAGCCAAGTGGAGAACCATCCACAGTTCAGTTTTCTGTATTGGTTCGTGTGTTTCTAGTCCTCCTCACTTTGGTTCGTCCTTGGACGCCCCGAGGACCCGTATTTCGAAAAGAGACAGGAACAAAGAACGAACATCCTTTATCTAAAGTCTGTGGTATTGGAAGGGACTCAAGGTTTCCCGTCTAAGTTTATCAACGATTGGTCTCTTCTCTCCCCTACATCTCTGGTCTTTCCTCGTCAGGTCTTTGTTGTCGCATCGAGACCCTGTCCCAGGAGACGGAGTTCCCTATCCGTATCGTTATAGAAACTCGAGAAGACGTCTTGATTTCGGGGGTTATTTACTTCTACAATTGATGAACTACTTCGTAAGAAGTAAGGTCTCTCTTCCAATGTCAACCTCTTGGAACTCTTGGTGTCTTCGAGTAGTCCTCTGGTGGACTCCGGGTTAATTTCCTGACGTCCGGGACGAGTATGAGACTGGGAATATAGCCGTTGGAGGGGGAGTGGACCTTGGTAACGATATTTTGAGAGGTGATTTAGGAGGACCTAACCCTATGTGTCAGAACTCTCGGACACAGGGGAAGCGGACCGTTTCGTCATTTCTATAAGACGAAGTGGGTTTTGAGACAGAGACTCTTAACTAAACCGTGGTCACGTGTCTCCAGTTCGAAAACCGTAGTCTTGCTTCTTAAATAATGAACGTCGTTCATTCCTCTTGTGACCCTTATGAAGGGTTTCGTCACAGAGGGACTTGTCTTCCAACCCCCTAAAAATTCGATTCCCATATACGTATAAGTACTTCCCCGAACCCGTCAGTTGTCTCATCTCACAAATGAACTAACTTCAAATCAACTCCCAGCCTTTTCCGGTTGTAGTGGTGGGAATCCAGGGTCAATAGACCCCCAACTCACAAAGTCCGACTAAAAATGGTAACTTTATCTTGACCCTGACAAGTGGTGTCTATGTAATAAAATCGACAACAATGAAGAAAACGGATTATTGTTTTCTTAACGAAGACGTAAGAAAGAAGGGGAATTCTAGTAATTAATAACTCTGGACAAGTTTCAGTTCGGTCCAAACCTAGTGTTCTACCGGATTCGGTTTTTGTTGGAGATTAGACGTTTACTGTGGTGGGAATACCGTCTTTCACTTCTCCTTGATTTTTCGGAGAACTACTTTCACTTTCTCCTCTCACTTTTTCAACCGAATTTCGAGTTGTAAGTCTTTTGTTTCTAGTACCGTAGGCCAGGGTAGTGAAGTACCCTTTATCTACCCCTTTGTCACCTTTGTCACAGTCTGAAATAAAAACCCCCGAGGTTTTAGTGACGTCTACCACTGACGTCGGTACTTTAATTTTCTGCGAACGAGGAACCTTCTTTTCAATACTGGTTGGGTCTATTGTATAAGTTTTCGTCTCTGTAATGAAACGGTTGTTTCCAGGTAGATCAGTTCCGATACCAAAAAGGTCACCAGTACGTACCTACACTCTCAATCTGACACTTCTTCCGACTCACGGCGTCTTGACTACGAAAACTTGACACCACAACCTCTTCTGAGAACTCTCAGGGAACCTGACGTTCCTCTAGGTTGGTCAGGTAAGACTTCCTCTAGTCGGGACCCTAAAGAAACCTTCCT